>VXAU01003956.1:1098602-1116935 GCA_013399695.1 Formicarius rufipectus | reverse complement strand
GAGGAAATTTAATAGATTTAAATGCACATATTAATTCTGTGATATGATTAAAAGAAGGTAATTGACATGGTGTTTGTGTGGTGCTGAAAATTTTTTTTCAAATATAAATGTAGAGTTACTGGCTATCGTGATTTGACGCTGAGTGGATTCCAAGTGCCTACCAAAACCACTCTGTCACTGCCCTCTGCAAGTGGACAGGGGATAGAAAATACAGTGAAAGGTTCATGCGTTGAATAAGGACAGAAAGAGATCACTCATTGATTACTGTCATGGGCAAAACAGACTTGACTTGGGGAAATTAATTGAACTTATTACCAATCAAAATCAAAGGAAGATAATGAGAAATAAAAAACCCCCCAAAAACATAAAAACACCTTCCCCCACTCCTCTCTCCTTCCTGGGTTCCATCTCCTCCCCCCAGCAGCACAGGGAGATGAAGAATGGGGGTTATGGTCAGTGTATCTCAGGTTGTTTCTGCTGCTGTTCAAGGAGAGGAGTCCTTCCCCTTCTCCGGCACTGATCCCTCCCATCAGACTCAGTTCTCCAGGAGCTTCTCCAGTGTGAGTCTTTCCCATGGGCTAAAGTTATTCATGAACTGCTTCAAGGTGGGGTCCCCACAGAGTGCAGTCCTTCAAAATAGCCTGCCCCAGTGCGAGTCTCCCAAAGGGTCACAAGTCCTACCAGGAAACCTGCTTTAGTGTACACCTCTCTGCATGGATCCACAGGTCCCTGCCAGGAGCCTGCTCCAGTGTGGGCTTCCCACAAGGTCGCAGCCTTCTTTTGGGCATTCACTCACTCCAATGTTCAGTCCTCCATGGACAAATCTCTGTTTTGCTGTGGATCTCCGTGGGCTGCAGGGCAACAGCCTGTCTCATCATGGTCTTCACCACAGGCTGCATGGAAATCTCAGCTCTGGCTCTTGGAGCACCTCATCTGCCTCCTTCTCCACTGACCTTGGTGTCTGCAGTGTTGTTCCTCACACATATTCTCTCTCCTCTCTTCTCTGAGTGCAGTTACATCTGCGCAATAACCTTTCTTTCTCTCTTTAATATGTTATCCCAGAGCATTACTATCATTTACTTGACCTTGGCCAGCAGCAGGTCTGTCCTGGAGGCGCATGGCATTGGCTCTGTCAGACATGGGGGAAGCTTCTCTCAGATGCCACCACCCCTGTAGTGCCCTGCTGCTATCCAAACCTGGCCATGCAAGCCTAATACACTAGTGTAGACATAAACTCCTAAATTAAGCGTTTTGGCAGGCTGTTGTGTGTTGTGATGTGTAGGAATAAATAAGATGGAAAAAAACAGAACTGTCACTGCTACAAAACTACATCTCTAGGTCTGGCCTGTGGCTGTCCTCTCTTTCACTGTCCTGAAGCCAGTCTCCAGCTGATGCTCTGTGTCACTGGGTCGGCTCCAGGGCCCATTTCCCTTCTGCTGCTTTCTGTGGTTTGATGAAAGGGTTTTACTTTAGAAGAGGGAAGCTCTGGAGCTTCCTTTTTTGAGCAGATCTCATTATGGCGTTTGGTCCCTGGAAAACCCCCCTGCTTCCTGGCTCTGCTGGTGCTTCCTGAGGTGGGGAACTTTCCTGCATAATCCACTGGGTCCTGTAGTGTGTTCTGCTACTCTGCTGTCCAGAGAGACCCTCTGTTTTTGAAGCCACACCTGTGCTCACATTGCTTTACCACTCCTTCTTCTTAGTCTTCTATGATTATGAGTAGGAAAAGGGACTCCCAGGTGGGCTGGTTGGAAGAAGGATCTTTCCTGCCCTTCCTCTGGGGGCATTTCAACATATCAGCCCAAGAGCTGCCTTTCCATCTTTTGAGGCTCCCCTAAATACAGTGGGGGGAGGTAACACCACAAGGGCTGCTGGCAGAAAGTGTTAGACCAGCACAGGTCTTCTAGGTAGGAGCAGAAAGGCTTTGTCTCTGGTGCAGATGAGCAGCAATGGGCTAAAAAATAAAAAAAAAAAAAAAAAAAGGTTTTGTTTACCTATGTTATTTTCCCTCACATATTTTCCTAAAATAATAATTGAGAAAGTGTTGTTTGTGTCTGGGGAGTTGAGGCGTTTGATCTCAGGTCTGTGCTGACAAGATGGTCATCCTTCAGATAGAGGACGTAAGAAAGTCTTGTGAACCTCATCCATCCCTGGGTTACACCAGTTTGTTTTGCTGTACTGTTTTCTTCTTTGCAATTTTTCATGAAGGGTCTTCTGTATTTTGTTTGTGCATAATTCTCATTAGTGGCAGTGCAAGTGAAGCAGAATTGATGGGAAATCAGATCTCTGACCTAAAGAAGTCTATATCATGCGCTTATAAATAGAGAAGGAAATTAATGTGCTCGACTTCATAATATTGTAGAAAATGTATGTAGAGTACATAGAAATTTAATTTTTAAATGGAGAAAGGTATTTCAAGTGAAGAAAATATATATACATATTTGTCTCTGATAGTCAGTTCTATTACATGACTTCTTCTCTGAACTGAACTATGGTAGTTTACATAATTTGTTACCAGATAATATGTTTTCCCATGGTAGAAATCATATCATAAAGTCTCAAATTGGGATAATTTGATACAACTGAACTAGAAATAAATTAAATCTGACAAATCTGTCATAAACTGTAAGTTTTAATAGAAGCTTAATCTGAGCTTTCATGACTTTGTCAAAACCAATAATGTATCAGCAGCTAGCTCTAAAACTAGCTGCATTGTGCTGCAGAGGTTAACAGGTTTTTAAGACCAAGCTGTGAGGTTGTGTATATTTTAAAATGCCTTTAGCAAAAGGCAAATTTTTGATCTATTAATGGAAAAATGCTGGTTGTTGATATTTGCCTGATAATGATGTTTTCACACCTAATTTAATAATTCCTATATTAAAATACGCTGCTGAATATGTCAGTGTCAACTGGGGCATGAAGCAAGTAACAACCATATTTCTGTCCCACAAAAGTCTTTTACACTTGTTTTAATGTGTTGTGCCTCCTATTTGAGTAGTTTCACTAAAAGGCAGTGACAATAATACAGATTTAGAGAGTTGGTGAATTACCAAGATTTTAATCAGTCATCCATGTCTTTTCTCCCTGCTCATGCTACTGTCAACTCTCTCCCCAGTGGCAGTACAATTCCTTTCTTCTCCCTTGCACTTGTGAAAAATTATTTCTAATGAGATAAATTCAGTGTCAGTACATCCTCATAACAGACAAGGCAGAAAACCCATAACTTTACAGGAGTGAGACTTTCAACATTGCACCACAATTCTTGTTTCATAGGTGAGACACAAAGAATCAAAGGTTTTGTGGCTTTGCAACCTGTAAAGACGTTGGGGATATCACAGCTTTGCAGCAACCAGAGAAATAATAAGAGAAATATTTCTGTTAAAAAAAAATATTGTAGAATTGTCAAAGTACTTTATAGGAACCTTTCTTTATTAAAATTCATTACGGTCTATGTGACTACAGGGAAAATTATGCTGAATCAAAAGAATAAACTGGCCCGGTAAATACATTTTTAGATTATAAGAATTAATTGCTTTAATTTTTTACACTTAGAGCCACCTCAAAAGGGAAAACAAAAGTGTTTTTCCAGAGAGACCAAACAAGGAAAACTAAGGTCTTGTCATGATTCAAGAAAATAAACATATTTACCAATTGCATACTGTTTCAGTGTTTAAGAAAGTTAAGTATTTTAATGAAATGAACTAACATGGTTCCCTGTGTTCCAGTAGAGTTTTCTTAATATGAAAAGTTTGAGTAGTGTTTCACTTTAGCACAAGAGCTTTTTTTTTTCCTACCTTCTTTTTAAATTGATTCAAACATGCTAGCAGTGGAGATGATTTATAAATTCTCTATTTTATTTCATTTTTTTGTATTAAGTCACAATTCCCCTAAAACTCCCCATCCCCAAGAAACTGCCAAGTACCAACACTTTGACAGTAATCAGGGGATCATGTCAGATTTACTTAGCCTGGCACAAAACTTCATCTAGTGCCACACACCTCCTTGTAAGATAGCCACCATGTGGTTGTCGAGTATGATGTCCATGCTGGTTCACTCCTTGTACAACTGGTAAAGGGGCTGCTAGGATGTCATTATGTTGCATTAGCTCAGTTGCTGCTGGTAGGGCTGAAACCAGAGTGAAGGTCACTTCTGACAGGTAGCATTTGTTGATAAATCTTTTAGGAAGTCTTAAATCAGAACACTTCAACTTGCTAATTCTGCCTGTTTCTGAGGGGGTTTTGGGTTTGGGTAGCTCAGAACAGTCTGAATTGTTGTATTTCATGCTTTCCAGCAGGTCACCCCCCTGACTGTGTATTGCATGGGCTATACTTTCCCAGGTACAGGACCCTGCATTTGCCTTTGTTGAATTTTACATAGTTCTTCTCTGCCTGTCTTTCCAACCTGTTGAGGTCCCTCTGAAGGGCTACACAGCTCTCTGGGGTATTGGCCACGCCTGCCAACTTTGTGTTGTCAGGGTACTTGCTGAGGGGGCATCTGCCCCGTCATCCAAGTCTTTGGTGAATAAGTTGAGCAATACTGGACGCAGTATTAAACTGTGGGTGCACCACTAGTGACAGGCCTCCAATTAGACCCTGTGCCACTGATTACGACTCTCTGGGATCTGCTGTTCAGCGAGTTCTCTGCCCACCTCACTGTCTGCTTTTCAAGTTCGCCTATGAGTATCTTGTGAGAGAGTGTTGAAAGCAACAGCATAGTAATGGAGTCAGCAAGGCTCTAGCAATGGGTTGTGCAGAGCCTAAGACACAGTTCTGAAATTCAGGAGGATAACCCAATAGTTGTTAATGTGGTTTTGTTGGTGGTTGGTTGACACTTTTTATTGTGAAACACACAGTGTATGAAATATGCCCTCTCCAGGTGTTGAGGAAAGGGAGAGGATGATATGGTACATAGCTCTTGCGGTCACTTTACCGCAGCCAATGAAAAAAGTCTGAATTGAGAGTTCTTAAGGTAAGCTGTGTCTTTTTAGTTATAAAAGAGCAGTGACACCTACTTACTTTAAAAATGCAAGCATCAGTCCTGGTATCAGAATAAGAATAAAAGTCAGGACAGATGTTTCTTTCATGATAAATTCAAAGGGGGTTTTTTCTAAAGGACATACATTTAATCAAATGGTTTGTGAAACAAACTGTAAAATTGATGTATGTCAGACATCTGGCTCATGCTTAACTTCTAGCTCGCAGTTGGTATTTTATGCATGACAGCAAATAGGTGATCATGATTGAGTGTCTTTCAAAAACATCAGCAAAAATTACAGGTTTCTGAAACCCTAATGGTAAGGGCTGACTTACTGTAATTGATGCCTTCTCCAACTTGTTAATGATCATAATTTCTAAGATGTATTTTACATTTTATTTCCGGCTTGAAAATTTGATAATTCCGAGTTAGAAAGTTAAATGCTAAAGTGGAAAGGGATGCAAGTGGCAAGAGGCTGCTTGATATTTGTTTCTTGTTTCGCAAATGAAATTCAGTGAAAGTGTTGCAGAAATTTGTCTAATTTCTCACCTGGTTTGATTGCAGAGAGTTTAACCAAAATCTTTCCCGTACCTGTGTGACCAAGATGAGCTGTGTGATGGCTGGCCCTGTGCTGGCCTCTTGAGGGGCTTCAGTGTTGGTGGGTTCATTTTCTCGATTTCTAGCACTCTCATCATGAAACATGATAGCTGCAGCCCTTTCCATTGAAAACTTAGGTGTTGGTAGGGCTTTATTGTTTTTTATAGATTAGACCGTGTAAGTTATTTATTCAGTGTAGTGATTAGAATGCTTGTTCTGAAAGAAGGCACTTTGATTCAGTGCTTTTGTCAACCTGAGGGACTCACAAAAGAGATTTTACTATAAGGCTCGATTATAACAGGGTCATCATTATCTTCTGATAGTGAAGTTGAGCAGGAAAATCTTACAGAGCCAGAGAAAACATATGTTAGGAAGAGCATAGCTCTTCTAATCCAGTGTTTTAGAGAATTCATCTGGTGGAGGAAAGTCTCCAGTTCTCCTAGCCTGGGGCTTCATTTATTTGATTTTAAGTGGCATTTAGGTGAATTGTTTAAATAGTATTGTGAATTGTCTCAGGTATCTCCTCTTTCAGCAGAGTGCTCCTGTCGCTAAGCTACAAATTGCTTTGTATTGTCTCTTTGTTGCTCCATAAATCCAGTGTTCTTCAAAGTGGATCTGAAAGACTGAAGTGCCTCTTGCCTCTTTTGCTTTGCTTACACTCCCATCTTCCCACCTTCCCTCCCTTGGTGGTCCTGCCCCTCTTCTGGAGTGCTGTGCTGCTGAAACAGGGATTGATCCATGTCTTATGAAATACAATAAATGTATTTAAAATATAATCAAGTATAATAAAATGTATCTAAAGTTTTAAGATTTATTTTTAAAAATCCAAAGAAATGGATTAAAAGAAAGGTAACCCAAGCCTGAAAAGGGGGCTGGAGCACCTGAAATCAGAAAGGATGTGGAGTCCTGTATCCCAGGTGTATGTGGATGTTGGACTGAAGGCTTCAGAGGGACCATAACACTGGGGATGGAAGCAGTTTTGGATGCCTTGCTGTCCTGAGTGCAGGTAGGGTACCCAGCTCTCCTTGACTTATGTCACAGGGCTCCTAGCTCATCATATGTGCTGCTTAGAAAGCCTAGAAATGCAGTGCAATGCTGTGGATTTAGTCCTTTTGGAGACAGGCGCTTAAAAGTTTCAGACCTTCACAGTGTGTGGATCTAGTCCAGTCCTCTATTGAACTCCTGTGCTGTTAAATGGCAGTGATCCCATTTCTTTCATTAGGTTTTTAAACAGCCTTGAGAGTGTCCTGTCTAGTGAATTTCTTGGACAAGGATTACTGAATGTGTATCTTTCTGGAAACCTTGCTCTGGAGGGTGAAGCAATGTTCTTTAGAAGTAATTATGGTCTGTCTTTATTCTGGTAAACCAGGATGTGAAGGTGCTTGGCAGTTGGTTTTAACATTTTTGCAGAACCAACCTATCAATTATCAAAGTTAACCATGGAACAGACTAATGCATATGCTCTGTGTTCTTATTAGAGCTTATATTACAATTGTCAACAGATTTGCAGTTTCATTTTAGGCCAAAAAAAACCCCAGAAAACTCTGACATGCTGTTTTCCTTTGGAACATTTTTTCCCATTTCAGTGTCTGCTCTACTTCCATCTGCTGACAAGTGTCCCCAGTAAAGCAGAGTCTTAGCAAACATCTAATTGTGATGCATTTACAATGTGACAGGGAGTCAGAACATATATGGACAATGGGCCTTGGTGCAGAATGGAAGTCAAACAGACACTATTGTCTTTTAGCACTGATGGAAAAGCAAAGAGCAAACTGTACACACCCATGAAAAATAATATGGGCCAACCCATTCTCCATAACCTGTGGGGAATAGGAACAGTCACTGTCCAAGTGTAATTTACTTGGACTTTCAGCCTGTTGGCTGTTTGGCTCCATGTGACTCTCAGCCAGTCTGAGAAAATTAGCATGAAATGGCTGACTGTAATCAGGGTGACTTTGGTAGTTTGATAGTCTCTCCTCACCCTTTTCCCATTATATGTAAAGGAAGTTTTTTTTTTTAAATTTAAAAGAAAAAGAAAATCCCCCTGGTCTCCTAGGTTAAGAAAGCAAATAGTAGAAAAAGCTCGTGGGTCCTTGGATGCTCACAGGTTTAAACACCTTGTTTCCTTATCCAGATTGACTTCCATTAGCCAGTTACATGATTTGGGATGCTCATGGAAAATCCGAAGTGCAATGAGGAAGTCAGGGTATTGATTTCTGGATGATACAAGGACACTGCAAGCTAAACTCTGCATTTGTGCAATAGCAGTGCTTAACCGTCTTCATTGAAATTGTACTAATTCTGGTAATTAACATAGAATTTAGCCTTACAGCTAAATCAGTTGTGTGGATAACATGTATCACAATAACATCCATCCAATTTTGGCTCAAAAAGAGAATGACGATCTACTAATCATAGTAAAAACATTCCAGTTGCTGAGAATAGGCAATAACAAGTTGACTGTACAGAGGACAAAACTGATGAAATAAGGATTTAAATTTTTTTTAATCAACAATAGTTCCCCATGCTGGGATGAGTGGAGGACAAAGCTGTCCTTATCACAGAATCAGGATGCCCTGTGCAGCACTGCTGCCTATCTCTTCTTTCTTCTTCCTCAAACTATTTTCATAGTTTCTGTTAAAGTGCTTTGTTAAGGATGAAAATGTGCTCCTACGGCACAGCTTAGACATTTGGTGTCAGCCTTGCAGGGGTATTTCGTGCATTCCAGTTTCTGTTGCACTCAGTAGCAGAGGGTAGGCTGCCATTGCATTTCAAGCTGATGATGTTTTCTAGTGACTGTACTGGGAAAAACAAGAAGGGTCTTCAGGGAACTAGGATAGAGCTTGTCAGAAGGTGCTACTGGGTTATCAGTGTTTCAAATGCCTTTCTTCACACTGGAGTCTGACGGGGCTGAAAATAGAAACTGTCAGCCCCCTGATTGTCTGATTATGTAAAACCATCAGCAAAACCGAAACAAAACAGGTATGATTGGATTATGTATGTGCATATTTTTCTTGGAGCTATTTTTATAACGTTTATAAAGAAAAGAAATTCACTTTCAGCTTTAGATCTTTAGTGCTTTGGAGACTGAGCAGGAAAAAATACCATCAGTTATCCAAACAACTCATATTTTTGATGCTTCTACAGGTTATAATGGTAACCTTTGAGGCTGATCAAAATAATTCATGAAGTGCTGATTAATTAAGACACATCTTTTGCGAACCAGTCTTAATTTACATGGCAGGAAGATTTTCAGCCTGTTTCCCAAATGAAAACTGAAAGAAATGGCTTGGAGTATCCTCTACTAAGTGAATTTTTGACTTTGGATCTGTTCTGGTCCGTCTATACAAAATATGCATTAGAAGCAGTTCATCCAGTTAGAAGTAGGCAGGTACAGATCCATGACACTGCTGTTACCCTGGAGGACTGTGGACTTGTGATTCTGGTCTAACAAATGAAATAATTGTGAAGCCTACTGCTCTATGCAGTATTAATATACAGCTAGTCAACATTTAACTTTTTTAATAACTCTAAGCAATCAATCAGAAATACTTTGTGCTTAAAAAGTACATTTTACACATTATGTGTAAAATTGCAGCTTTGCTTTTGCTCATGGCTACTCCATTTAGTGTGACTGGTTTGTCTAGTGTATGAACCTAGTATTTCATTAGACTTAAAATTGTTCCATTTCTATGTGAAACGAAGTTTTCTTAAGAAAAAAGACAGTGTTACTTCTCATTGGTTTATGTGCTGTCTTGAAACATACCTTCATGTTTTTAAAAAAATGGCCTTTTTGAAGTGAACTTGAGTAAATAAATTGTATTTAAATACCACTTGTGAAATTTCTCCACCAGTCAAAATGAAGGATAAAAGCAGTCTGCAGTGACCATTTCAAATGTTAAAGTTCCTTTTTTTTTTTTTAATTTCTGACTACAAATGGCTGTTTTTTTATTTTCATACATCAATAAAATTTAAACCTGGGTAACCTTGTAATAAAAATACATGTTAACAATGCCCGATTACTACTTGACAGGGAGTTATGACTGATAGACCTGATTTAGATAAATCTATTTTTTCATAGACTGCTTTAGTAAATTTTATTGAAAAGAAAAAGCTTAACAATTTAGAGACAAAACAGTTTTCACCAGTACTGAGCAGATTTTCCTGGGAATAGGTGCTGAGAGTGAATGGTATTCCCTCTTCATGAAAGTTTAAGTGAATTAGTTTTATGTGAAGACCTTTGTAGGTGGCCTGTAGTTCAGTCCCACACACCTGTCAGGCCCTGGGGCTGTATCACAACTACCTTTTGCAGGTTTATATTCTTGCCTTGGAGTGTGGATGGTCAGCCTTGGTCCCTAGGGATGTCTGCAGCACAAAGACATGCAGCACCAGCGTCTCAAGGGTTTGTTTCTGAAGGCTAAGCCTGAAAGACAAACCACAATTGCCAAATTCATGCCAACTGTGTTGCCCTGTGCTACCTTGAAAAGTGACTCTTGATATAATTAATTACATTCTGTAAAGGTGACTGAAAAATTCCCCCAAAGTCCATACTGATTTTGATGCTAAAGAAGAGGAGTTGTCTAATAAGCTGAAATTCAAGTACATTCATAAAAGAGTAATCAATTCCCTGGACAGAAATTACACTGGGGACTGGACCAATTTTCTTTTTAAAAAAACTCAAACTGAAGGAAAAACAACAAAACAAAAACCACAACAAAAAAAACCCAAACCAAAGGAAAAATGCCAAGCTCAAAGCCAGCCAAACCTCTGTTTGATATGATTTCTTTAGTTTTGATCGTGGGAATTTGTACTTTTGTTTGTTTTTCCCTAGCAGTCCTCTTTCAAGCTAACAGGTTTCTGCAAATAATATTTTGTATGGCGAAGAATCATAAATCTTCCACTTTTGACCAGTTTTAAATGTCCTCAAGTGTGAGGTTGTTAAGAGTAAAAAAAATCAAAGCAACATCTTGTCTAACCTTGAGACAATTTCACTGAAAGTGCTGTTTGTCCCCCAGATTTCTTTCTGCACAATACAGACACTGATTCTGGTGGCTTTTTTTTTTTTTTGGTGGTTGTTGTTTTGGATTTTTTTTAATGTGTGTTTCCTGCTGAAGTTGCTAATTATCTGAAGAGAATTAGATGGCTGCATTGTGCTGAATTCCCTTAATTTCTGTAGGGAGAACAGATTATATGGGGAAGAAGTGGAAAAATTTAAAGTAGGGAACAAAAAGTTGATCCTGTGAATATCCTTCTCCCTCCCCACCCCCTCCAAAAAAAAAAAAAATTAATGAAGCTTCGCATAAGAACCTCAAAAAAAATCTTATATCAGCTGCTGGTATGTTGTGAAAGCTGAAGAGGTTTTAGTGGGCGTTTTGCAGTCATGCCTGAGTGGAAACAGTTGTCACGTAAGGTGCTATCTGAAACTTCTTGAGAGTTTTGCATTTATTATTAGTCTGTTCACTGCATCAATGATGGAGGTGTAGAATTAACTGTGCAAAGGATTTGAGAAATGAACTTCCTAAATAGACTGCCAACAGCATTCATCAGCAGATTCCCCTCTTGCTTGAATACAAAAATACAGGAAATAACATTATTTCACCTAATGATTAATTATTATGTACAAGCCATGAATTCAGATTGCTGGAGGGATGTGTAACTTTGAGGTGAATCTGTTTTACAGGTTTTGCAACTGCCATGCTAGATAATTTTCACAGCCTTAGGGTAGAAAGATTTGACATATCAAGTTCTCGATAGAAATAAGCTGCTTTTTTCAAGAGCTTGGGAGTCCGGATGACTTGCTTATGCTCAAGACCTACTAGTGTTTGAATGGTCTTGTAAGACTAACTATAATTCTGTTTTCCTGCAAAAATGAGTGAGAGCACAGAAGAGTTAATAGAGAACATACGTGAACTGTTCTGTTAAGGAGTTAGCATTTATTGCCTTCACCTTTGGAACTCTCAGAAGCTGACTTTGGCTGAAAGCAGTGGAAGCTAGAGCTGAGCAAAGTGTTATGTACAGCATTTGGAGGGATCCGTGTCTTGTGCTCACAGGCTCTGCTGTAGCCAGTGCCTTTTGAGAAAGGCAGAGGGAAATCAGAGCTTGGAGGGTCACCTGTGAGTTGTATATCTGTAGTACACAAATAAGAGTGATAGAAAGAGAACATTGTGATTATTATTATTATAATTTGAATTAAAACAGGGCTTTAATTAACAGAAATGTTGTCTTCTCGATGAAAACAGCAATACTTTCTCACCAGATTACCCAAAAAGTTGTCTTCTCAAATGGATGTATTGATTTATGAATTTATTTAACAAAAAATCGATTTATTTTCCAATTTATGCTTCTAGGTTCCAAAGGAGGTATCAGGGCACAACTCTTTACTCTTTATATTTTTAATTTTAGTTTTTAGAGGAGGGAAGTGTATTGCATTCTCTGGAGTGTTGGTCATTTCTGGCTGTCTTTAAAACTGAGATTTAGTTTCCTGTGGCAGTTGGCATTTGTCTGGTTAGCATTTTGTGGATGCTGCCTGGAAAGAGGCATAGAACCTTTGCTTCTTGTTAAGGCAATGTATATCAAGACTTAACTGATACTTCATCATCAGAATAACCTAGGTTTATCAGTTTTCCTTGTTTAACTTGCAAATTAGCTATTCAGAATGTTTTGCTGCTTTAAAATTCTTTCAGTAGAGAATATTAATTTGCAAACAGCATCTGAAATTCAGCAGCATGCATTTCATGGTTGGCAGGGCTGGTATGACTCCAGAGAAATATTTGTACTCTTCTATAGTTAGTTCTCTGCATGTTGATTTTGTAATTGATGAAATATCATAGCGAGCAAATGGGATACATTTAATATGGCTGCAGCATCTTTCATCACCTCAAAATCTATTTTTTTCCATGGCTGCTACTCTTGCTGTAGAGACTGAAGAACTCCAATTTTCCTCTCCTTCCAAAACTGAGACTACACACACTTACCATTATTGATATAGTCAAGGGAGTTTGGCTGCAGTGTTACTAACCACGTGCAGTGTTGTCAAACCTAAGCATTTGAAAAATCACAATGTAAAATTAATTTCTTTGCTGTTTGAAGTTTACCTTGCCATTTCTCAGCACAACAGTCTCCGTCATTTTTGAGACTGTGGAAATGAAAATGCAATGGTTCCCTAATCTGATAAGAAGTTTGCTCATGATGAAATTATTAGTATTCGAGACACAACCTTACGGGAAAACCTCCATGAAGTGTGTGCATATCTGCAGCACGTTTCAGTTCATGTAATAAGGAAGCTGAAAATGTGTAAAGCAGTAGATTGAATTCTTTATTGAAAGATGTAGGAATTAGTTTTCAGGAGAATTGATGCTCCTGAGAATGGGTTCTAACTTAACAAACCAACATTGCACACTGTTGTAGTACTAAGTTGCACAAATAAGAACATGTTGGAGGAAGAGAAGTGTGGACCAGTATTTCCCAAAACGACTCAGTGGTGTAGCAGCGCAGCAGTAGTGCTTCATGCCTGGAGGCTGCTGCGTGCCTCTGGCTGCCTGTTGATGCTGGGAATTGATCCCTCCCTATGACTGAGGGGAGCTCTCTGGGGCTGTGATGAGACACTGCCTTTCTTGCACAGGCATGGGGAGAGAGGTTTGAAGTACTGCGAGGCTTCAGGTACTGTTAATGTGCACCTGTTTGAGTAAGCGCTACATGTGGTGTATTGTGGGCTTTTTCCTGTATTAGCAGCTCATGCCAGCCATTTAGTGGCAAAGGCAGAATGAACGCATCTGACCTCTAGGCCAGAGTAAACTTTTTTGCCACCTGAAAGGCAGGTCTGTTTAGGGTCTTCAAAGAAAGAAAGTTCTCATTGGAAAAGGGAGGGAGACCTTGAGAGCGATTCATTTGATAAGGATGCAGTAAGAATATCTACAGATAAGGCAACAGCATCTCACTATATTCATTGCAGTGCAGACTCTGATGAAGTAATTATGCTGATACATTATCCCAAAGATTTGCTGTGAACATTTCCTTGGCTGTCTCCAGGGACACACTTTTTTCTTTCCTATTTTGCCCTAAAATATTTTTAAAAAATTAAATCAGGTGTTGATGATAGACACTGTAACCTGGAGCTAAGTGAACTCTGAAAATTCACAGCTTTCTTTACAGTCAGTGGCATAATTTGTTGTTAATGAGGGAATGCAGTGAAAAATGCATATTAATATTTAATTGGAGAAGATTCATGTAAACCCCAGCTGTGACCATAAAAATTGGCTCTTTTTCTGGGAGAAATAAAAGCAGTGGTTCCCTATGGTCTCATCTGATTTCTTTATTCAGCAGCCCCCCTTATGTTAGCATACATCTGTGTAGCCTTTTGTATACTTGCAGAATGGATTATGCAGTGCTCAGTCTTAGTTTGGTTTAAGATGCTAGTGACAAAATTTCATATTACAGGACTGCTGATGCTCTGAGGTTTTAAATAACCATCATGAGGTTTTCTTTGTAATTTTGTGGTTGGAAGACTTGTACATAAACAAATGTACAGCAGATGGCACTGTGCTGTAACAATAGAATGAGAGGTATGGGTAGAATAAATGTGTTCATTTAGATTTTGTACCTGTGTATGCAATTCATCTTTTCTTGTAAACAGTGATAGAAAATCAGAAGGCCCAAATGTTTTAAAGCAGAATTATGTGAACTAGCATCACATACATGTCAAGTAAAACTTTCATAGTTCTTGAGTAAAGATGTTCAGTGTTGTTTCCAGTGATGTTTTGGTGCTTTCAATGAGGCTCTGCTGCTAATTACCTAAGAGCTTAGGTTACTGAAAAGAAAGTCAAGCAAGCCAGCTTTCTTCCAGTGCACAACAGCAGATCAAGAAGTTGAGCAGAAGTTTTTTAGAAGGGAATTTCCACAGGAGCTTCTTCAACTGGGTAGGAATTTGCAAGACAGAATGAGGAGAACTTTCTCTAAATGGTTAAAAATTGTCCTAGGACTAACTTTAACATGCAATTCTATTTTTCTTTCCCTTTAACTGGTAAAAGCAACCACAGAGATTGCTGTGTAACATCCCCAGGTAACCTGATGGTATACTGATCCATGTATTAGTTGTTGGCTGGACTTTGCGAACAAAGATTTTGGGATAAGCCTGTGCAATGGATTTTTTAGGTGAGGCACAGGGTGCGTGGAACAGGCCCCAACCCCTTTACTCCTGAGGTTCATTTTGCCACGGCTGAGCACACTCGGACGGTGACAGCGAGTTCCTCCAGGATTCGAACCGGTGTCCTCAGAGGAGGAGCCGGCTCCACAGGCAACGACTTACTCCACTTGGCCAACGCCCGCCGCCCATATATTAGTATTACTTGTCAAAATACCCCACAATAATTTGTCAAACTTAAGATAACTGGGGTGTAAAATATTTCCTCTTCTTGGGGTGAGAGACCTGATAGTGCTAGACTATAATTTTCACAGTATTTGTGACTTACAAAAACATTTGTCATGTGTTTTTAAGAAAAAAAATACATTCAGTGAATGAAAATCATGCAGAGAAAGAAATAAGCTGAGGTGTGACAAATTTTCAGATAATGGAATGGGCCGTGTCAGACCAGTAATGGGAAAGTAACAATGCCATTATCTGCTGAGAATTCCACCCCCAGTCTTATTCCTTTGGGTCTAAGAACTGTCATAACAGCGTGTGAAAGAGAAATGTCTTCTCATTCTATGTCTCAGATAATACACAAACTTCAATATCTTGAGTCTCATCCAGAAAGGAGTAAGAAGCCTGTAAAGACTTTGAAGTTGTTTCTGCTGATAACACTGGCAAGTCAACAAGACACTGCTGTGTGTGTTGGCAGTAGTTTCCAGAAGCAACATGTGCACAGAAGTACCTCCGTCTGGTAGTCAGAGAACTGGAGTTAGCTCCAGAAGGAAAAAACAGAGTATTTTTGGCTTGCTGGATGAACACCATAAAAAGCTTTGCCAAAGGGCCACTTGGAGATGTAGGGCCAAGTGAGGCTCTTGGAATTGTGCCAAACCTGTGAATTTTATCAGCAAATTCAGCTATGAGGAAAGAGAGTGTTCTGTGAAGGCATTGCCATCTCCCCTTTGGTCCTTTTTTTCCCCTCACTGCTTGCCCATGTAAGAACAGTGACCTCGATTTTCCATTCCAAAGTGAGTGACACATGTAAGGAATGGTAACCTTCACAGGCTTTTGGGGTTTTCACCACTTACATGTAAGTATTGATGAGGCTTGGTAAACCTGGATAGCTTTTCAGTGGGGGTAGTGAGAAATTACTCAGTGTCACTGTGATTCTGTCACCTCATTGGAATTTGCCCCTTAACTAAGTATACCTTGAGTGCCTCTTCTAGTAAGTTGACAGCATTTTGTGCTCCATAGCACTAGATGACTTGTGAAGAATCTGAAAGGCTTAGTTGGATGCAAGTTTTCTTTGTCACTCATGCCTCAAAATTTGGAAAGATGGGTCAATATTATGTGCATGCCATAGAAAAAAAGGAAATCAAAGGATTTGGAGACCTTAGGATGATTTCATTTTGCTGCCTTCTCAGTCCCTTCTGAAAGTAAAAATCATCTCTCCAAATGCTTAGCTACAGCCAATAATCCCTTTCTTGTGACACATACTGGTGGTGTGGTTCAGCTGCAGCCTGGTTCTTCTGCTTCCTTGGTCTTGGGATCAAATCATGAACAGATCTGAGTCACAGGGAGTGAAATTGAAATAAGAGAGAAGGAGCCGTTAGCTTTTTCAGAACTGATGGACCCCAGGCAGAAGTAGGCAGCTAATCTGCATGCTGATCGATTAACTGGTTCACGTCCGTTTGGTTGGTCAGGAACATACCTCAAGGTTATATCTCTAATTTAGGAATAATCTGCTGTGGAGGACTGTAATCCTGAGCATCTTCATAATGTCCTAGGTTGCTGTAATTCTTAAATTCTCTTTAAAGTAGCAGTTCTTAGATATTCATGTTTCTTTGCATCCTTACTTAAGAAGAACTTAAAGTCAGTGGAAGATGTTTGATTCTCAAACATTTAATTATATAAGAATTTAAAAAGATACTTAAAGATTAATTTGCTTTACTGCCTTGCTGTTATCAAAAGGAGAAATTTGAAGTGGGAATATGACCAAGAAATGCAAGGGGTGAGGTTTTGTTGTCAATAATTCTAGTGTGGTGCACGTGAAGTTCTCTAAGCACGGGCAAGTACTGCTTAAGAATGTTTTCTTTTATGCGTGCTAGTGTGCTGCTAAGAGATGAAATTAGGCCATATTTACAGTGAGTTTAATGGCCTTTCTTGTTTAACTGGAGTGTGATGCTAATCATGAAGCACTTCTGGGAACCCTTCATTAAAAATTGACAGAGATATACATGGGTAACTTCTTATGTGTAAATCTATTAGTAAATTAATCAACTGCCGTGATCCTGAGAAAGGACACTAAAATGCTTTATTGGTTTGCTGCTCATTGCATTGATTACTGGGGTCTCTTCTGAATGTGTCCCTCAGATTTTTGCTGCTTGCCAATTCGTCATGGTGGTAGTTAAATGACATTTTGCTAGCTCTGCATTCTTGTCCACACTGGATTTGTTGAAATAATTTAAGGTGATTCCCTTTTGCAAAGGGGACATAATTCTCTAGAGAAGGGAATGTACTGCTAGCACTGACAGTCTGCAGTATTTTAGTAGTGAACTCATCTTCATTAATTGTAATTTCAGTTTTAAAATAATGAATTGATTTTTTTTAAAGGTAACAATATGTATTAGTCTAAACTTCACATTTTCTTGATGATTAAGCTAATCATTACAAACAGAAATCACAGGGGCGTTGTATTCATTTGTGCCTTGTAGTATGTATTTCAATTGTAACATTAAGGATTTGGCAATAAGTAAAAATTTTGCAGAAATATTTGTTTTAATCAATTTTCGTGTTTTAAGATGGACAGGAGAGAAAATTTAAGGCAAAATTATTAAATAGTCTAGGTAGAAGATACTTAATTGACTTTTTTTTGTCATTTAAACCCAGGGAAGTTCTGATGGAGGAAAAACAAATCTGTGTTCTGTGATGAGCTTCTAGTTATTTTATCTTTATTATTAGTGCCTACACTGTATAGGGTGAATTACAAGATGATGTTTCTGTCCTCTGGTAGTATTGAAATTGATTCATGGGTTGGAAAGTAGTATTGATTTTGTCTTTGAATGTCCTGGGTTATTTAAGTAGATGTGTGTTTAGATTAATGAATATTATAGAATATTTTTCAGCATTTCTTCAACATGTGCATTTCCAGTGGTGAATTGGTATCCAGAAACCCCACCCCTCAGTAAATCCTTCATTTTCTGAGCTGGGGGGAGCTGATAACTTCCTGACATGGAGAACTTACCACTACATAAGATCTTTTGTTTATGTAAAATTACTTGGTGGGGGGAAGAAAGAAAATTTAAATGGACATGAAAAATAAGTACCTGACAACCATCTAAACATCTCAATGTTTTTCTGAGGAACTAAAGGGTGTGATTTTTGAAATTTCTCAGGAGTCTGATGCAACTGTGCTGTAAAAGGGACCGGACCCAGCTGTGAGGTTTTAGAGAATTTTGAGCACCTGGCTGTGACCTCTTGTGGGTCCCAGGGGCTTCCTGGGTTTGTGGGAGTCTCTCAAAAGCAAAGCTGAGTCCAGAGGAGGAGGCTTTCTTACAAGTCCTCTGCCCCTCTGTGCAGTGTGTGAGCAGACAATCTCAGCTGTTATTTTATTAAATACCTGAATTTTCTTAAATTTCTTC
>VXAU01003956.1:1084501-1098577 GCA_013399695.1 Formicarius rufipectus | reverse complement strand
AAAAATAGTAAATGTAATTATTTCTTTTAACCATTGAGTAGCGGCAAGTCATTAATACTGATGTATCTTTTGCTTCTTTGTTCAGGGCTGTTCCTCTTTTGAAGTAGCAGTGATACATAATAAATCAGGTCAGTCACATAACTAATCGACTGTGAACCAAGGCATAATTTTCTCAAGCAGGAAATCCTCACTGAGGGACCGACATCTTCTGCTTGGTTTGAGTAAAAAAAAAAATTGAATCAAACTTCACTAAAACATTAAAAACTCCATAACCTTTCTGCTTTCCAAGTGTGGGTTTTTTTCCCCCCTCCCAAAGATGTTAATAAAATTTTAGTAGACAGTTCAAAATAAAATGACTGTTCAGATGAAAGCCTTAGTGATGCACTATGTATTATAGTACATAGTATGTAATGTATTATTTAAAATTATGGAGTGATTAAAATAAGTCTGGCTTATATAATCAGAACAGTTATCTATCCCACCTTTATTTTCTTTGTGACTTGAATTCAGGTTTGTGAGATTTGCATGACATTGATCCTTTCCTTGGGCAATGCACAATTTCATAATTCAAATTGTGACAGCTGCTGTAACCATCATGCCAGCTGTCCCTACAGATGCTCAAAAATCTACAGTTTCTCAAAGATGTGTATATGTCTCTGGGGTTAAACATTTTTCTAAGAGGTCATGTATGAAGTATCTTAAAAGGGTCACTGTGCTGGCAGATCTGAGTGCTTGGTGCATATAGCACTGCTTTTCTTGACTGAAAGCTCTTCCATATTTCACTCTACATGGGCCAGAGCGAAAGAAAAAGAAAATTGGCTTCAACCCCCTTCCCTGAAACAAAAAAACTCCTCATGTCCATTTGTTATTGTTATTAACTAAAGGAATTAAACTCTTCAATAAATGAATTAGATAGTTAAATTTGTCAAGCAGGGTCAAAACTTCTGTCCAAGACAGATGCTTACAGATTTGGTTTCCCTGTTCACCAACCTGCAGAGGATATACTTCATGTAGAAGAGATCCTGAATGAACTCCTGTGTGTGCCTGGGAAAGGATCATCCCTGCCTGAATATTTAATGGGGCAACTGCTAAGCTCCACTGCAGTTCACTTGGTTAAATTTCTAGTTAAGCCTTGTGAATTGCTCTGAGCTGGTGTGGTGCCCATCTGTGGTCCCTGTACAGACGTGGGCACACTGAGTGGGCAGTGAGCAGGTACTGCCGCCTGTGTCCCCAGCACTGAGTGAGATGAGGTCTTGCTGATCTGGGGGTCACCATTTCCATCTTGCTTTGAGAGCTTTGCACAGTGGATGGGCTGCAGTGCTTGATCCTCTGAGGTGGAGCCTTCACATCATTGGAGCTCCTCGAAGGATTCATGGTTTATTCAAGAGAGCAAAAGATTTTTCAGTACGTTGAAGAGCACCTTGCATTTGCACTAGGTTGAAGGACCTAATGAACTGATTTTTTTAGTATACATTCCATAAATCATCTCCTTACCTTAAATCAACAGTAACCAAAAAATGAGGAAGACTTTAAAACGTTTTGTGGTGAAATAATAAGTAATAGGCACTTTAAAATAGGAAAGCAGGAATGTTCCACATCTGGGATCCATAACCCACACATTTTACTGCTTCTCTTTCATGACAAAAAAAAAAAAAATCAGTCATAGAAGTCCATTAATAAGGAGTGCTGCTAAAGACTGACATTCTTCAGAACAAAGGCTTGGAACAATTCATAGCTAGGATTATCCTTTTTTTTTCTCCCCAGACCCTGCTTACAATGAGATTGAAAAGAAGTACGTACAGATTGTATCTAAGTTGGTCCTATCTGAAGTGAAGATAATTACTATGGTTGTGAGGCTAAGCCTACAGTGGAACGACATCCCTTTCTGTGATTCAGGTTTCTTGAATCCTACTGCTTCAGCTAGTAATTCAGTCTTGCTACTGCCTCTTCTTGGTATATCCACTTACCTTCTGAGATCCTGGGAACAGCCAGAACTCCTTTTGCTCTGCTGTCTGCCATCCCTGTGGGAACTGGGGATTTCAAGGTCTGGGTGACATTCTGCCTGGAAAACACAACTGGACAGAAAAGAGTTTATTTCTAATCAGCCCCAAAATTAAATAACTATTTTAAAAATATGACTAGAAAATTAATTGCTTTTATGTTTTACAAAGTGTCATGCATAGTCCCAGCTGTCTGTGCTTCACAAATGTAGAATTTTCATTTGATGATTCTCGTAGTTGAAGAAAATGCTCATCCAGGGGACAGTTAAAGACATTGTCAAAATCTGCTTCTATTTCAAAAAGATTTCTGTGAGATTAATTTCTTCAGGAAAACATGTTTTTATTATTTTTCTCCTTGAGTGAAATACTTCAGAATTCAAAAAAGTAGTACATTTGCAGAAAAGGGAAAACAACACATGACAAAACTCAGAGTTTAATAAGCCTTAAAAATAGATATTTTAGAATATGATCATTGTTTAGAATGGGGGCCAAACTTACCATCCCTAGAGCATGGTCTTTAATAAGTAAGCCTTTGATTTTCTTTTATACTTTATTAGCAGTTATAGCTGTCAGGTGAATTTTTGCTCATCATTTCAGGAGAAGACATTGATTCTAAACTTAGAAACAATTTTGTAAGCTTAGAAGAAAAAAAAATAGTTGATGAACAAAGGTTAAATTGACAACAATAAGTTGCATCCTTTGAATGCTTTTCATCTCAAGACCAAGACAGATTAAAGTACAATTTTGAAAGATCATTGTACCATAATATAATAATTATATTAATCAGACTTTGTGTCATTTCTGCATTTGGTCATGAAAGCAAGTTAAAATGAGGGTATGAAAAGTATAACCCAAAGAGAATACAGTATAAAGAAAATGTGTCCTGAAGCTATAAATAACTTGGGGTAAGCATGCTGAGATTCCAGTCTGAGTCCCTGAAAGCTGTGCTGTTTAGCATTTCATTTTGTTGCCTTGTAGACCTAAGGACTCATGCCATAAAGTTTGCTTAGCCTAGCGGACTGAAGTTTTCCTTAAAGGTTTGTGGGTGCTCTTATAAAATGTGTACATTAAAAATATATTTCAAATTATATAGTTCTTCCTGGAATGGAAATAATCAGTCTTCCTTTGTAAATTGATGTGAAATAAGCAGTTTTTGAGAATAAACACCTCAATTTTGCTTCAGTTGATTCTAGTTTGCAGCAGCTGTTTATGTCCCTAGGCAAAACCATTAGGATAATTCACTTTGATTTCCTGCATGACACGTGTTTTTGGAGTTACACCATTTGATTCTGTCACTACCATAGAACTCAGTATGTCTGCGATGATACAACATCCCCTGTATGTTCTGAGCTGTGGTCAGCCTTTGACCTTTGCTCCTGTGCTCAAGGCTTGACAGCACAGTGTTGCATGCTTCAGAGTCCACGTACAGGGTTGTGGCCTGTCCCAGGTGCGGATTTGGAGCAAAGAGGATTTGGAGCCAGGGCAGAGCTGGTGTGCAGTGGACTGTGAGCTGGGATCCTGGCACATGTCTGACTGTCATCATAGCTGAGCTTTTGCAAACTCGTATCTGTAAGCTGACTGCTGTCTCTACTTGCCCCCATTAGATTCAGCAGACAGACTAAAGGCATTGAGTACCTTTGTGGGCAACTTAAGGACTTTGACTGCCTGCTTATGACCAGAGATCAGCCTATTCAAAAATAAATTAGATTCATAAACCTTTATATGACCATTGCATTTTCTTCTGTTCAGAGAAGTCAGTGGTGTTCAAATGAAGGATTTTTTTTTTTTTTTTGTGGTGCCTCCCAATTATCATTTGACTGGATTATCACCTATCTCTTTGAGAAAACCAAATCTACTTTCTCTTCACTGTAACAGCAGATCTTAATTGCTTTTTACTGATGTTTGTAATTTCTTGTTTGCAGAAAGAACAAAATTACTAGAGATACTGCCATTGAGAGTGAGATTTGTAAAGGGGGACTTCATTACTCATTAGTATGATACCTGGGAACTTCTTGGAGTCTCTTCTTATAATTTGCTCTTACTTCTGCACTGATCCTAATGTTACTCAAAGCGTTTTCTTAAATAATGGCTCATAAAGTGTACAAACTGTTTTTAAATCTTCTCATTTGCTCTGCTCTGGGTTCTTGTTACATGACTGTAGCTAACCCTTAAATAGATAGTTGAGGTGGCGGGCAAGACATCAGCTCTAGTATTATTGCCACAGGGAGAGAGAAAAGGGTCTTTGATTCCCCGCTTGAATTGTGTGTGAGGGAAGAGAAGTGAAAAAACATCACTGTTGAACCTGAAAAAAAAAATGTATGCGTGTGTGTTTGACACTTACGCCATGCAGTGAGCAATGAAAATTATGTAATTAGGTTCCTTAAAAAATTCATAACATCACCATCTGCAGCAATAATATGTCAATTTCCAATAGGCCTTTTCTTTTAAGTACTCTTGGTGTCTCCTCATGAAACAAAGTAAAGAGATGCTTCACAGAGCCAGGGTCACACAGGCCCTTTCTGAGGGGTTTCTTGTTTTGAGGAGTCCTGCAGAGACCAAACATAGACCTAAAATGAGATTTTTGACAAACTGGTAACCTAATGTCATGTGACCTCTGTGTCATGTCCTTCACCTTGGATCCTCATCCCAGAGGTGCAAGTATTTCTTATGGAGAGATCCTCTAGTGCTTTGCTGGATAGAACAGGAGAAAGCATTGTCCTGGAATGCTTCAGCAGCCTTCTGCTGTCTGCAGGGAAAAAAGTGCTGCTGATCTGCTGACAATCCTGCCAACCAATCTGCGTAATGATTTTACTTTTAGTTATACTGAGGTGGTGTGTTCCAGAGGCTCAGTTCGGCTGCTGCTCTCCCTGCCTTTCAGAAGGAGCTACATCTGTATTTGCTGTTACATCACAGATGTCGTAGTGTTACTTATTTGCAAATTTTTCCTTGAAATGTAGGACATCGGGTGGTATCCCTACTACAAAGTATCTTTCTCTTGACTAATTTTCACCTCAGTTCACCTACCCCTTTGGCTTTTACATGTCTTTCTGAAATGTACTAACAGGGAGATTTCTGGGTAGGTGTGATTAAACTGCTTTAGTATCAGTATTTTTTCCCCAAGTTCTCAAAAAACAGCACATCCAGTGCATCTTAGCCATCAGTCCTCCACATCAAGGAAGTTAAGAGCAGATTTTCTGTGTGGCTTATAGCTTTAGTTTCAGGACTGGTGTCATTGAAATTGGACAGTGTCTATCTGTTTTTAACATTTTGGGATCAACAGGAGCAACTGTTTGCTTTCTGATTGTAGTGGCTTGAAAATGTAAAATAATAAGTAAATAATTTAGACCCAAGTAAGTGAATTGTGTCTAGGGAACACAATTTTGTGTTTTCTTTCTCTTCATCTCCCCCCAAAAATTATTCCCCTTGAATAAAATAGCAATATATATGTGTTTTAATTTTTTTTTCTGGGAGACTTAGAAATGGAGTGAGAGATTACTGATTTATCACCTATGAAGTTTAGTGGAGATGACATAGGCTTGGAGAGTGAAAAATAAGGCATTATTGATACTGTTCAACCCAACAAACTCAATTGTTTCTTATGGCTTTGCAGCAGCGCATAGTAGGCTTTATCTGTTAGGCTTGTGAGTTGTGGTGAAACTCACTTAAGAATACAATTGAATTGATAATTTGAGATGACCAAAAGAAAGTTTAGGTGCTAATTTGAAGGCATGAAGTCCTTTCACATAGACCTTCATCCCATTTTTCCCAGCATTTGATTTATTTTTCCTGCAGCTTTTTTTTTTTTTTTTTTGGAAGACAAGTTTCTGTTGCTATGCACGAGGCTTTCCCCTTCCCGGGGGTGTTTTGAAGGGCCTGTATCTCAGTATTCTGTATCTCCTCTATATGGGTGGTACCCACTGTGCACATGGTCTAGCTGTAATAGCTAAGCTGTTCTGAGGAACCAAAGTGCTGCATGGCACCACTTTCCAGGGGAAATGGTAGTGTCAGAGCTGCTCTCTTCTTCATTCTCCTCTATGTATTCTGCCCCCATATTGATTGCTTCCTTTAACATATTTTGGCCAGTTCCTATGCTCTCCCCAAAAGCACCTTCTTTCCTTTCCCCACTCCCTGAGCAGATGTGCATTCTTATTCTTGAGTAGTAGCTGGCCTCTGGCTCTTCCCCTTCCTTCTTTACTTTGCCTGCTCTGCTGATGAGATAAGTGAGGAAAGTGCCTGAGTCCAGAAGGGCACTGGGGACCAGCCAGGCACAATCTCCTGTCTGCTTGCAAAGGCCTGTTGCAGTGACAGGGCTTCTATTTATTATATTTGAGCCAGATGCTGTGACTTTCCTTGATGTTGCACTTAAAGTCCTTTGTGTGATCCTGGCCGAAGGCTTTTGGTAACTGCAAACCAGAGTCAAGAAGAGTATGAACTACTGAATGCTATTATGCAAGGCAGTGACAGCCCACCAGAAGTGCTCCTGTCAAAGAGAAGCCAATGTAAAAAGTAACTTGCACAATTTGCCTCACATCTGCTGTCTGCCCTGCTGGGGCTGTGGTGGCACTGTGTGGCTCCTTAAGCTGCTGGGAAGTAATTTCTCAGACAAAACGGGGCTTCGCAATCAGCTACTGATACTTGTGTCAGGTTTGTTACAAGCAGCATATTTACCATTCAGGAGGCACACCAGACCACACAGCAAGATCTCAGGGAGGGAATGGAGTGAAAGGAATAGGAAGAAAATATTTGTCACATGATGGTTTTGCGCAGAACAAAATTAGTGTGATGCAGGTTAGGCTGTAATTTTAATCATAGTCCATGCTGCTTATAGATCCATGTGTACCATGTCAACCCTGTTTGTCACCTTTTCTGCATTCCTGAAGACCTCTGCTGGACTCTGACCCTGGTTTTAACATCACCTCTGACTTGTTCCTTATATTTCTGTTGGCATCTTGCTGCCTTGAAAATTCCAGTGATCCCCAGTACTGTCTCCCAGTCAAACTGGCAAACAAAACACTTGGCATGCCTAGTGTGAACAGCATTGAAGCCAAGTAGGAGACCAAGTCTGTCAAACCAGAGAAGGCACAGAGAGCAAGTGTCTAGGTGGCAGAAAGAAGCAAGATGTTAACACACCAGTGGAGAAGTCTTTTCTTCAACTGTGTTGCTGTTTTGTGACAGCACTGGAATTTTTCTGCGTATTTGCAGGAAAGCATGTGTTTATGTGTGTAAAATTGGATTTTAAAGCTATTGTGTTTATACCAAAAACAAGTAATGTCAGATTTTCCAGTTAATGTATGTTTAATGAATTATAACTGAACATTTGAGACTTAGGTGCCACCAGTAATGCTGTAATTTGCCATTTTAGGAAATTTAAATGTAGTATGTTCCCACTTAGTTTTTTAAAAACTGGATTTCTACCTGTAAGTCACCTTGTTTTGGTGTAAACCACAAGTTTCTTGGATCAGTTTCAGCTGCAAATGTTTGTTTGGTTCTGGAGATCATTATCACCACTTGCATCCTTGATATCTATGAAGGAATGAGGATGACATTATTAAAAGCATGTTAGGGGCTATGTGATTTTTAACTGGTTTAGGGATCTTGAAGACAATAATATTAAGTAACAAAGCTCCTGTTATCTTGCTGGAGCAGTTTATGTCGTGCTGTTAGATGTATCTTGTCTCGTTACCCATTTCTTGAACTGTCCTATCTTCTCTTTGTATCATGTCTGAACTCAAAGAACTTATCAGAACTTTGTAGTTTCATGTTTTCAAATCAGAAGCATTAGAGTTTCTACAAAACTTGAAAGTGTCTCCTAGTACATGTATTTTTAATGCATTTATGATTCTTTTTCCATGAAGTTTGTTTGTTTGCTTGCACATGTTGTACAGGAGAGGCCTTACATTGGGGTAATGAGTACCAGAAAACCAGTAATCACTGTAGAAATATTTGTCTTGAGGCTTGGTGAATTTGAACAGGATCTGCCTGGACTAATACAATGTCTGGTGGGATTTCTCATTCAAAAGCTTTATAAGTTGATTCTTCATGGCTGGACTTATCTCTTGACTTGAATGTGCATCCTTTGTGCAGTGCAGTCTTATGTTCAGTGTAGTATCAAGCCCCATTATCCTGTTGTTATCATGGGAAATACTGCTAAAGGGATGATGGGATGTAAAGCATCCACACTGCAACTCCTGATCTCTCTCTGACTGTGCTGTGTGGGTGCTCTTCAGAATTGAGTTAAACTGAAGGAAAACTTACTGTTTGGAGAATGAGGTAAAGACTGATGAACCTAAGACAGTGTGTTTCTCCACGTGCTCAGTGGAGGAAGGCAGAGTGGTCTCAGTTCACAGCAGACAAGGTTAAGCCCGTTTATGAGTCTGCTTAGAAGACATTTAAATAACTGAAGTTACTCCTGCTAAATATAGTTACAATTTGTAAATAACACCTAAATCTCACTAATTGGGAAAAGTATTGATGTACAGTCTTGATTTCAAGTGTTAACATGAAATTTTTACTAGATAGCCTTTCTAGGTTTTTTTGGTCAGCTGTGATTTTTCTTTTACATTCTTTCCCCAAAAGATGAGCTGTATCTAAGAATATAAGCTGTATCTTAGAATATAAGGTCTAATACTCTAAATTCGATGTTGAATATTATAGCTCAAAATTGTTCAAGCCTTGAAGAAGAGGGCCCTGAGACCCCTACTAAGCTCTCTGCCTGTGGGACACATCTCAGAAAGCAGCAAAGGTGTGGTCCCCTTCTGGCTGGCGGGTGGTGTCCATGGAGCAGACTGTGTTGGCTTCTTCACTGCCTTAGGTGGGCTTAGTGGCTGTGAGACCTTTGTGTGACATGACCTATCACCTGGGAGCAGCAGTTCTGCTGGAACATGAATAAATGTTCTTCTGGTGCCCTGACTTTATTCCTGCAGTAGATCAGATAAGATTCATAAAGTTACTTTCCTGCAGTTTTCATAATCAATAGTCTGAGAAGAAGAATTTAAAAAGCAGTAGAAGTTTCATTGTCTGGTGTTTTCTGCTTGATCCATTATACTGATGTTTGCAGGGGTACAGATGTGTAAGGGCCTGTTCATGGTGCTGGACAGGGAAGAAAAGTGGGAGCTGTGTGTTTTTTCAGCCTTGGCTGCTGCTGGCACAAGCTGTGTTTAATGGAGGTTAGTTACTTCTGTGTTAGATTGATCAAGGTGTTCCTGATTGATTTGCATCTTTATTCTTGGTAAGATGACTGTTTGACCTCTGAGGATGAACCTTCTCTATCCGTTGCATTACAGTTTAATGTACATGTGCAAGTTAGTTTAATAGCTGAAAGTGTTTCTACAGTAAACATTATGCTCCTGTTTTCCTTTTTGTATTCTATCAGTGTCCATTTTTGAGGTAAAAAGAGTCAAAGTTGGCTCCTCTGTGTGGTTACTTGAATCTGCAAGTGTATGGTGTCATTCTCTTCTACCCAGTCCTGGTACAGAGGACACTGCTAATGTTATTGAAAAGCTCTCCAAGTAACTCCATCTGCCAAGTCAATCAACTCTAAACAATTAATCTAGGAGAGCATTTTGCATCTGTCCGTTCTTTATCTTAAATTATTCCTGAACAGCTCATAATCAGATATTTTGACTTGATACTTGAGATCATATGTGGCCTTGCTGACTGGGGGCCAGTCATGATGGCTCCAGGCTCTGAACCTGGACATCAATTGTGTTGTTCAGGTCATCACATCTTTAGCTTTTGCTTCAGACAAACTTCTTTATTCTCAACAGATCCTTAATCTGACACTTCTGTCCCAAAATTGAAGATGCTTTCAATATAATCCTTTTCCTGTTCTCAGCCATCAAGAAAGTTGCAAAGTATTGCTTTTTTTAATCTAATCTCTTTTGGGGGTGTTGTTACATAAGCATTGAGGTCAGGATGGATGTGCCCGAGTGACAGAATTATAGTTAACAAGATGAAAAATAGCAAATCATGCCTGAAAGCTTGAAATAGTCCGCAGAAAAAGGAAAAATTGCAGTATGACTTTAAAAAAGGTAATTTTTCATATACTGTACCCTTTTTTTGCTGACAAGTTAATTCTTTCTGACAGACTTGGCAAGTGAGCAAGTGTCTTCAAGGCAGATACTGAAGCTGCTTCATGAATTCGTGTTACACTTGCTCTGATATTGTTGCTCTCCTCAACTGGTATTTTTAGATTTATTCACACCTTGCTTTAACATTTCTGTGTCTGATGATCATTTTTTTTATATTTCTCATTATGTGAGTGATTCTCATTTTTGTTGTTGTCCTTTGAAATGTTTGCAGGGCCTAGGCTTCCTCGAAGGGAGCTCTCAGTCTTTGGGAGTATTTAGCCAGGAACCTTCCTCCAAAACTCCAAACTCTCATGCTGTAATTTTAGTTTTTTTGTTTGATTGTTTTAAAGTTAGAGTATTTTTCTTTAGAGATGTGTAAAATATTCAAATTCCTAATTAAAAAAATAACATGTCTCATTATATATTTACTTGGGTGATATTTATTTAGACTGTTTTGTCACACAGTTTTGCTCTCGGGATATGGATTTTGCCTGGAAGTTTTAAGTGGAAAGTTTTAAGTTTCACTGACCTCTGCCTGTGTTCACTTCAACCTTGTGCTTTGTACCATTAGAGAGGTCTGCTCTGGGAGAGTGTTCAGAAGAAAGCTAAAAGCACAGCAAAAATCTATGCACGTGCAGAATTTTTTTTTCTAGTTCCAGCAGCACAGCACTATGTTTCTGGTAGACAGTGTCATCACAAACATGCAAGTCCACAGCTTCCTAGTGTCTCCCTTTTCTGCCATCCTGTGAAAAGTCCTGTAACTGATTAACAGGTACAGAAAGAGCTCAGCAGAGCATCATTGACCTTTTCTTGAGATAGCAGGGGATAGAAATATTCTCCTGGCACATGTTGGACATGGAAAACAGGACAAAAATGTAAACAGATAGGAAACAGACTCATTGAGACCCTGTATTCAGATTCTTTTTAGGTGTTCATCATTCAGATCCTTCTCAAGGGCAAATAATTAAGAGACATTCTGAGTACCTGTCTCGGCAATCCCTTGAGTTGGAAAATTAAGCGCACTTTTATTTCTCCGAGATGTGTCCAAAAATGACAGATGCCTGAAGATTATTATTGAATAGTCCATCCTCCACCAAGGAAACTCAGACAGACTTAGTAACAGCTTCTGTTCATGTGATAAGTCTTTGCCTAGGGTTCTGCCAGGCACAGACCAGTGCTGCCTTGCCCACCACCGAGACGTAGCTCAGCACAGGTGATGTAGCCTGCCCTCCTTGCTCATTGCAGGGAGCACCACTCATGATGATGCTGTCGTTGCTTGTGTGAATGCCCTTCTGCTTTTACCTGGAACTGTTCTTACAGAGCAAGAACTCAGGAAGAGAAGGAAATCTGTTTCAAAGATGACAGCGAAAACAACTTGAGAGATTTTCATTGGGCAGCCTTGATGGAGCTTTAGAAAGAAATAAGCACTCAAGAGGATGTGGAAATGAAACCTTCTTGCAAAAAGTAGGTTGAATTACATATGTCAGCTGCAGCAGCAACTGAGAAAAATAAGAGAAAATTAATTTAATATTGTAGGTTTCAATGTTCCTTCCAAAATAAGTACAGTCTAATGATAGAGAACATCTTTTCAAGTGGCAGATGGCCACATTAAAGCTACAGCTGTGCCATCATTTTTGAATTTCTATAAGGCACACGAAAAGAGGGGACAGCTGCCTGTAGTGTGGATGCTAGATCCTCCTAGGAAGGCTTATTTTTGTCCTGGATCTGGTCCCTGGCTTGGTTCTCGGTGCAATGTCCTGGACAGCTCTCCCAGCTCAGCAAGGGGAGCGGTGCAGAGGTGGTGGGTCAGGGGCTGCAGCGCCCTGTGCGGGGAGAGAGGGGACAGGTGGGGCTGCTTGCCCTGAGCTTGACACTGGCAGGAGATTCTCTGGAGTCAGGGGGCCTGGTTCAGCAGGAGCCAGGAGCTGCTGTCTTCACGTGCCAAGGCGATTTGAGGTGTTCAGCAGCGTTTTCTAGTCCCTGCTGGGTTTTTATTAGCATGCCTAACCTTTAACTTCAGAAAAAGAGCACAGCTGCCTGTCAGCATGCTCTGGAAGTTTGCTAGCCTTAAAGGGATCAGAAGACTTTGAGCTGGAGATGCAGTTTTTTTGGGGCTGCAAGTATCTGTAATTACCCTTTCAGAATCAGTGTTCTCTTGTAATGGTTACAGTTGTGGCAATACCTGAATATTTACACACACACTAGAATTAGACTGTAAATTTAAGCAGCTCATAAGAAAAAGAACCTTAGTTTGTGCTTCTTGTGTATGTTCTACTTTGAGTCTTCGTGAGGAAAAGAATACATGCAAAACCAAAGTTAACGTAATAAGGAAAGGCAGAGGCCTTATCTTTTTAGGAAGTTGTATGTCAGTACACAAGTGTGTGTGTGTATATATATATATAAATATAAGAATCTGAGTATTTGGGTTAGGGGAAAATACACACATGAGGCATAGTAGAAAGCAGAAATCAGAGGCAATGAAGAATATAAGTAGGCAGCAACATCCTACAAAGAAAAGAGATTGGGGAACTGCGAGTGAAGTGAGTAGGGAGGAAGGGCAAGTGCTGAAGAGGGTTGCTGAAACGCTGTTTGTCTGGAAGAACCTTGAGCTTTTTTCTTTTCCATAGGCAAGTTAAGATGTTCACCAGCTCCTCTCAGTTCCTACTGTGTTTCTGCAGGCATGTTTAACCTCTCCATGGGAAATAAAAGCAGGCACTGAAAACAGTATATGCAACTACAGGAGTAAAACTGAGTTTAGAAGAGGAAAAAAAAGATCTCTGGAGGATAAGGAAAAGATAAAGGTGTCTGAGAAGATTTGGAGAGTTGAAAGGGAGAAAGGAAAAAAGGCAGGACTGCAAGAGAAGTCCTGTATAGTCAAGAAAAAGACAAGTGGGGTGAACAACACAAAGCAGCATGGACAGATTTCATATATGAAAAGTCAGACAAAATTATTGGAATGATGACTAGAAAGACAGCTGGAGACTATGATAATTCAAATAATTGTTTCTAAACATGACAAAAACACATTTTCCAACACATGCAGTTGCCACTTTTATTTGAGTGTGTTTGCAACTAGTAGGGTTGCTTTTAATGCTTTACTTTTTCTGACCTCTAAGTTTTTCTTGCCTTTTAAATGCACCAAATGGGTAAGCATTTATTTTGATGTTATTCGTAGCCTTTTTTTATTTTCCATGCAAAAGAATTCGACTCATTCTGGATTGTTTAAAAGATACCTTTCAGTGATTTTGAACCTGCAAGTGTTTGAAGTTATTGGAACAGCACTGCAGAATATAAAAAACTGATGGATCAAGATTCTTATGTATGAGAAATGAGAACAACAAACCCTCTGATGTATTTTCTACCTCTGCACTGCAGTGCTGCGCAGCACTCACCACAAACACTTCTGCCTGATGACACTTCTGGTTTTACCCTTAGAATATCTACTTAGTAGTCAGGCCAGCATTTTGAAATTTTCTAGCTCTAAGTAATCCACCAAAGTTTTACAGCTCTTAATTTAATCCTACTACTGTTTTATTATCTATCCTAGCCTAGTAACAACTTTAGACCAGACACGAGAACTCATAAATTAACAAAGATCTATAATTGAAGCGTATTAAATGCAGTGTTCAGAAGAGAAGTGGTATTAACCTAATCCCCTTCCTAAGTCGGTGTTTCAGAATCCTCTCTTGCATTTCTCTTTAATGCAGTATTTTACAAGATATGATTACACCAAATTTTCCAGCAGCAATTATCTTGAGTTTCTTGTTTGCTAAGGAATATACTTTGAAAATTAAGCAAGTTATTGGTATTACCCATTTTCAACATGCTGGTAAGCAAACTTCACTTTTAGGTGTTGTTCTCTTGTACCATTAGTTTAAATTTTTTCTAGCAGGATGCCAGTTGGTTTTGAAGAATAAAGATACCAGTAACGATGGCTGAGAAAAATATAATAAATATAAAATAAAAAAGTTTTTTTTCTCCTGTTATTTAGGATGGTTAACCTTTTT
>VXAU01003956.1:754115-1084463 GCA_013399695.1 Formicarius rufipectus | reverse complement strand
CCTTTTTTTCTTTTTTTTCCCATTAAATTATCACTGAGGTCATGTATACATTGTTTATAGTAATAATGGTAATAACGAAATACTTGCTTTGGATGTCGGGAAGTGAAAGAAAACTGACTCTGTTCTTGCATATATAGTTTCATCCAAGGTTTTTGAATTTTTATTCCTATTGCGCATGCATTTGTTCTTGTTTCCTAGGTAATGTGTTTCACAAACTTCGATTTATTTTTTTTGTGTGTGTGGTAGAAGTAAGAAACACTAATCTTGCATAAGTATGAAACTATCAAAGTCTTACTAAATCTTAGGCTTTTAAAATCTAGATTTCATATTTCAATAAAAGGTTTGTGTGTGCATATCTTTACATACACATATATAAGTTCTAGAATATATAGGCATATATACTTTAAATTGTAGCAGAATCGTTGATTTATTTCATGTTAAACCTACACACTTCCAAGTTTAAAGATCTGTTCTTTATTCTCTGTGGGCAATATGTATATGTGCTTACTTTATATAATTGAATCACCACAAATAATACAAATTACTGAAAAGAGAAATATATATAGATAGATTTATATAAATAGATGTTTATACAGTCTGAGAATTTAAGCTTCTCAGAAAGTGAGCACTCTATTGTCTTCTGCATGTATGAAAATAAAATTTTTTTTCCTGCCTATGAGATGCATCTAAAGAACTTTCTTCACAGAGTTTGGGAATTGTGCTGGAGTATTCATTCAACTATAATGTTGAAAGACTTTTACAGGTTTAGTTGGAGAAATGGCAATCCTGCCTTTTATAAGTGTTATGAAAAAAGTCTGATGGCCAATCAGATAAAATCAGATAGCCATGATTTATTATTTTTGCATAAAATATGTCAAAACCTACAGATCTTGATCATGCTAGCAATGTTTATTCTTTTAAGCTATCAAAATCAGTCACATGAAATAATTGCTATTACTGTGGTCTCTCCTGCCACTAGTGGATTAATGTAAGCAGTTGCAACAAAGGTCTTTCATTTATCAACAGCTTTTTTATAGTGAGGATAAAGCGTTATGTCTGTACCTTAAAGGAAATCTGTGTTGGTCTAAAGTTCAAAACAGTGGGTTTATTTTGCATCTGAACATCCAACATCATATCCAGATATGAGAGAGTGTGTTAAGCATTTTGACTTTGTAGAATCTTCAGTTCTGTTATCGGAAGATATCATCTTAAGGTTTAGTTCTCCTCCTTGGACTGCATACATCACCTGTGGTCATTAAACTGTGAGATACAGAAAATAGGGCCATATGATCATACTTTCAGTGTAAAATTAGTTTTAGAAAGCTTATAGGTGATCAGTTGAGGGATCTTTGTTCCTCCCGTGATTATTTCTGGAAGATCCACATGTAAATTCCCTATGTGATATAACCAATCTCCCTTTGTCTTTTGTGCTTTGAAGGCCTTGAAAGTTAAAAAGGGTTTTTAAAGCAATTGTGCACTGTGTATTCCTCTCTCACTACAGACTGTGAGCCCAGCACTCAGTGGAGGTTCCAGCTTTGGCTGTCAGCAAAGTGCCTGAGAGGCTCTCTGGGAATTGCAGAGGGGATACGAAAGTGTTTGAAAATGTTATTTTATATGCTGACTATTGTAACATTCTCCACTATCATTTTTTCCCCTTCTTTTCCATGAAGTCTGGTATCTAAAATTAATTTTTCAGTTTTACTGATATCAAATTTCTAAGTATTTAATACTGCATATTTGTCTATATTTATAAGATGTTAGCTAAAATGAATGAGGTACTGTTCATGCAAAGAGGAGAAAACATATTCTGTCTGAATATTTATTAGTACCTTTCAATCTTCAGAATTACAGAAAAAGTAGCTGGAATGAACCTCTAGAGATTGTATAGTTGATCTCCTAGCCCAAGGCACTCTTTTTGTCATTCCTCACAGACACTGTAGAAGAATTATAGAATAACTTAGGCAGGAAGGAAGTTCTGGAAGTTGTCTGCTCCAGTCTGCTATTCAAGGCAGAGCCACCTTTGAAGTTGGGTCAGGTTGCTCAGGGCCCCTGTTCAGCTGAAGTTTGAACACCTCCAAGGTTGCTAAGCCTTCTCTGAGAAACATGCTCCAAAGTTCTATCACCTTTACCATGATTTTTTATCTCCCTTCTATCTAATTGGAGTAATTGGAGTTTTGCTTTCTGCAACTTGTGTCTATTGCCTTTTGTCCTTCTACAGTGAACTCTGAGAAGAGCATCACTCCATAATTTTGAAAACAGCACTTAGAATTACTTTAATCTTTTTTCTAAAGGTTAGAAATTAAACAGACTCAAGCCCCTCAGTCTCTTTCTCTACACTGCAATGCACCACCCCTCGATCACTGCCGAGGCCCTCCACTGGGCAGGTTCTGTATAGTGTGTCTCTATCTTTTCCTCTATTGGAGTGCTCCAGATGGGACAAAATGCTGGAGATGCAATCTTACAAGTGCTGAGTTGTGGAGGAGGATCACATCACATTATCTGCTGTCTGTATTGCTGTTGATTCAGCCCAGTATGGAGTTGATCTTCATTTCTACAAGGATTGCAGGCTGATGGGCAATATGTTGCCAGACAGGACCCCTTGGTCCTTTTTAGTAGAGCTGTTTTCCTTTCCAGCTGATGCCTGGGCTGTAGGATTTGTCTTTTGTTTTAGTTGAATTTTTTGGGGTTTCTGTCAGACCATCCCACACTTCACTACCCTTATCTACTGAATGTTTTATGTTCCACCTGAATCTTCCAGATATCTCTGTAGAAAATGGAAAATAGATTTTCTTTTTTTTTATGGTCTTCAATGTTTCTCTACTGTTTATTCTGTTTCTACCTCAGTCTTCTCTTTTATTTCTTATTCAGATTAAATTTTACAATCTTTGATCCATGCACACTTTTTTTTTTTGAACTCTAACATCTTAACTGTGGACAAAAACATTGTGTTGAGACCTTACCAGTGTAGAATAGAGAAAAAAAATAACTGTGTGTCTGCTATAAGGCCATTATATATTACCTGCATTTTTGCATAGTTTGCCATAGTGGTTGTTATGGAACTGGGTTCAACTAATGAATGATTGTGGTCACCGGCTATTTTTCAGGGTAATGCCTACCTAATCTCTTTTTCTTCATCCTCATTTTTTATAGTTGCATCTCTCTGCTTATTGGAATATTTTGCATTTCTCCCTATTGACAGTCATCTTGTTTCTTTCAGATGATTACTTCAGTCTGTTTGTTTTGTGTTCTAATCTGATCATCCAGGGTGCTTGCATTTGGCCTAAGACTGTTGATGTCTTGGGATTTATTCATGACCTAGATAGATAAAAAATGGAAATTGCACATAAAGGATTGCATATGCATAATGTATAGAAAGTAAAATACTGAATAGCAGTGGATCCAAAAGGTTCCAAATTATTTTTCTGTTTGGATTCAGCATAGTTTTCCAGTGAGTTTTGCATTCACCCCAAGATAGACAAACTTTCTTCAAGAGAGTGACATATAAATACTTGTGAGAATAATTAGCACATATGATATCTGTTGTGTTCTCTTTGTCTCCGTGGTTTGCTGTCTTGCTGTTAATTCTGCATGATTTAATTGTGAGAAATCCAGGCTGGCTGTTTGTCATTTTATAGGTGTTGTTGATTTATTGTTTAACTGTTCTGTTTAATTTTTTAATCCCAGTATTTGAGTGAAAGTTCAATACCAACTACGTAAAGGTCTTCCTGCCCCTTCCTCCCTCCCTCCCTCTGCTTTAAGACTGAAATCGACTTTTTCTAGTCTTCTACCTCCATGAGTTCTCCAAGACGACAACTAGTAGACTGTAGAATTATCATAAGCCAAGCCATAGTGTCTCCAGTTGCAATACTGAGGAAAGGTTGCCTCAAACGTATGTAGTGGAGTTGCCAGCAGTTGCTGAGATTTTTGTCCAGTAGTCACATGTCTCACATGAAAGTGCCATGGACTCTTTAAGTAATCACAAGTGACTGGTCCTTAATTTTACATCCAGTTTGAAACTACTGGAAGAGTCTGACGCATATTAGCCATAATTGTGACTGGAAAAAAGAAATTAATTATCTTTGTGCTTAATGGATGTTGATGTGCCTGTTAAAAATAAATACACATGAGTTTGGAAGAAGGTCTGCACATGGCTTGACTATTGTGTCTCTTCACTTGCGGTCAGACCATTAGCATAATTTAAACATTGTTCTGTGTAAATTTTTAAGCAAATGTACACAGGCATTAACATAACCTTATTTCTACAACCCCCTGCAACTCTTTGCTGCCAATTTAATATTGTTTCAAATACTGTGACTTTATCTGCTGGAACATTCACTATCTACCAACTTGCTGAGAGTGTTAAAAGAAACCAAAACAAAACAACAACTCAAAAATGTTTTCTTTTGGTGAATAATTATCAGTCCATGCATAACTCCTGGAGTTGGTGGTATTATGGTATTTGGCCCTTTGAGCCCCTTTCAGGGGGCAAAAGAGTGTGGATGAATGAGAAATGGAAGAGGCTGGTAGGATAAGGCAGTGGTTAAGCTATATGCATCATTTCATGGTTTTGAAGGGCTGGTACCCATTGGGACTCTCTCAGTCATTGTGATCATAAAATAATTTGGGTTGAAAGGGACCTTAAAGGTCATCTAGTCTAGCCCCCAACCCTGGCCATGGGCAGGAACAGCTTCAAATAGAACAGATTGCTCGGAGCCCTGTCCAGCCTGACCTCGAATGTTTCCAGGGACAGGACATTTACTGCCTCTCTGAGCAATCTGTGCCAAGGTTTTACCACCCTCATTGTAAAAAACTTCTTCCTTATATCTAATCTATGGCAACCAAGTTTAAAACCATTATCCTTTATCCTATTGCAGCAGGCTCTGCTGAGGTGTGTGTCTGCATCTTTTTTACAGGCTCCCTTTAAATGCTGAAAGGCAGCAATAAGGTCTTCCCGGAGATGATTGTCTCAAAGTCAGCTTGGCTCAAAGTCAGTGGTGCTCTGCCCAGTGTGAAAAGATATTCTTAATATCGCAGTCCTGAGCTGATTTGTCGCAGAAATATGGAATGTTTTTTCACCTTGTATTTTGTGGATGAGTGTGTGTTTTGCTTTTCTTGTAGTTTTCTCCTGTCTCTGTTTAGGAATAGGGATTATTTGGAATGGTAGCCCATTTGGTAGGTTTACTTGTTATTGCACAAAGATGAAAAGATTCTGAATTTGATAAGCTGAAAAATATTGCCAATATAGGACTTCAGAATATTGTAAATACAAGTGGGAAAACTAAGGGGGAGAATAAATGCTAAGAGTTAGTGGGGAAGGATCTGACTTCATTATCATTTTGTCTTTTGACTTCAAGAATGTCTTTAAATTACATTTTCAAGACTGTCTCATATCCTATGTGCTTTACACTTGTACTTGAACTACAAGTTGAAATTCCCATTTACTTTAGTCCAAGAGCTGATTTTAAAGCAGCTTATGAAATATTAATAGGCACACAATGCCTTCAACAATGTAGTTTTCAGAAACAATGCTGCCAAGTTAATATTCAGTGTCACGTTTTCCCTTTCACCTCTTGGAAGTGGCATCAGAAGGGATCTTGGAAAGACTGACTGTATTGGCAGATATGACCCATCTCATTAAATCAAATGTAAATCCTTGCTTGATAAGCTTAAATGTGATTCATATTTTTTATCTTTTCCTCAGAGGTTATTGAATACAGTAGGTAAAATAAAGGTATAAATGTTCATAAATCATTAATGTCCCCCCATTAGTATAGTACTTGATTTTAGGCCAACTAGTGTACACACTATTAAGGAGTACAGGCTAGTCTTCCTAAACCAGATGATTAGACATTTTCCAAAATGATTAGATGTTTTCCAAAACTAGCAACAGAAAAAAAAAATTCCTTTTGCAAAGAAGGGCACTGTAACAGTCCTCAATTCTGTGACACAGATACACTGTACTAAAAGACTGACATATTTTAAAGGCAGCTGTGCAAGATGGTTTTTCTTCCCCAATTCTTTCAGGCTTTGGTTTTGCCTTTGCCTACCAGGTCTCTGCTTTTGGACTCTGTGCTTGTGACTAGCAGCTGATGACCTCAGGGATGTAACCGGCAAAAGAAAGGGTTACCTCCACCCGCCCGTTCATGACTCCCGTTTCCTTTTGGTTGTTGTGAAGTAACCACTAAAGCTTGAAACCAGAATCCACAAAAACCCTTGCTAAGTCATAGAATCATCAAATGATTTGTATTGAAAGGAACTTTAAAGATCATCTAGTTCCAACCCCTGCACCATGAGCAGGGCTGTCACCCACTAGATCAGGTTACTTGGAGCCTCATCCAGCCTGGCCTTGAACACTTCCAGGGATGGGACATCAATTTAAGACGATCAAAGTTTTCCCACTGGCCTGAGAAGATGCCAGCCTTCTGAGAACTTGCTTTTAAAGGTAACAGTAACGAAAATAAAAAAATTGTGACCAAGAGGGAGTTTGGTGCAAGTATTTTGCATTTTATATCCAGAATCAAATCAAGGTCAACTTAGATGGAAGCCGTGTCTGTGGGAATAAAAGGCAGTAGGGTCAAGGAGCTGGGCAGCAGCATTACTTTGTTAAAATGGACTTCTCTACACGAGAATAGAGGAAGGAGGGAAAGTATGAGAGAGAGAGACTGTTTCCAGTCATGGGTGATTTTATTCTTTGCAGAGCCTTTCTGATTTCAGAGTAGCTCTATTCCCTGTGGGGAATTAGTTATTGGGATATGTGTTGGTGGGCTGGATCTTTCCGAAGGAAATCATTTGGGACAAAAAAACCAGAACATCCTTAGAATCAACCAAGCAGTACTTGAAATTAACTTTTGTTTGCTTCTTATTTTATTTTTTTCTCTAAAAATGCAAAATGCTTAGTTTTCTACTTCTTTGTTTATTTACAGTAGTTTAAAACTCTGGAGATCCTAAGTCCCTTTCAGAGTTCTACAATTCTTACTCAATTAGTTGTCTTATTTGGCAATCAGACTGAAATAAATTTTTATTCTTTGGAGGAAAAAAAGGTGATCTAAGATATTGAATTAGTTTTAAATGAGTTATTTTGTCTTGAAAACTAACAGGATTTTTTTAAGCTAATTAAATCATTAAAAAGATACAGTTGTATATATTTGATTGTTTTGTATAGTGACTCTGATGTATTATTGAGTATCAGAAAAAAAATCAATACTTATCTCCTGAGTAAACAGCATTGGAATTTTTACTTTAGTTTTCCCTTTAAAATATACATCAGAGTAGACTCAGCTCACACGAAAAAAACCTGATGAAAAGAATTTTATATCTTTGTTTTGTAACTGTTAATCATCCCTTCACACAAGGCCATATTATTTTCACTAGCTTCATAAACAGAAAACATCTTGTGGATTTGACAGTCTATTAGAATCTCCACAAAAATAGTGTGTTTTTGTGTTTTGGCACTAAAAATAATTCTAGAACTACTAAAGAAAATGATCTTAAACTTCTGTATTATCTCAGCAATTTTAATTTCAAAACTGAATTTTTCATGACAGTTCAGACACGTGGTTCATTAATGCAGTTTTAGTGATTCTTACTGGTGATGCAGTTTGTAAAGTTGTTGTAAAGTGAAATTAGAGGAAATGAGACCTAACATTGCAGTTCTGCAAAATCTGTAATAAAGTGACTCGCAAATTAAGTGACTTTATCCATCTGTGAAATATTTCAATGTCACAGTCTTATTGGCTACAAGATTTCTAACTGAAAAGGCAGAGGATGACAATACTTACAGTTTGATAATATTTGCTTACTGAGCATGAAATTTAACAGTGCAGCATGTCTATATTTGTAAATTCAATGTGGTTGTTTAGACTTTTTTTGAAAGTTAAATGTCAAGCTATCACTCTCATCTTTCAGAAGGTGATCTTTAGGTCAAACAGAAAAGTTCACTTTGTAAACTTTTCTTCTTTAAATGAGTGTGATAAGGGTTTTTTATGTGTATCTTAAGTAAAATGAGACTTGTGGCACCACTGCATCTGAAGTTAGGATGTGGCAGTACCAGCACAGGTGGGAGCATCTGATGGAGCAACTGCTCAATATCATAGTGCTTGCTACCACCAGGCATCATGTTCAGCTCAGTGGGACAGTGTGTGTGGAAAACTCTTAAAAGATTTCTAGATCAAGATCCTATATTGTAGTGCTACAAAAAAGGATGTTATCTCCACCTAAATAGGTAGTGCATGAGTGATTTACCAACAAGCCAATTTCAAAAGTAGAGATTGGGATGGTCAGTTGTAAATTCTGGAAACACTTTTTTTTTTCAGGTATTAAACTCAGACCTAAGGTGGGTTTGTTTGTTTGTTTGCTTTTTTTGTGGAATTTTTAAATTTTTTTAAGCAAAAGAAGAATTGCAAATTCCAAAATAGTTTATTAAAGAATTTTGTCAGTCACTACCATGGGATGCTCTGCACAATATGGTATAAAATCAAAGAGAATTCAGGAGCATGTCTACAGAGTTGGTTTAGTGCTTCTGAGTGAAATTTTAATGGTTGTGTAATCAAAATATCAATAATTAACAAGTTAGTTTGTAATATACACAACCTGAATTTGCATCTTTTAGAAATAGATGTATTTGGAGCATCTAAAAGGGTGAAAAAGTTCTTCACCTGTGATATCTGCAGTAGTTACAAAACCCTTTAGGACAGTGAAGTTGGTTCGTTAGCGGTGTCATTTTTGCACACTGACTGATAATAATGTGTCTGGTATGGTATAAAATTTCTTTAACATTTCCTTTTATAATATGATTAGTGTCGGTGAAAATGGAAGTCTCTGAGTATCTTGGTCTCTTGAATCTTGAAGTGATTAATTACAGATTTTGCCACTCCACATATGTGTTAGGAAATAAGGAACTTGTTCTTTGAACAGTATATTCATCTTCTGTGGCTTTTATAATTACCAAAGAGGAATGCTGTGTATTTCTTGATAGTTTTACTGAGTTGTCCGATTGAGTTGCAGTGGCAGATTCTTGCATCATAACCTGTAGATCAAGAAAGAAACAATGCCTGAGGGTACTGATCTGGCTGAAGAGAACAGGGCATAGAGTGTGAGGATGAAAAGGTATGTTAAAGTGGATAGATTAGGGATGACTTCCTGAGAACAGTTTGTATTGACCATTGATGAAGAGGGCCACAGATGAGGAATAAAGTAAATCCTGAAGTACAAAGCATCATCAAAGAGAAATTTCAAAAATAAGACTATTTTGTCTCTGCTAAGTGCCACAGAGTGTAAATTCCAAGTAATCGTTTGTTTGGGAACCACCAGCTTTCAAAGAGAAGAAACCTCAATTATCTTGTTGCTTCTGAAATGTGTGCAGAGGTCAAGGATCTCATAGCCTTTACAAACAAAACCAGAATTATTTTTTTCTACACTGTATTATTACCTTGTAAAGGGTGTAACACTGAACAAATGATGACTTTGTATTTAGTACCCCAATTTTATATGGCAAAATCATTATTGTAAGAATGAATTTACAGCAGAAAATGTCAAACCTTATAGCAGAAGTTAATAAGGTCCAGAAGCCCAGGATGTAATTTTTTTTTTCCCCTTTGGTTTGCCTCAACATTTAAATGCAGGAATGCTGCTCTCTTGGAAGAGGACTAGCAGACAATTTTGAAGTCCATGTATTTTCTTTGTCTGTATTTCCTTCATTAACCTCTTCTCAGCAGCATAAAACAGTTTTTCTCTCTCATTTTGGTTTGGTTTTTGTTTTTCCCATGGATGGAAGAAGTTGGACTTGAATTAGGAAACAAATTACACACTGAACAGCAGAATCTGCTCTGCGCCCTTGAAATGGGAACAGAAGGAAAGTCAAACCTCATACATAGAGGTGTCAACAGTTCTCATTTCCCAAACTGCTGTTGGAGTGAGAGAGATGAAGTGCCACACTAATGTTCAATGGGCCTTGCTACTGAGAGCTTGTGGATGGAAACCTTGATCCTTCAGTTCTGTGGACATGTACTTGTGTATCGTTACTGTGAGGTTACATGTGAAGTTGTCCTTTTGCCCTTCAAGTCTGTGTTCTTTTTAGTTTGTATGTTTTGAAGTTTCAGATTGTGCAAGGACAACTGGAATTACTTAAACCTGTGTGTGAGAGAGAAGGAGAAGGATTAATGTGTAGCCAATGATTTTTTGCACTGACACAATTTTGGTGTCTTAGTAGGAGGCTTATATACCTTAGTTGTTAATAAGACAACTTGACTGCATCAAAAAACAAAATAAGATTTTATTCTTCTTTGTCTAAAATTACAGTTCTACTCAGGAATGGCAGAAAAGGCTTTCTTCTTCCCCTTCTTGTTTACATTCTTGCACCTTTATATTCCACTGCACAGGGATTTCAAAAGTACAAGAAGGAACTATCTTCACACACAATTATGCCTATTTCTAAAACTAATACGCCTCATCAAAACGATCTAACAACACACAGTTGTAGCTAAATATCAACTAAGATATATTTTATAAAATTGGTGAATTCACACAGTTCTTATCTACCTTAACTTTATTAATAGAGCTCTTGTATCATTCCGCACAATATTAGCAGGCTTCTCTCAGTTTGCTGTTAGCCAAGGTAATTTTGCAGATTCCATTGTTATCACTGAGGCCTCTGTCTTGGAAACTGATTCTGACTCCTTAGTCTGAAAACCTGCAAAATGCGTTTTCCAACACTAATGCATCTGAAAAACTGAATTCTTCATTGCCATCGTGTTTGGCCTGTGCCTTTAGGGCAGTGGACTCCAGATGGATGGTTTAATTTGCATATATATATTTACATAGTCTTTTATTGTAAACTCATGTGATCATAATGAGGAATTTATCTGTAGTTGTCTTCTGTTGACAGTTAAGCAGAACTTTCTTCTTGTCAGAACTCACCTGCAATAAAATCTTTCTATTTTTCCACTAGAACTTGACCCTGATTAAACTTACAGGGCTTAAGATATGAATCACTTTCTAGATGCTTCTGTGTTTGCTTGTGGTTTTGTTTGTGTTTTTTTTTGTTTGTTTGGTTGGTTGGGTTTTTTTGTTTGTTTGGTTTTTTTTCCTTTATTGTTGTTTTGTGTATGGTTTGGTGGTTTGTTGTTTGTGTGGGGGGTTTTGGGTTGTTTGTTTTGTTTTTCCCCAGAGGGGCTTCTCCATTCTCCAGTTTCCAAGTTGCTTTCAGATTTTTCATATTTTTCTCTTCAGATTCCTTTCTTGTTGCCCATCATTTATTACTTCCATTTGCTCCTTCAGTTTATTAAACAAATTACAGAAGTTTCTTGTTGAAATAATTTATTCATCAGGGAAATGCAGAATATATGACTGATGGATGTCTTCGATAATGAAACATAACAAGATTTTCACTGCTCTTTACAACTAAATATTGGTAAGAGAAGAGGTAGAACAACCATCATAATGCTGCTGGGAAGTACAGACATTTGTCTGCACCAGAGAGTTTCTAAATCTAAATCTTTCATAAAGTATTGCTGATACAGGGAAATGGTATTAGACAGGAGATGGACAGCGAGAAGGATTTATATAAAATGGCATGTGGAGGTTACTTCTTTCTTGTGTTCTGTGTCGTGCTGGACCTTAGTGTTTTATGATGAAACCTCTGTAAGCCCATGGAAGTAGGATGGGATATTCTATAGGAATACACATGTGTTTGCTTAGAGCTCACTGCTCAGTGAGTCTGTGGCCATGGATGGGGGGAGGATAAGGGTACACCTATGGGAGGATGAGCAAGCTCCTTATCCACAACCATCTTTGCTGATCTGACGAGGTAAAAGGAAATAAATCTATTTAGTGTCATATAAAATCTCCTTCAGGAACTCTTACAAGGAAAGAGATGGTTAGCAATGGATTCTCCTATGACCTACCTTAAGTCTCACACATGATATTCAGGTCTTCCACTGTCAATTAACTGAAATCCTACCTCATGCAGCCTTGCTTGGTGATGTGCTGTAGCTCTTGTGGTCTCTGGTGTGCAGCCTGAGAAAATATTTTGATGCTTTCTTGTAAGAAGTTAATGTATTTGCTAGGTATTTTTGGTTTGGTGAGCTGTAATTTCATTAATTAATTATTCATTCTCTCCAGTGCTCTATGTACATTTTAATTGTGGTTAGAAGTGAAATGTGCAGTTGTTGAAGACTGGAAAATTAGGGAAATAAAATAGTTTTTTATTCAGTGAGGAGTAAAAACCATATCCATATTCCAAACCACTTCTTCATATGTATTTCATAGTTGAGTTGAGATATACTTTGTGCATAAAACAGACAGAGTATGCAAAATCTTGGTAGTGTTCCCTGTAGCCATTTGCTACATTTCTTTAGAAAGATGAAAACACCTTTAATTTAGAGTTCTCAAAGAACTGTGTTCTAGTTTTAGTATTTTAAAATATCAGTCTACTGCTTCAACCCTGAAGGGGTTTTACATATGGTTAGAGTGGTACTCTGGTTAGCTTTTCTTGCAGAATGATTATTAGTGTCACAAAACATTACGAAAATTCAAACTTCTTTTGTACATAATTTTACCTGAGCTGTATTTCCTCAGTGGTAGTAAAGTTAGCATTTGATAATGCATATTTGTATATTCTAATTAGTCACTTATTTAAAGCCAAATAGGCTAAAAAGATGAGGAAAAAGAATAGAATGTATGCAAACAGCATTAGCTGAATTGAAGGGGAAAAAAGTGTCTTTTCCCCTGAAGCATCCATTCTGCATGAAATTCAACTTGACAAGTGACCCTTTCAAAAGAGCGCTACAAAAATTTCTCAGTATTCTCCATATATGAGAGGCAGCGTTCTTGTATTGAACACAGAAGCATCCCCCCAGTTCCTTCTAAATAAAAGTAGCCCTTTCCCCTGGTCCTTGTACTCTACTTTATCCTCAACTCCTGTGTTAGCATTCACGTTTATGTGCACACTTTTATGTGAAAAAATGTTGCTAAAAGCAAAACCATTGGGAATGTTCATACAAAATAGCATATATGTTAAAATACACGAAAGACCTCAAAGTATTGAAAATGTGTTTTCACTTGTAACAAAAAGCAAAAAAAAAAGGAAATATTTGCCAGTTAATTTAATTTACAACTAGAGGATGCAAAAGCTGAACTACAGCTCTCAAGTCTTGCATTCTTTAATTTTGGAGCAGAAGAAAACAATGGTCTATAATTCTGTTTGAGCAATGAATAACAAGAAGGTATAACTTGTAAAACTGATAGCGATGCATTAAAATCAGAGCAAGAAGTATCATATCTTAAAAATAACAGTAGTGGATAAGCAGTATTTTATTACCATCCAGTTCTTGTGCAGCAATATTCTAGAGACAGTGTGCTGGTTATTCTGCATTTATTTTTATTGTCATGTGGGAAAGATATGCAGTGTAACATTTAGTATGTTCCTCCTCAGGGAGATTGTGCACTGCTGCTAGTTACTCCTCACAATATTGACTTTTTACACAGTGCTGCTTCTGCATGTATGCATGTTCTTATAGAGTTTAATAATTTGTTCATTACAGCCGTGTGATAATTTTCAAATTGATAAACTCACATTTCACTCCAATATATTCAGGGCAAATTTTGAATGGAAAATTGCAGCCTTAACATGAGCAATTATGGCACGTGAGGAAAAATCTCCTGGAAAACTAAAATGTCAGGCAAGATGATACTGCAAGACAAATAAGGGGAATAGTTCCTTTGTTAATTATTGCTTGTCTTCAAAAACAGTGACAGTGGATTATCAAAGACATCCCCCAGCTGAAAGAGAACCAGAGAAGAAGCCATCTGTTCTTCCCTTTTGAGGATTTCTGTAGCTTTATGCTTAGAGGCTTGAAGGAGGTGGGAAAGAACTTTTTCATCTTTTCAGCCAACCTTGAAGAACTATTTATGTTAATCGTAATTTTTGTATTTTGCATATAGAATTTTGTGGGTTTTTTTCCCATGAGAGTAATGTGATGCAGGTAGGTCTCTGTGACTGCTGTTGTGTATTCTCTTATGTGGTTGCCTCCCAGTGAGGGGCATTCCTTCCCCCAGCGGAAGACACTTGGGGGCTGCCCAGAGAAGCAGAGAGAGATACAGGAAGGTTCATCTGTCTAAAATGTTTTTCTTTTAGATACTGAAACATGCTGATGAACAGGATCGAAATACCTGCTCAGAACTGTTAATATTTGGTGCCAGTTCCATTTTGTATTTATGATACAAAACATTAGTGAGGCTTGCTTCATACACAGGCTCTAGTTTCAAAGCATCATGTTTTCAAGTCCACTCAAATGGAAATACATGTTAAATATTTACTACCTTAATGGCTTATCCTTAGATACCAGTTGTTTTTCCTACTGCTTACCCCAAATACTGGAAAAACTGCTGTAGAAAATAAGTATGTAACTTGTGAAAGTTTACCTTGATAACTGCATAGCTAATTTTGTGCAAATAAAATATTAAATGCAGTTATTTTATGTGATGAGAGACCTATCTTTGCTATTGGTATAAAGTCAAATTAAAGCTTAAATGCTGACATCTGTAAAATTATCTGTGGCTGCAAAAGCATTTGTGCTAAAAGGACAGTGTCTTAATTATATGTGGCTTATTACTGCTAGGAAGTCTTTTCCAGTAAGTCACTGACCTGAGACATGTCAGTCCAGTTTGATGGAGCTTCTCCTTAACTTAAACTGATAATCAGAATGGAGAATGTAAATATTATACAATTGTTATTTGGAAAAATTTTTGCTATATAAGTCATGCAGAAGGCAGCATGACAATTCTTGCTTCTTCCAAGGAGTCCCCTTGGAAATGGCAATAGAACAGTTGCTTTGATTGGAGCAGGCAGAAAGGAGAAGCCAAAGAGCTTGAGACATATTTACATTGCAACTTTCTTTTGTGGCTTTATAACACCAGAAAACTGATCCCTCAAATTTTGGTTCAGAGAGAGCTTCAAAATATCAACCAACAGCTGATGTAGCCCTAAATTTTTGCCCTCTGGGCATAATTATCTTATTCTCTTTGTCACTAAGGATGGAACTCATTGTCATCTCTGGTATTTTGCATTTTAAAAATTTGAAGACCAGTGTTTGTTTCTTTCTTTGCTCCTGTAAAATCAATATACTTTTCTGAAACTGCCACACATATCTATTACATTTCTGCTTTTTTTTATTCCTTTTCAAGCAGAAATTTGCAAGAATCGTATTCACTTCTATGAAAAAATGAGTTGTTCATCATAAAAAGCTCTAGAAGGGTGAATCCTGAGCAATGGGAAAATCAGTAAAACTGTAGTTTAGCTGTTTGTTTGGCTTTTTTTTTTTTTCCTCCTAACTACAGTAAACTGTGTTTATGAAACTGATTTCTCTGTGTATACCTTTGAAAGTAGGACTGTGATAAAATATTTACAGGTATGTCATGAAGAGGAGCTAATGAATGTCTCCAGTATTTTCAGCAAAGCTGTGGAGATAATACGTAATGCATATGAAACAAGTTTTGTTCCGAAATCTTTCTAGTGTAGTAAAACACCCATTACTTTGACTCATATTGGTATATAACGTCCTCAGTTAACGTCTTTCCTTCTCTTTAAATTGCCCTGAATACCAAAATATTTTAGAGCAGAGAAAATCCTATCAAAAGCTCAGCTTCTTCTGTGTTTTAAAAAAATCATGTAAAAAGTCTGAAGTTATTTGTCTTTGCTGTTTGTGTTCATGCAAAAGGAAATGGGTGTGTGATTTACATGCTGGCAAAACTGCCAGTTTGTGTGTTAGAAGCTGCAGGCGTGCTTCTGCATCTCCAGTGTAGAAGATGGAACCTGGCCTTTGTAGAGAGCAGTAGTTGGTGTGATACAGTGGAGGCCAGCAGGGCTTGAACACCTGGGCTTATCTGAGGAGACGACGTGCTCCACCTCAACCCCTTCAGACTTTACACACAGGATAGGTGGGAGATATTACCATGAGCATTGACCAGTAATACCATTTATTGCATTGTTTTCTGCTTTACTATATTAGCCATATGATCTATGTGATGCACCTCATAAGCTCAAGAGAGAAGGGGAAGTCCACTGCACAAGGTAATGCTGTGCTTGCCAAAGCTCAAAATTTGCCCAAATACAGATGGGTTCTCTCTAGAAAGTAGTCAGGCAGTTGAGGTGCTGTACCGGCTGCTAACAGTGCTCACTCAGATCATTTGGTTGCTCCCTTATCTGCTTATTTGTCTTGGTATGGAAAGGATGGTAGTCTCTCTGGGGCGCGCTGAGGACTGTGGAAGCCGCCTCTCCCGCAGAAGCTTCTGCTACAGCAGCATGTTGAGCAACAGAGGTACTGGAAAAGGTCGTATTTACTTGATAAAAGCCAAGTGTGTCTGCTCAGTTCCAGTTTTCAGCTCTCATTCAGAGGGCATTTTAAAAGAAAGTAAGTTTACATTTTCTCCTTTTTTAAAAGTACCTTTGTCATTTTGAATTGAACTTTTTAATTTAACGTCAAGGAACAGTGATGACCGCAAGACTTTTGTCTTGAATGTTTCTGACACCTACATAAATACCTTTTTGCACATCTGTTGGGGAGAGTTCTTAATGGGGGCAAACACAACAAAGAGAGAGTGCTGCCTCTGCTCTAGGTTGAGTCTGGTTCTCATGTTTCATGACACTAATGTTTTTGCTGCTTGGTGGCAGAGCACAGAATACACGCAAATTGAAACCTTCAGAACATACAGTGATCTCTTCCTAAAGTCCATGGGTTATATTGGCTTTTTTATTTTTGGTAATATGCCTGCAATATTCCTCTTAGGTGTTTACCATTTGAAAGTTGGAAACTGTGTGATAAAAACAGACTTGTAATAAAGCACAACCTCCTTATAGAAGTTGCACTAAAAATAGCACTGGTGGTGCCCTGGGGGTGTTCATCAGCTAGCGACAGTGGCTGCAGTTTCTCAGCAGGAAAGCACGGCTGGTGAGGTCAAGGAGGATGAGTCTGTATTCCTATGGGGAGCTGGATAGGAGATCCAAGGTTTTTTGAGATTTTATGGATAAAATTGGTGTGGTTTTGTGACAATATTGTTTTAAAATATCTGAAAAGCTGTAACAAGCCCAGAAAAGTTCCAGTGCCAGGTTTCAGTGTGCGTTTGTTTTAGGACCCTCAGATAGCAGATCTAGCTGACCTCTACTAATAACTTTCACATGTTTCAAAACTAGAAAATCCCAGCTAAATACTGATCAGTCTCTGAATGCTTCTGTTGAAATAGAATTGCTGAGTTACAATCCTGGCTTTTACTTTACTTCTATTACACTTTAAAAAGCACTGCCCTGGTTTACTCTTTCCAAAATAATGACTCACTGAAGTGTCTGCATCACCAGAAACTAATTCCATCTCTGCGTGCTCCTCTCTTTCCAGATGATGAACCTGTAAAATCTGTTTTACAGGAAGACTTTCTGACTTCCTCGTGCCCATAGGTACAAAATGGTATCTCTCAGGAGCATGGATGCAGGTGGCCATGTTCAGCATCTGGTTTAACTGAGGTGACTGACTGATTCCTGACTTGTGACACCACACAGGAGAGGTCCTGCTGGACTGGAGACCTCACTCACCTCGCAGGAGCATGATTACAATACAAACCCTGTGACAGATGTCAATGCGATAGGATTCAAGTGGGCATTGCTTTTGTTTTTTTTGCAGCACAGAAACTTGATCAGAAACACAGGGAAACTTCATCAGAAACACAGATTAAATTCTAGCCTTATCTTAGGGAATGCATGTGGGATTCAGGCATGCAGCAAGAGAAGAGAGCCAGTGCCCTTTCAGGCTTTTTGCTTCTCTTACCGTGTGCAAAGAATCTGCCATATGTTAATTTTAAAGTGTTTTAGAACTCTGCTGGGATTTTAAACGAGTATTGTTGCAGTGTGCTTGTGATGTCGCTTTCTTTGTTTGCCTATTGCCATATAGCTTGCCCAGCTCTATAGGAGACCTGTCTGTGAAGTGCCTTTTAATGTTTAGATCTAGCAGTGATTAGAATACACTAATGCCCAGTGGGTATATGTGTCATTTTTTAACAGCTGCTGAGCTTTCTCCCTGCTGCTCCAATTAACACATTCGGCACACACTTGCCGGTGAGTGGGCTGTGTGTACGGATTAAACCACTTTGCTATTTATTCATTCAGCATATGTGATGCCAGAAATGGATTGGCGTGTTTCCTCTTCTTACAACAAATGAAATCAAATGGGCTGCTGAGCCTGTGCCAGGTAAACACGAGGGCAGCATTTAACAGGCAAACGTAAACCTGTTTTACCTTGAGATATGGTTCAGTCCATTGACTAACATCTATCCCCGCCTCCCAGCCCCTCTTCAAATGATGGAGACACAGGATAGGGAGCTCTCAGTGCTGGGTTTCCACTTGCTGGCAGGCAGGTCACTTCAACTTTGTCCTCTGCTGTTTAATAACGTCTTGAAATTCTGAAATTCTCCTTTCTCTTCAATGATTTCCTCCTTTATTTATTTTCATGTTGCAATATTCCAGTCAGTCGATTTGGTAAAGTGTGTCTGTGTGTGTCCCTCTTTTTTTAAAATGGAAAACGATATGCTTCCTAGTCACAGCTGAGATAAGGGAGGGATTGTTTAATGGTACCGGAGCAGCTGGTGGGAGGCTGCAGCTTTGCTCTGGTGCTTGAGGTTGATTCATGCTGGGACAGCTCTTTGTGAAACAGAGGGCAAAGGGGGCTGCCGGCTGGGGCTGCTGAGGAAGGAGATGGAGCGCTTCTTGGGCTTTGTGAAGCAGATAAGAAGATCAAGAAGAAGAAAAGGCAAAAAGTACCGGCCAGAGGAGGATTACCACGAGGGCTATGAGGATGTCTACTATTATGCCTCAGAACATTTTCGAAGTAAGTATTTTGCATAACCTCTTTTAGCTTTGGCTGTGATAAATGTTACGCCTTTAAGATGTTGCAACTCTAGAAATGCAAACAATGTTCCTCCCTCGTTAGAACCTGAGCCCCATGTATATATTAAAAGTCAGTTCCTGTGAGGGCTTTTATCTGGCCGTGCTGCTGATGAACAATGCAAAGCAGCTGAAGTGGCACAGAAGCTCTCAAAGTGAACAGCGTTTGTCTGCAGATCGTGGTGAGGTTTCAGGTGCAGTTAATCCAGTCTGATTGTAGAAACCTTTTGTTAAAACATTCTTGAGGAGCGCTGGGGTGGCAGCGCTTGTAGAGTCCCTTGTAGAGTCCCTTTAGAAAGCTGTGTGGATGTTTTTAAAGCACTGCAGGGGCAGCAGGTACTCGTTGGTAAGTTGGACTTGATGATTAGTGTTTGGTATTGAGGGAAAGTCTGTTGTCTGAGCCTCTGCTGTGACTTGGTCTTTTCAAGTAGCGAGTAACCCGAGTGGGCTGCTTCCTTGCTGCAGGTCCAGGACCACTCATGGAGAATTACATGGAGTTTTGTTTGCTGGCACTCACGTGACAGCAGCAGCTCCTCACCCCAAACCAAAATAAACGATCTGCTCAGAAGTCCCTGTGCAAACTGTGCACTTGACACTGCAGCTTCTTAGTGTTTGTCCCCTCTGCCTGTCAGGCTTCAGCGCTGCCGGTCTGCCATGGTCTTTTGGAAAAGGGGATGTGGCCAGAAGTGCCCACAGAGAGGTGGGAGGAAGGGAAGCCGGGCTCAGCCCCTGCCTGGGGTCTTGTGCAGCACTGTCAGGGTGAGGTGGTGGTGGTAGAGCCAGTCATGTGCAGAAATTGTCTTTTTAAAAGGTTTCTGCTGTTCTGGTTGGTGGTTTGGGACCTTTGCAGTGAAGCTGTGCCTTGTTGAGCTGCTGAAGTTTGATGCACTTTTATTGTTCTGTGCCATGTGAATGACCGTCAATCTCTGTTTTGCTTTATCTCCACATTGCTGAAATAAATTGTAACAACCTTGCATCTTTTTTTTCAAGATAAAACGATAGATGTGATTGTGCCTTACAGCACCAGAGAACTGATATCCTGTGGAAAACTAGGAAACAAGTTTTTCTTACTGGCTTTCTCTCAGTGTGCCATGCATATCTCCAAAAGTGGACTAATGTAGGGTGCCTGGTTGTTTACTGGTTTTCTCCTTGATACAGTTTTGTTCTCTTTCCATTTAAAAAAAATACATTACGCTGATAACATTAAATTATGCAATTTATCTATGCTGGTAAAATGGAGTTCCTGTAAGAAAAATACCTATTTTGGGGGCAGTGTAGTCACAACAGGTAATGTAGTGACACAGCTACACAAGAATAAAAATTTTCAATCTGTTTAGCACTGAAAAATGTGAAAATTACATACATTAGTGAAAACACATACTTTTGTCTTGCTTTAGTATGTAAATCAAAAGAATGTGTCAAAGCCCTATGTCAAAATATTTCCCTAGGTGATTGGTGTTTCAAAGTCTTTTAAAGAAGAAAGCAAAACTCCTCCAAAACCTGTCAAATATAATAAGGATTTCTTGAATGATGATTAATAAATTATTAATTCTTAACTTAATGTTCGACACTAAGATTGAGTCAAAGATCTAATAGGCTTTTCCTTTTACTCCGCTTAGAAAATAAAAGGATAGGATACACTTCAGCCTGTGGAGGTCATAAGTATTTCAGACTGGATGAAATGTGTGTCAGATTTTGAAGTGGTGTTTACAGTGGTGTTCAAGTACTCAGACTGGATGATCAAAATAGTGCGTAGTCCTGTGCGGTTGGATGCACAAGGAGTTTGCCGCTTCTTACAGTTACTTAAACCAAACAAGGAGATTAGAGCCTTAGAGTCTTTTTAGAGATACCAACTCAAACACAATTGGTCCTCAAGTGCTTTTGTTTGGTCTTTCCATGTTCTCTGTGTCAGTGTTTTGGTTGGATATGTGTGGTAGCTACTTAAAGCAATGTGCAAAATCTGGAAAGATGCTGCTGGTGCTCCTATAAATGCTGTCATCAAATTGAATTTCATGTAATTGGGACAATGAAATGTTTCATATTTAATTAAATTATGGTCTGGTGTTAAGCTGTTTACAGTGCAAATTTAGAGTAATTGCAGAGTTTTTAATAGCCATTCCTTCTGCACTTGTATGCTTAGAAGAGTGTGAGCTTGAGAAAATGATTGCATTTATTGGTATGATTTTCAGAAGATTGGAGCTAATGAAATCAAAGACCTATTGTTCATTCAGTCAAACGAAGTTGGAGCTTTTTCAGGTTGTTTCCTCACTCGTTTGCCATCCCTTCTCCATCATCATTTATGTGATATATTAATTAGCCAGTACATTTGAGGAATGCCTGAGACAATGACTTCATGAGCTTGTTTCTCTTTCTCTTCCTCCCTTTGTAATACTGCTTAGAATGTTGTACGGAGACAGAATTAATGGAAAAAATGCAGAAACTGCATCAGAATAACTGCAAGATCAAACAGAAAGAAAACAAAGTTAAAAACAGAATATGCCTCTGGGAATCACAGGAGAAAGGTGACTTTAGTTTGTCCTCAGCCCAGCTGTGCCTAGATACTGGGATATTGTAGCTCCTGCTGTTAGGTATACCGTCTTTATTCCTCTGAAGCTTTGTCATGGAAGAAACATTAGCTATGATATTGGGACTCAGCTGGATGAAGGGAAGGTGCAATAGTGGCTCAGTCTNAAGAAACCCCAGCTCCTGAATCAGATATATTTTTTAATTGGCCTTTTCATCCACTTGGTTTCAGTTAAATTGATAACCTTGTTTTGACATGCAATACCAGCTCTCCTATCTTTCTGAAGAATCTGTGCTCACGTAATGCTAGAATAACTAAAGTGATAATTTTGGTACATAAGCACATATTGACCTTGGTAGTCCAGGCATCATACTCATTTCAGTGAGACTTTGCAGTGAGAACATAAAGGGTGATGAAATTGCTATGCAACCCACTCAGATAAGTTTGTGCTTATTGCCTAAAATGCTTTAAAAAGCATCATATTTATCTTGAGCAGCATAATGGCACTGCCATTCAACCTGTTCCTTATAATGACACTTTGCATGGAAAAGGCCCTTGTTATATAATTGCAAAGACTGTTTGCAAACCATCAGGAATGCTGTGTAGCCGAGTTTCCTGGAATGCTCCCAAAAATGACATATGTCCTTTTCCTGAAGTCAGAGTGTTGTGCCAAGACCTTTGGGTTTCAGCCTAGTCTTGAGCGGGAGTGTAGTTTTGGGACTAAGCCTGATTTGGTCACCTCTGACCAAAACAAACACTTCTTCCCACACACTGAAATTATTTCAGCAGTAATTCTTTATTTTGCAAAACCATTGGAAGGATTTGGGTTTCTTCCAGGCAATTTAGAAGCCTCACAGGTTTCATGAAACATGGTTGTCACAATTTGTCCATTCAGGTTCCAAGGGCATTGCTGTGAATGTTTCTTGTTAAATTTTGTTTTCTTTATGTTCCTTCTGGTGTCCGTCATCCATCTCCTGAAAGATCCTCTGTTTTCATTGGTGGTTCTTCCTGTGTTTTTCTTCTCAACATAATTCAAAGCATAGTTCGTTGGCATAAAGATTTTATTCTCTGTGTTGATACAATGACTATATTAAAGACTTATCCCAAAATGCAATGTTTAAAGAATTCTGCTAGTAAACACCCACTAACCTGAAAGGTCCCGTGGTTTTAACCTTGACCTTAACTTGTTCCATTTAGTCTGTCAGAGTCCCATAACTAACTTTCTTCTACCCTTTGCCAAGGCCTAGTGTATGTTGTTTAACAAGAACATTGATTGATATGTTAGACAAAGTAGTCTGCCAGAGGGCATCTGGAGTGAAGTAATTTATTGTTTTCCTCTGTGATGTTGTTTATTAATTATTCCACAATTCTAGTGTGACAATCATCTGGTTCCTCAGTTTTAGGACAATCAACCTCTTTGAAATTGCCCTCTAAATACATGTGATGATCTTTTCCTTCTTTGTATTTCCCCTTCTCCCTCCCTGTGTCATCCCTGGAAAGTGAAGGTAGAGATATTTGACTCCTAGTCTAGTAGATAAAGTAAAAAAGGCAAAACTGAAGGTTTTTATATAAGTCAGAGTTGAAAATGCCATTTTTGTTGACTGAAATCTGGGAATAATTGGTTAAAATAAATATTGGATGTGTGGCATGTTATTTGGGATGGTGTCAGAAGAAAAGCTTTGCTTGGCCATTGTTCTCCAGCATGACTTTGTTGTGGTGCAGAAAACCCTGCAGCTGCCAAAATCTTAGTAACAAATGCCTTTGTGTTTCATACCCTACGTGATTTTAAAGATGCGTTAAATACGTAAGAAAAAACACTGATGGAAGCGATATTGCTGTGGTTTCTTAATGTTGTGGTCAGTAGCAGCATCATTGTTGTAAAGATTTTCTCAATATTGTAAATTGGTGCAAATAGTTCTTGTTTGCAGCAGTCTCATGGATTTGATTGAGGTTGCAGAAGAGTTAATGGTTTTATGAATAATGTGGTGACAAGGGTATTGCATATCTCTAGCTCAGGTTGCAGAGATGTTAATTGATCTTAAGGGTGAGGAATGCAGGGTGACCACATTTCATTTTACAAAGACTGTTGTTAATCTGAAGTTTAACAGGATATGTGTGTGTATGTGGGGATTGTTCTCTGACTAACAGCTCTTGTCATGTCACTACTGTAAAATTTCAGTTCTCATTGAAACTAGAGGTAATATATCCATTGCAGTGTACAAGAAAAAAAGGTTTGGTAACCCAAGTAGAGAATATGGCAGGCTTTCAAAACACAATGAAAATAGTATTTTTAAAAATAGCTAAAATTTATTCACGCTTTTAATCTCCTTCATCTTAATGACTATTTTGTGACTGTTGGACTCTCATGACTTTCAACAGATGATAGTTCTGGAATATTTGTCTGTTTTCTGTAAATCACTTTTTTCCTGAGGTCTGAATAGCCCCAACACTACGAGTTAAGCAGGAACCGGATGCAATGCCTATGTCCAGACAGACACTGTCATCACAGGCCTGCCGTCCAGTGTCAGTTTGCAAACCAGGCACTGTGATAAAGGCAGCTACTGTATTTGAGCTTTATAGCTGGGACAGGCAGTATCGACTTTCCCATTCAGGTTTTTCTGAATGAAACAAAAGCAGTAGCAAGTGACGTTGTCTCTGCATCCACTGCTAAAACTTCTGCGTGCAAGTGCCAATTGCAATATTTCCATTTTTGGATAAAATTCAGTCAGTCCTTAGATCAAGCTATTTCTCTTGCTTTTTCATTTTCTTCAACACATGGAGATATTAATGGTTAGAAATCTGCCTTTTTTTTTTTTTTTAACAGTTGATCATTACATCTAATGCAGTTTTATATTTCATGTCAATCCTCCTCTTGCATGCAGAGATCACTTGATTTCTGATGAAGTATTTGTGTGTCTTGGAGGTGATCCCATTTATCTACCATCTTTCTTATCATGGTTGCTAGTGAACGTATTCTTTCTAGAGGAACCCTAGTGGAGGAGAATAATTACATGTAATTCTCAATTTATGGGCAAGTGAGTTAGTAGGAGTAGGTTATAAAAAGAAGAATGTTAGCAGCTCTTCAGCATCCCATGGAATTATTCAGGTCTTCCAAGCCTGTAAGAAATATGTGTGTATTAAAACCTTATTTTACTCCTTTTCTATTTTGTATTGGTTAAAGCATGTAAGTCTTGGGATGAGGCTTGTGTTTTTAGATACTTAATCTGTATCAATAGTGGCTTTAGCTGCATTATGTTGTTTATATAAACTCAAAGATTATTACGTTGGTGTTGTTACTGGTGCTGCAGTAGTGTGATACCCTCTCACAGAGTGTGTCAATGAGGAACCCAAACCTGAGACTGTGGGTTCTCTGCAGGACTGGAACAATGCATTTCTTCTTGCCAGGCAAGTGTCTGCTGGGGTCACTGAAACACTTTCATGATACGTGAAACAAGCCAGAGAAATTTTACTTTTTCCTCCCTATAAAACAGTGGTGCAACAGCCAGTTTTAGTTTGCTAGCTGAATGAAGTGTAAATACTTCTCCTTGCTAGCAATTATGAGTGTGCAATTTGTTCTACTTTGCTTTCATTTACTTTCCAGTCTTATTCTTTACTGAATAATTAAAGATCCTGATTGTCCCTGCTTAAGAAGTGTACTTGTTATGGGCCTTCCTCCTCTTACAGTGGCTGCCGGTATAAGGTTGTATCTTCAGTTTTAGAGAATTTGGCACCCTTTATATTTTAGTGTGTCTGGAATATATGATATTCATGTTCAAACAAAGAAATTTAGAGAGCTCTGTATTTCCTGCTTCCTGAAATGATAAGTAAGTCATTGGTTTTAATCATGACTTTGTCAGTTTACATCATGAATATGTGGTGATGTGGTAATTTTTTTCCCCTTGGATATTGCGAAATGGATAAAACATCAGGGTTTATGAACTAAGATTAAAGAGGGAGGAAGAAGCAGCTACTGGGGTGTCAGTTTTAATATTGCCCTTCAATTCCAGTGGAAAACTGAAAACAGTTAATGGAACAAAGAGAAACAGTTTAAGCCCCTTGCTGAGGAGTTTATAAACGTTGATTGAATGATTGCTGTGTTTAGTCAGCAGGGCGTGACAGAAACTGTAGTTAATCATCACTAATATAAACACCTGTTTACTGTAGATAGTATTTGTATAAGGCAAGTGTGGTCATCCTCATCATATGTGCAGACTACTGGGCAACTTTAGTGTACTGTTTTTCAGCAGAAAAGAGCAGGGGTTGTGCTGTGGCTGGGTGCAGGAGTCCATGATGACCACACAACTGATGACCATTAATGCTGCTAATTTTGTTCAGCAGATTGTCTAGTTTCCCTCTGAAACCCAGGAAATGATACACAAATTAGCATGCAAGACTATTGTAACTCTGAGGACACGCCCAAATTTAAAAGGTAGTAGAACTAAGGCTACACATTGAACCTTCATTTGACCTCTCATTGAAGAGTCCATAATGAAGGACTACGTGCTCAGTTTTGCTGTGGTACTGGTGTGGCAGAAGCTGTACCAAATCCTGGTGCAATGTTGTGCCTGGCCTTTCCAACACCATTCCTTCTAGGGCTTATGCCTCGTTTTCCTCATTTTTTTTTCCTTTACTTGAGAGCTTGGATTTGCAGATGTCTGACACAAGTTGCTGTAGCATACCAGAGGAGGTATGGTTTGTATACACAAAAATGACTAGTCTGAAAATCCAGCCATAAGGCATCTCAGACTGCAACCTTTCACTTGTTGCATACCATTGGTGATAAACTCCCTGTACTCTGATTCTCCACCTATAAATGAGGTTAATGGTACCTCTCTTTCATAGGTATGCTATGAAAATAAATTAGTGTTTGCTAAGCTATCAAATACTAAAGTGATGAGCACCACAGAAGAGCTCAGGGAGAAATTAATGTCTGTACAGAGAGGAGAGCTTGAATAGTGGATGGGAATGAAGACATGGAAGGAACTGGAGCCCAGGTCCTCTGAGGAACAGCTGAGGGGGCTGGAGTTGTTTAGCCTGGAGAGGAGGAGGCTCAAGGGAGACTTTATTGCTCACCACAACTGCCTGAAAGGTTGTAGTCTGGTGAGGGTAGATCTGTTCTCCCAGGCAACCAGCAGTAGGACAAGAGGGCACAACCTTAAGCTGCACCAGGGGAGGTTTAAGTTGGACATAGGAAGAAATTCTTTATAGAGTGATCAGACATTGGAATGGGCTGCCCAGGGAGGTGGTAGAGTCACCGTCCCTGGAGATATTTCAGAAGAGCCTGGATGTGGCACTTAGTGCCATGGTCTAGTAGACAAGGTGGCATTTTCCAACCTTGTTGATTCTGTGAATTACACTTTGAGCAGAGAGAGGAAAACAAGGTCTTAATTTATCAGGTAGAAATAAAAATAATTTCTTTTGGACATGAAACAAGGTCTCATGCAAAAAGTAGAATATCAGTTAAAGATTGTGTTGTAATGCATATGTGAAAGGAGGTCAAAATGAGGAATTTATAAATCTGGCACTTGCAGCTTGAAGTTTGCTTTTTTAATGGGTTATATGTGTGTGCGCGGGCATGTAATAGAAACATGGAGTCAGCAGTTCCTTGGGGTTTAGCATAACGTGGAAATTCTGTAACAGCAGGTTATGGATGTAATGCTTGCTATAGATGATCCAAAATCTCTTTGAAGTTAAGACGGCAGAAGTAAATTTTGGTGAGTGGCCATAGGATCTGATGACACGTGTAGCATTTCAGTGCATTTTGTAGTACAGTCCCTGTGCTGACACTGTGAGGGAGCACTGTGGGCAGTGGTGGGGCAGAGGAGGGAGGAACCAGTTTTATTTTCTGGCTGTCTGAGCACTGTGAACAGATAATAAGAGACACTTGAGGTGGCTGATCTTTGGAAAAATGACCAAGGGAAGAGCAAAAATGTGGAAGGCAGAAAGGAGAAAAGAGATTTAAGACAGCTCTGGGGGAAATAGTGTTTAAATGAAACTGCAAAGAAGGAAAGTGAAATCAAAAGTCCTCAGATACCATACAAAGTATTAACTCAGTAAACTGTGTTTTCAAGTCTTTTCACAAATGCTTCCTTTGGGTGTGTTTAAAAAGCTCTCTGGCTGCTTACTTCTGTGTTATTTTAATAATGCTGTCCCAGAAGGGTAAGACTCCTCACTCAACAATACACCTTGTCACTATTCTGTCAGCTGGTAGTGTCTCTATTAAAAGAGAAAAGATTCAGAATGTTTTACAAATAGATGCAGTAAAAATTAATTGTATGCAAACATATTTTAAATACAAAATGATATTAACTTTTTGCTGTTGCTTTCTGCAGGTTGGAGTAGGAAGTAGTTTAAAGTCCTGATCACCTGCTGCCTGCACCCCACTTGCAGGAACCCAGTTAAGTTGTGTAGTCAACAAGAGAATGAGTCATGGAAGGAGCTGCAGGCTGTGGTGGCAGCTGTATTAGCACCAATGCTTGGAAATCAAAAGGCATGTTTGCCACACTGTCTGATAGGGATGTTGCATCTGACAACCTAGTTTAGGGGAAATGAGAAGATGTCTGTGAAGGAATGTTGGGAGAGAGCCTGGATCTATGGCAGAGCACTGCCAGCAGCAACAGCAATGCTCAGGTCAGTTGTCAGTAAATCTAAATACATCTGCTGGCATTTACACTTTGGAAAGCAGGAATGTGGATTTTCCATTGCATGGTAGTAGAATTTCATGTGGCTTGTCATGAAAATGCTACGTTCCCTTTCATTGCTTGAAGGAGAAAGGAGTGACTTTTAAAATAGAGAAAACAAAGCTGTTCAGGCTGGTGGTTATGGCTGCCCATCAATAATGAAAAAGAGTGCAGTGTGATGGTGAAACCACTGGTCTCTCTGAAATCCCTATGAATTTAATTAAATTTTGGTGGTCTCTGAAATGCTCCCTCTGTAAACTGACCTGGGCATCACAGATTTGCAGAGTTACACAGGCAATCCCAGCACTTTCAGTCTGACCATTCACTTCTGCCATACTGTGGCAGGAAAAGAGAGAAGTCTTCTCAAGCTTAGGTTATTAATGATTTGCCTATGTTTTTCTTGCTATACACTAAACATCTCAAAAAAAAAAAAAAAGTGTGCTCACCAGTGTGGTAGGTTTTGATAACATTGATCTGCTCTCCCAGTTTTTGTGTGTGTCTTTGCTGGCTTCCTCAGGCAGGAATAGCCAGCCCTGCACTACAGGAGAACAGAGACTGAGAGGTTTGTCTGCTGGGAAGAGTACAACCATCCCTTGAGAATGCTGCTGCTCCCAAGCATGTCACAAGGGATAGAGATTGCACTGAACGTTTATTGTTTTGTAACCAGTACTTGATCAGTGTGCTACAGTTCAGTGTTTGTGGTTTTTTTCTTGGGTGAGTAGAAAATAGTGCTCTTTTCTAGTTCCTTTTCTCCTCCCCCCCGCTTCCTTCACTGCTTCTTTGAACTCAGGCTCTTATAATGAGTCTGAATGGCTGTGGATTTTATAGGGAAGATTGTGTCATGCAAATTGTTTCCACAGACTGAGCAAAACTGTTGAAGGCTGTTCTAGTTACAGCCTGGAGTTCATGCTCCTTTGTGTTGTACACATAATTGAGCTTTTTGCAGCCACATTTCCATTCACAATAGGTTGTTTTCTTTCTTTTAGATAATGGCAGAAGTTTATTAGCTGTTAGTTTCTAAGTCTCTTACAAAAATGTAATGGTGATGGCATAATTACTAAGGACATTACATCAGTGTGAGTAGAGAAGCAGGCCAAGGTAACACACCATTCCAGTGGATGAAAATAGCTTTAATATGTGGAAAATGCTCAAGTGCTCTATCTTTCTCATAAAATTTTAATTAAGACAATTTTTTTTAATTCTGTGAAAGCAATTGCTTGGAATGAATTCTTACACAGCTTCAGTACGTTGGTATTCTATGCACTGGTGAATTGTTGTGTATTTTCATCTAAGGAAAATACAGTTTTGGTCAGTGATCTCTTATTTTGTCATAAGATGTAAGTCTTGATGACTTGGTAAGTAGGTTTTGAATGATTAATGAATGAATGGTAAGCAGCAGTGGGTTTATGGCCTTAGTTGCATGTAAACTGCTACCAACTGATACAGGGACATATGGAGAAAAAATTAACTTGATTTTGAGTAACCTACCTAAGGTGATTGATAAACCTACAATCACTTCTGCTCGTCTTAACTGCTTCTCTAAACAGTTAAAATTATTCTTGTAGTTATTGGTAATTCTTTTGTGATCACAAGTTATATTTTTTTTAAAATGCACAGCTAAATTAAAATTTAATCTGAGAAACCAGCAATATTTTAAAATCTGTAATTGTTTAATGGGTGAATTTTCCTGAGTTTTTCTTTTGATTACTGTACTGATTGAAAATAATCAGTGCTTCCCAGAGATCACTGGATGGTTTATCTGTCTGTAGGCTTCTAAATTCAGCTTGTGGAATCTGGAAAACTTGTTCAGTTTTGAAGTCTAGTCTAATATAATAACAAGGACCATAATGTAGAGGGAGAGATTAGGTGATGATTTCTAAATGACGGAACACACATTTTGATAATGCATTCAGCCCACTGTGTACTATGGCAGCTTTTTTCTTCTTCTTTTAATCCTTCCCCTACCCTTCTTCCCCTTTGCTGATGCATATATTCTTTAGTTCTTCAGCTGGGCCTTGGGCTATTGACTGACCCTGTCTTACTGATTAGGGTTTTTTCCCAAAGTGGAAATTCCACATATTTTCTGAATTACAAGCATGGAACCCTTTTCTCTTCATGTATCCTGAAGTCCTTTAAAGCACTCGAAAAATATAATTATGGCACGTGTTACACCCTGAATTTTCAGTCTAATAAAGATTTATCTTGCGGTTTTGTCATAAATCATTATTGCAAAGGGGAGAAAGCCAACTCATCCCATCTGCTGTCATTTAAGCCCTCATGCGAGGAAGGGCTTTTTAGTCATAATCAGACTGGAAAGGATAGATTCAGAGGTCTACGTATTACTAATACAAAGCAGAAAATGCCTGCTCGTTTTCTACATACACTATGTGGTTTCCTTTTAAACAACACAAGGTACTTGTATTCTGGCTGCCAGCTGCTCTTTCTGCTTACTTATTTAAACAGGCTAGTATATGCTCCTCAGCAAGCTGGGGGATGGTTGGTTGTTAAATGTGACAGCATAATCAAGATGAATGTGTCCTGCCTTTAGGCATGACCCAAGGCCGCTGGGAATGCCTTAACTTAAGGCTAGGTCAAAAAAATGTGAATAAGAAGCTGTCTGGGGAAGAAGCAGAGGAAGTGAAGTTCAAATAGCCTTTGCATCTGCAAATTCAGCTGTTTTAGTCAGAGACTGCGGTCTGGTGTTTTAATATGTTTTTCCATGCATCTTAAAATGCATGGGAAGATTTATTTGTTTGTTTATTTATAGTTGCTGCATGGACAGCAAATCTCTCAAAAATCTGTTGGGAGTAATTGTACTTTTTCTGCTTGGTGTTTACTTTATCAAGCAGATTTCTAGAGTTGACAGTGGTTTTTTTGTGAGGTTTTGTATTGTCTCAGCTGTGCCTTGCTGTAGGCCAACCAAAGATTTGGTTCTGCAAGTGCCAGGCATGTAAGTCTGTTAGAGTGAGTGGTCCTATTGGCAGAGGTTACATTTAGCAGCCTCTCGTAGTGAATCTGAAGGAAAATGGTGGGTATGGGTAGAATGAAATAGTAATTGTAAGAATTTCTTCCAAATGTTTGTTGCTTTTATAGTGTTTCTGTACCCATTTCTGGCAGAGATAAAATATATGTTGACTGAGAGATAAACATCTCTGTATTGTTTCTTCTGAGATAATTTGTAAGCATGGTGATTTTATTTCATTTTTGTTCTCAAGGAAGTTGTTCAGACTTAAAGACAGTTGATTAGTTCTACATTATATCATTTCAGTGCATTATTTCAACCTTGGTCATTGAAGCTGAAGAGGAGAACCTGAGTCTAAAGGACCACTGTTGATAGGAACCATTAGCCTGGAGCACAGAGTTCAATAATCATTTATAAATACAGTTTACTGATGATTTCTTAGGAAAAGCCAATTATTCTTGCCAATATCTTTTATCCATGAGCCTTCACTTAGAACTTAAAGTTGTAACCTATAATAATAACATTTTAAACTGTAATGCCTGCTGGGGACAAGAATGGGGAAGGAGGGAAAGGAAAGACAAAGTGAGACTTATTTAACACTGATCCTAAAGTGCTGTTCCATTGAAGCAAAAACTGCAGTGGATACATGTATTGTAGTAAATATTAAATGCAGTTAATTGCCTGTCAAGTACAATTATTTTTTAATTTATTTTTATTAATTTGAAATGGAAAATTGTTTCATATGGAGTTTTAGAGAAAACCTGAATGCCGGTCTTTACTGTATGAAAGCCAATTTCTGTTACAGAATGCAAGCAAATTAATGTGTGCTCCCTTTGGTGTGAAGGCCAGTGGGGATGCTGTAGTTTAGAATGAATTTTGGACAGCATGTATGTGCATATAGAAAATGCATGTGTGGTGGGTAAGTGACAGCTTGAGGTTTTTTGATAGGGTGTGAAAGATTGAAAGTGGCAAAAGATAAGCTATGTGTTTATATTGATCTTAGAGCAGCTCAGTGTTGTTTCTTCAGATGTGTGGAAAAAAATGACCTGAAGAACTTGCAACAAAGCAAACTTCTAAGGTGCAATCACTGTAGAATAAATTATTTTATGTCTGGAATTTAAGATTGCAGCAAGATATCAGAGGTACAAACCTTTGGTCTCTGGGTGTGCGTCTAGACTTCAGTCTAAGGCAGAACTGAGCAACTGCCCTTGCTGTATGAAGGTCCTGGTGGTCTCTCTGAGGCAGGGAGGGTCACACATGGGCACTCCTTCCTCTCAACTTCTTCAGGAGGTGAAGGGGGAACCTGATGTTGAAATTCCAGGTTAGATATGTGTGTGATTCTGGACTCATGATTTTTGATTTCTGAATGACTTTTTTGCTGTTCTGAACTTATCTCAAAAGCAGCATGTACAAAATCCCCTTATGCTGCTCCTTAAGTGTAGATAAGCTGCATTTCCTCACAGTGAAGGTGTTTGAATTGTGGAGGAGGAAAAAATGAGAAACTTCCCTAACAGGCAAAGTTCCTGTATCCTCAAGGGTTCAAATATCTTCAAAACCACTTCAGACATCTTTGAGTTTGTATCTGTAAATTATTTTTCCAGCTCTGTATTTTTGCTGTCGGGAATAAGAAAATAAATATTTAATCAACATGATGGTATTTTTCTGTACTGTGTGTGTTGGGGTTGTCTCCCTCCCAGGACTGTCCACAGACTGCCTGGCTATTCCCTGGGGTTGATACTTCTGTATGGCTCAGGATCTGATGGACAGCATGTGGGGATACCAGCAATTTGTTTTACTAATATTTACTAGTTGCTGATAAATTGTAAAGCACATCTTGTTCTTTCATTTCTTGAAGAATGATGGAAATTTAAGAAACTTTGTGGGTTTTTTCCTTTTCTTATTTGATTGTTTGTTGTTGTTGCCTTTCCTTTTTTTTTTTTTTTTTTTTACTTCCTTGATAGTCTGTATACTTCTAGTGTTTACTGTGGGAACAGAGGTATTGGGTGAGGAGGTGCCAGAGACAGAACAGTGTCCATGTCTATTTCACAGAATCATTATGGTTAGAAAAGACCTCTAAGATCATCAGGCCCAGTTTTTAACCCAACACTGCCAAGCCCACCACTAAACCATGCCCCCAAGGGCCACATCCACATGGGGGTTTTTTGAGCACTTTGAGATGGAGATTCCAGCACTTCCCTGGGCAGCTTGCTCCATTGCCTCTCCGCTTTCAATGAAGAAATATTTCCTAATATCCAATTTAAATCTAGCCCATGTCCATCTCTGCTCATTAGCAGTCAAAGACCTTTTTTCCTAAATATATCTTCGCACCAAGTCTGGTCTCAGTTCACCTCCTCCTCAAGTACATCAGATAGAATCCTACTGAAGACAAAATACTTCATGATTTCTATGTGAGCTTGGACTTCTTTTGACATGCTGATGAATTTGAAGGCTCAGAACAGTTTTGTCTACATGGGATTTTATGAAATGTGCAAATGGATGCAAATATTTGGGCTCTTCCACACCCCCCCTCAGGCTTTGTGAGTCTGCTCTGGGGAAAGGGAGCCATTCAGAGATGCAGAATTATAAAATTATTTTAAACTGTCAGTCAGTCTACAACTTGTTTTTCATACCTTTTAAGACTAAATCTGCCTAAAAACAGTATGTCAGTGTTTTTGTGTTGGGAAACATTGCTTTCACTAAGTCACCTGTGGGGCCACCACTATTGTAAAAAATTCAGATTTATTTCATTTGAAACCAATCTTAAAAATGTGAGGGAATGAGATTGCTTCTATCAAAATTAAACTGACTGGCCCACATACACTCTAAAGTGAGACTGATGGTATAAATTGGTACAAATTAAATACCAGTTTTAGAGCGGTGCTGTAGGAGATGGGAACAGTGTTCAGCAGAAGGCCAGAGCTTCCTTCCAGTATCTCAGCCACATCCTGTCTTGATTTGTTGAGGGAGTATGTGGGACCAAGAGTTAGTCCTGTGAGTTATTTTTTCCTCTAGCTTTACTCACTGCTCAAAGCTCAAGATTCGTGTGCCTTGGTGCTAGGCTGATCTGTTGTGGTTCAGGTCAGGTGGTTATTTTGGCTGGTGGGGCTCCCTGGCTTTGTTCCCAAAGGGAAGGCTGAAAGTTACAGTTCTGTCTCGTCTCCTCTTCTGAAAGCCCTGTATGCAGGTGGGCACCAGCCATGCAGCAGCTCCTGTTTTCAGCCTCTTTGGGCCAAATCATATCCTGCATCTACTCACCTAACTGGTATTTTCTTGCAAAGCATTTAAAATTTGTATCAGAAAAATTAAGTTTTGCTGAAAATGGTAAAGGAGAAAACCAAAAGTAGTTAATTTTTCTTGTCAGCAAGATGTATTTATTCTTTGTTTACAGTCATAAAGTGCTTGTAGCTGTGAATTTTTCTTCTCTAATTAGTACTCATCAGATATTGGCTGTTTGTATGACTTTTTTTTTTTTTAAGACGCCTACTAAATTAAAGGAAACAAAAATACCTTGCTATTATTATATTTTTGCCTTAGATATATTTGGTGTTTTGATGCACTATCTTTTCCTGTGCTGATTGCCTAGTCTGAATAATTTATTTTCCTCTGGATTTATTTGTCCCTGGGTAGAAATTTTGTCTGTGTGAGAGAGAAGTATTTATTGATATGTTTATATGTATATAAAATATATGAAATTTGATTTGTCTTTCTGGACAGTTTTTGTGCTTTCAATTCTGAAAATGGATGTACTGAAGAAATGAAGTGTAGGCTCAGTGACTGCAAAGATGCTGTTTTTGAAAATTTAATGTCAGGATATGTAGGGAATACCAAAAATATGTAAATCTCTTGAGCAGGAATGACTCCATCAGTATTGGGGAAACAGGTCTGGGGGTGTGTGGATTAAATGAAGTGTGTTTAGATGTCTTAAATAAGTGTTTCCAAGCAACTAATGCCAGCTGTTGAGAGTAAAGTTAATTTGCTAATGGGAATACTGGACCCTTTGAAAAGCCATTTCAAGCACCGAGTCTGTTTTAGAGATTTAATAATTAATCAAAGTGACTATATTAAATGTCAGTGAATATATCTATGTGCTGCTGTCATACCTCTCTGACAACTTAAGTTTCCAGGTTCTTAATGATTAACACAGTGAGATCTGTAATGTCATAGTAATGCTGGTGCACTGGAAGACACAGTACCTCTCGAACATTCTTACTGCAAATTCTTCAGCTTGGACTTTGTTACAAGCAGTGGTTACAGGGAGTTCTTTAGATGGATTAACTTACATTCACATCTTGTTTGGAGATTGATTCTCTTCTTTCCTGAATTGAACCCAAACCTACAGGGCAGAATCTTCAACTCACACTGTCACTCCCCCATGGCTTCCCTGTGCTGCTTTAGGGGAATAGCAGATGTTGCAAGGAAGATGACAAGGTTGCAGAGACCTGCATTTAGCATAGTGAGGTTGGCTTTTAGAATTTAGTTCAGTGATTTCTGTATATTTCTTGTGTATCAGTTGCATGTTTAACTATTTATTTAACATATTTAACTATTCATGCCATTATTCAAGGTGTGTTTGTGCTGTAAAGGGGCATTAAAATGATACAGTATCTCATTTTAAACACATACAAGTGTGCATGGATCAACCAATGCGTCAGTCATGGTAGTGCAAGAAATTTACAATACTTAAGCGTGATACAAATAAACTGAAATAGCAACTTGTGGCATGTTTTTCCATGATTGGGATCAGCAGAGAGATCTCTGTAGTTGTGTGCTGTTGGTGACAGACCTGTACTGCAGTGCACTACTGTGTGTGGGTGTAAACATGCACACACTTGAGATATTTTTAAAAAAGCCTTCCAGCCTTCAAGGAAGAAAGCAATCACTCAGTGCCTAAAAGTCTACTTGCATGCAGAACAATGTGCTGTCTGGAGTGGTTTGCAGTGCTCTCTACAGCAGCATTGAATCACTGAACACTTCTTCCAGCTTCTGATAATAACGCTGTTTTTGAGAGAGGCACATGCTTGATGCATTACAATAAAGCAGTCATGTTAGCAATGAATATTTGTGTAATGCAGTTGCTGTACAATCATGGGGTAGACAGGTCAGAGAGGACTCCAGAACATAAGGTTTGGTAGTGGACCTTCTGCAAACCTGACTCAGCCTGGTGCCTGATTGAAGATGTTCTGGGCAGTGGGGGTGCTGTGTTGAGAGGATCTGTGCCATAATAGGGTAAAGAGGGCTACCATAGCTCTCAGTCAGTAGACAGCATTGTTTCCTTGAGGACTCAAGTCACTCAAGGTAAGCTGCCAGGTTGTATTAATTTGCTATTTCCCATGGCTTCTCATGTGAGAGATGGCAGTTGCATCGCACAGCTTGAAAAGTTTGGGGAGAAGAAAGAGACACTGGAGTTCTAAATGATGGAAATTACCAGAAGTCCAGCATCAGAAAAGACTATAGCCTTGAAAAGGCAAATTATAACGCAGTAGGGTCTGTGGTGGCTGTAATTGTTTTCAGAGATGCATTTTGATGTCTCAGGAACTGTATGCTTCTTTAGAAACACAAATGCCAGTAACTGTATATTAGTAGTGTACAAAAATACTTAGAACATAAATGTTTATTCAACTTAGTGGAAACATGGCCTGAATGAGAGGCATTTGAAATAGGTAAGAGGTACTGTGTTTGCTTCTGCAAAGATCATAATTAATCCAAGTAGTCAACATACTGAAGTAATGAAAGAATTCCTTTTACTCTAGAGCTGCCTGTCTCCCGTTGGTCCATGAGTTTTGTTCATAACATTGTGTTTCCAGGGCTTCACAAAGGTACTAATTAAGTCTAGTAAAGTTAGAGATTACTTTGTGTTATTTGTTGGATGTAATTCAAATACAGAGGTGCTTTTTGTTTTGGCTGTAACACTGAGCTCCCACCTTTCCTCCTTCTGAGAGAGCTGGTAACTGCTCTTCCATTCAACATGTGCTCATCACCTGCTTGTAGATGTGTAGGGACAACAATTGGGCTGCTACTGGCAAGCCAGCGGGCTTTGCTCAAGAGGCCCCTGGAGAAGGGGGCTGCTGAAGAGCAGCACCTAGTTGGATGTATACTTCTGGTGGGCCATAGAGTCAGCATCATTGTGCTACTGGAACTTGTGACAGGACTTCAACAGTATGCCTGTTGGGTAGAAATGTGGCCCAAAAAAATAAGGAGAATCAACAACTCTTAAAGGTAAAAAACAACCTACCTCCAAAACAAAACAAAAGATTGGATTTGTATTTGAATGCAATGAAGTAACAGTTCTTTCCCTTGTATTTTCTGTGGTCTTAGTGTTTGGCTCTTAGGTACGCTGAGTCACAGTGCTAGACACTGTAAGCATATTTGCAGAAATCAAAGCTTTTATTGGTAACAGGGAGATCTTGCTGGCTGGGATGGCATTCAATGCTTCTTGAACACTAATTTAGATAAAATTTTCCAATTAAAGAATAAAATTCAGGAGTTTGGGGGGTGTGTATATTTCTCTAATTGAAAGCAAACTCTGGAGAAGTTTATTAAAATGCAAACAATGTAGATGGTGACTGTAATGTCAGTGGGCAAGAATTAATAGAGTGTAGTAGAGGCAGTTGTGTGCTATAAAACCGTATTGTTTTATCATTAAAACTGTGCTGTCACTGGAGGCTTTGAAAGTGTTTTGTGACTACGGGAAATATTTTTCTTCTTTTACTGGAAAATGCTTCAACTTTGGAGGTAACAAGAAAGTACATTAAAAAAGGATGCAATTAAATGTTGCAGTGTGACTAACAAGCCTAAAAGGAAATTACAGTGACTTTTTAAAGTCTTACTCTGCCAGAATTTCCCATAAGGCAAAGATGCTCAAAACATTTTCTTTTTGCTTTTCTGAAATTTGGGGGATAATATGCATGTGTGTACACATTTTCATGTTTGTACAAGATTTTCAGAGTAGTAAAAAGTAAAGCAGGGATTGAAATACTGGAGGTCATTGGGTTTTTTCTATTTTCATTCAAAATATTTACTTTAGATAGTTTTCTTTTATAACCACTTCATTAGTTGTCCTTGTTCTTATCAACCTTTGCTGTAAATTAGGAGAGTTAAAAATACTGTAAAAATTGACCCAAAAAAGGAAGTTCCACCCAGTACAGCACATAGAGCAGAGTGAACTTGTGTCTGTTTCCTCTTGTTCATTTAACTGTATACAGGGTTTCCCCCAAGTGCGACCCTTTCTTGTTAGTTTTATTTCTTATGTATGTAATTGTATCTGTTGTATATATCTAGATATTATCAACACACGTGCATGTAAAATACATAAGAAGCATTAATACATAAAAAGTTAGTGCATGCCTTTTCTCCCTGTGAGGAGGGGGCAGGCAGAGCTGAAGCAGTGCCAGCTGTGTGCCTGGGCCCTGAGAGGCGCAGCCATGTGTTCCACTGAAGCGTGAAGCATCACAAAAGCATTACTTGAGCCTTGGCTGCCAGGCATGACAGTAGTTTTGCCCCGAGAACATCTCAGAGTGCCTTGAAAGACTCTTCTGTCAGGAAATCCTCTGGGATTAATTTCATTTCCTCAGAGCATTTTTGCTTTCAGTCACCTTCATCCCTGCTCCCCAAATTTGAGATGCAGGAACTGAAAGGGGAGATGAATTGCCAGAGCTGGTTAATCTACAGGAGAGCATTATGTTGGCCAGTGGTCTAGAAAGAGCTTCCTCCACACACTGTATGGGAACTGCTCCAGTGCCATGTTTTGTATTGGTCAGGGTAAACGGTGCAGTAAACCTACAAACCAAATTCCCACCCCACTCTCCTTTTCTACTGACTGTAAGAAACAGACAGATGTCCTTTTTGTCCTCATCTCCTTATAGATCGTCCTAAATGTTTACCTGGTTTTGTTTTAGCCCCATTGAGTAGGAGTTTTAGAAATGGTCCAGATGGTAAAGATGCTTCCAGAAGTGGTCATTTCCTTGTGCTGTGTGTTTCTGGAAGCACAGCTGCTGCTGCCCAAAAGTGCTTTTATGGGGGAAGAGCCTGTCCCACTCCCCCCCGCCCCCCAAGTTAGTAGGTCAGACATGAGTATGAAACTAATTTTCAGTTTTCTAGACAGTTAAAATTGTTTTCTAAGTACTCTCCATAAAAGTTAGAAACTGTGCTACTATCTTTGTTGTCAATATTTTACCTCAGTTGGGTATGCCAGTGCAATTGTAGTGCTGAACTCATAGCAGTCGGTGAATTGTTTTGCAAGCTGTAGAGAGCAGTCTGTTTTGGAGAACCAGTCTTGATAAAATACACATGCTTTTAATCATTAAATTAGGAATAGTAGCCCTGAAGTTGTATGACGGCTTGTAAAATGGAAATGCAGAGCAGTAGATAGCAGAGAATAAGATAAATTCCTCTCTGACTACAATGGGGAGTTAACTTGTTGGTTTTTGTTTGCTTTCCCCCACACTGTTGTCTGTGGATGCTGCAGCTACTAATGCTCCCATTTGCACATGCTTAGAAGAACTGGATTCCCTCTTGGACATCTTTCCTCCCCTCAGTTTTATTGTATTTGACCTACTTTTCAGTGCTTTCCCTGTCAATAACACACACCTTCCCTAATGTGTCCGACCTGTGAGGAACAGCTAAATGACCACAACCACCTGCTTTCAAGACAGTGCCTAGGTGGATATTGCAGAAAGTACATCCCAGTAGTTCTTGTTGACTGCAGAGTACTCTCTAATGAGTAGCAGCCATTTCTTTTAGGTTGGTTTTAACAGCAGCAGATCACTATAGTTATGTTCAGATAGAAGAACTGTCCCTAAGCTCTGCACTCAGCTCTGCTAATATTGAAGATATCTCTATTTGTAAGGGGAAAAGGTGAAAATATTATCAGCTGAATTAATTGTAACTTTTATTTTTACTGTAAGCCAGTGCTTTGACAGTGTTGTGAGAAAAAGCTCAAAATAGCTGTGGACTCCAAATCAAAAGAAATGTCAACATTTTGAGTCGACACTGAGAGTCAGAACAAATGGTCTTGTGAACTAGACGTGAATGTCAAAGAATTTGCAAGATGTATTTTTGAAAGAAACTTACCTTGCATGTAGCTCCCAGTGTGGCTGCAGGCCTGGAAACGGGGCTGGGTTTTTTTTCTGGTTGAAGTTTGCACAGTTTGTTAGCATAGGTGAACTGCTTAAACAAACCACCCATCTAGCCTGTTGAAATGATCTTCATACACTAGTGATATGAGGGACTCAGGCCGTTTTTGTGCCATGAAGCACTTGGTTAGTCAAATGTTGGGCAGGTATGTACTTGAATTCAGGAGATTTTGAAATAGATGATCCCTGAAAGAGAGTTTAATAGATGCTCTATGTTCCAGGATGCAGTATGTGAGCCTGTGCTTTCCCTATCATCTTTCTATTTGAGCTCTGGAATGCAGTGCAAGTATAAGCTTGCTATTGTTGAAGGAAACTGCTGTAGATTTGCTGTCCATGCGTATTAAATTTCAAGACAAAGCTTTTGCAACACAGTGGAATTTCAGCTTTTAAATTAGTCTACTGAAGAAAAATTCCTCAAAGTATCCCCAGTAGAACTGTCTTAACTAAATCCAAGCAGAAGGAAAGGTAAAATTATATGTAAACTTCAGGAGATAGTTTGTATGATGTGACACTTAAATTTGATTGTTGGAGACACCATAAAGTTGTTATTGTGACTGAGAGAGCTGAAGTATGAAAGCAGGTAAGGGTTTTATCCAGTTGTAACAGGACCATTTTTAGTCAAAATACTCATTTGCTTGTGTGTTCTGAACTTTGCCTGCCAGTATGGAGCATCAAGTTGATTTCTGTTGTAGCAATGTCCAGCATATATGTCCTTCTAGTTGATGAACACAGTAGAAGTTTATATTGAAGAAATATATCTCCAGCCAAATGATGGGATATGGCAGATTACACTCAAGTCCATAATATTTGCAGTATTGTGTCAGAGCCTGCCCTAAAAGCATGAACTACTTGCACTATTTCCTGTCTTCCATAACAGTTGAGTGGGTCAGAATGTTTTGAATATTTTTTGGTGAGAAAGGGCCTAAATCTGTTTGTTAGTGTGTCTGTTTAAAAGCTTTTTCTGGAAAAGGGTATTGGCTGTGTACTAATATTTTCTACCTTGTTCTCTTGGGACATTTGAACCAAAAGCTGCAAACTGAGAGATGCCCTTGTCAGATCTCTGCCAGACATCTTAGTGGTGGCTCACTAACTTTCCACACACATTGCACCAAGAACAAGGCTCAGAAACATGTTAAGATCAGAAGCCAGAATAGTGGATGTTCCTTATATTGAGTTTTGAGACTGTCATCTCTGTCATCCTCACAAACTGTTGAAATATGGACTGGATAAATGGCCTGTGAGCTGGACTGAAAATTAACTGATCTGTCAGGCATAGAGGATTGTGATCAGCAGCCCCAATTCCAGCTGGAGGTTACCCTAAGTTGTGTACCCCAGAGTGTGGTATTGGGACCAATGCTGTCCAGAATTTTAATGACCTGGATGGATGATGGGACAGGGTGTACCCTTAGTCTGTTTTCTGCTGACATAAAACTGAGAGGAGTGATGGATACACCTCACGGTTGTGCTCCATTCAGAGGGATCTCAACAGGTTGGAGAAATGGGCAAACAGGAATCTCATGAATTTCAGCAAGGGGAAATGCAAAGTCCTGCCCATAGGGAGGAGTAACCCCATGTACTGTTATATTCTGGGGTGTGACCAGCTGGAAAGCAGCTTGGTAGCAAAGTGCCTGGAGATGCTGGTGGACGCCACGCTGACCAGGAGGCAGCAACGTGTCCTTGTGGCCAAGCTGATCAAGGGAGGTGATCCTTCCTCTTTGCTCTGCCTGGTGAGACACACCTGGAGTGCTGCATCTAGTCCTGGGCTCTCCAGTGCAAGAGAGATGTGGACATCCTGGAGCAGGTCCAGTGAAGGCCTGAAGATGATTATGGGCTTGGAGCACCTGACAAATGGAGGGTGAAGGTAAGAGCGCTGGGATTGTTCATTCTTCAGAAGAGAAAGCTCAAGGGGATTTTATCAATATGTGTGATGAGAGGGAATAAAGAGGATGGCTCTTCTCAGTGGTGCCAAGTGACAGGACAAAGGGCAATGGGAACAAATACGAAAAATTCCACTTCAAAATAAGCAAGATGTCTCAGAAGTATAAAAAGAGAGATTGCTACAATAAAATAATAACAAATACACAGTATGTAGACACTTTATTGGTATTGTATGTACTGTTCTGTCTGTAGCAATTTACAGAGTGCCACGTCAAGGACAAGGAAGTTATTAATCACTGTAAGTAGCAAATTGATCTTTGTTTTACAGACCAACTGAAAACAAATGTTCAGCAGAAAATGAGTTGATTCTTTTTCATTTTGCTGTTGTGCCAGTTTCTGCTAAGAATGCTGTCATGATTTTAGCAGTTTGTCAAAAAAGAAATGATTACATCCTAAGTACTCTCAGGAAGAATTTAAAATTCAGCAGTCTTGTGAGGGAAGTAAATGAAGGTATCTTGTGCCTGTGTGTGTTGCTAGCAGAAAGGACATAGTAACATCCAGCCACAAGTGTTATTTTCAGTCAACTTGTCAATAAACTTCACACACTTATTACCCTAATTATTACTTAATTATTATTTGTGATGATTATTCTTGTTTACTATAATCCTTTCTAATAAATAACACATATGTACTTTAAAATTATAATGGTGTAATAATATAGATAGGAAGGTTGTAATCTTTATAGGACAGAGGAAATAATACACAGGTCATGTCCAATAAAATGTAAAGAAGAAAGATTACTCTATCTCCATACCTACAGACTACAAAAATGATTAGTGATTTCTAAGCCAAGTTCTACAGGAAAAAGCAGTTCTCTTGTCTGCGTCATAAATGGCCTGTCTTTTTCTAGCATCTTGACTTCTCAGTGCAAACTCTTAGTGTGTCATTTCAGTAATAAAGTCTTGTCTTGTTCAGTTGACAGATTGGATGCAGATGATAAATTCCTGGATAAAAGTGTACATCACTAAAAGTTAACATTTCCTGATTCTTTATTTTTATATATTATGTTAGGTCTTGACTTCTTGATACAGGAATTTTACTTACATGGCTGTGGTAAATAACTTAGAAGTGGTCTGATTCTTGTCTTCAGTCATATATTCAGGATAGAACTTCAGCTAAAAAGGATCAGAGCAAAAGAAATTATTAGTTCAAAAAGTGTAAAGTTGTGATACTTGATCTTGTATGCTGTCTTTGGAAGATAGATAAAACAGTGATTTTTAAAAATGGCAAGGAATGCAATCAGTGGAATACAACCAAAGCAGGATTTTATATGCCAGTCTCTTGTTGGCTGAGGTTGGGAGGGCATGACTGATTGAATGTGACTGCCCTGCATTTGAATCTTAGTGTAACATCAGTGATTAGAGCATGAAGAAATGCAAATCTTAAGAAGTAAGAGGGAGACTTGAAAAGTATGTGGCACATTGTTAGTGAATGCTTCAGAAAATGAAAATTGACTGTTTATCATAACTTACAGGCAATTTCTGTGTTTTGACTCAGAAAAGCCATTTTCTATTATCAGCATCCATTGCACAACTGCGCTTTCGTTGTGGCACAATGGGCAGTTAAAGCTCTAAGCAGCAAGCTATCCAATGGTGCCAGCATTTGTCTTCCTAGGGGGTGTAAGCTCCCGCTTCGCTACTTTGTAATTTCTGTCCCTTTAATAGAGAAGGAAGACTTAGCAAGTTTTAAGGGGAAAAGTGGAAAACAAACCCTTTGGTAATCTGGGAGAGTAATGTGTGCTTAGCAGCTGGCAATGTCATTTTTGATTTGTATGTAATTATTACTCAGTTTTCAGTGGTGCTTACAGTCCTTGCTCCTGATGAGAAGATTCATTTGTACACATCATTATTATCTCTTCTGACATGTGCCTTAGTGACATTAAGCTGTGTTTTATTTTCTGCAGCAGTAATAACAGGGTTGTCTTTCCCAAGCTTTATTATGTTGTCGAGCTTTCTGAAGTTATCCTCATAACAGGAAGGAAAAGTATAGTGTAGGGATCCACAGAGGACCAAATAATGTTTAGCATGGGGGAAGCAGCTCCTGTCATCTTGCCTGCCTCCTCTTTTGCCAGGTTGTGATGTGCTTTCCCCCTTGGTGGGCAGGCAAGCAAAAGCACTCCTGTTTGAAGTTGTGCAGTTGAAAAACACTTTATTAAAGATCTCCAGAAAGGATGCAGATATAGAAACTTTGTATTCGTGATAGAAACATTTAAATCCTTCTTGCAGTTTATTCTGAAAATGCAAAAGATTATTGGGGACAGTGAAAGATTTATTCACTTTTGGCTGGACTGAAATAGTCTCATTACTTTCAAAATATGAGCTGATAAAATGACTCACTCATTTGAAATCATCCAAATGGTGTTTTTCTGGAGCCTTGTGATACTCTTTGCTTTATTACGAGATGCTAATGGATCTTGTCAGGCTGCTGAGGAAACTTCGGGTCCACCGCTCTGTTACACATCCTGGCAAGCACAGTGCTGCACGTGTACTGTTTTCTTCTCTTGTCATCTTGATTTCCTGGGGTTTGGTTTTTTTGTTTGTTTGTTTTTGGTTTTGTTTTGTTTTTTTTTCCCCCCTACATGTTATGTGTTTTGTATATTAAGGTCTTTCCTATGTCTTCAGTGAGAATCTATTTGGGGAATTTCAATGAACACACAATATTCTACCTGGCACATCTGACTAATATTACTATGAAAAAACCCACAATGGAAAATGTAAATAGAGGATGGAGGTTTCACCTGAGTATCTCTACTTCTCTTTCTGCTCATGTTCTTTACCCTCCTCCTCTTTTCGTTAAATACTGTATTTGAGGAAGATACTGAAATGTATGCACAGTACCCATATAAATTATCAATACTAAAAAGTGAAGGATTAAAATTAGAGGCTTTGTTTTTATTTCTATTCTGCCTGGTATCTCTCCTTTCCTGTTATTTGCCTCCATTATAGTACTTGAAATTTATTCCTGACTATACAAAGTCTCCATCTTTAGCTATGACTGACAGAGTATGTGTCATGGTTACTCGTTTCATGAGGAAAAGAAGGGTTTTCCCCTCTTTTTTGGATGTTCCTGGAAGTGTTACCCATTGCTTAATGAAATTTAAAATATCTAGTCTCAGAGTCCATGACTCAGAACTGTCATTGCGGATTGAATGTTTTCCATTTATGCTGATAGCTAAAAGTCTGTGGGTAGGGACAAAGTAGCACTAGTGGTAGGGTAGATCTAGCTTGTTCATACATGATCTCAGATCATCTTTTTCCCCTCTTTTAAGAAAAGAAGCCAAGGAATTGGGGTATCCCTTGCTATATTCATTAGTATTTTCACATGACCTGGCAAGGAGATGTTGCAGGTAGAATGGGATGATATACTTCTTCAGAATGTGATATATTCTTCTTTTCACTGAAGAAAATGAAAATTTAATGATGTGCATGTTTTCCCAGAGTTTAAGACTCCTGAAAATTCTTGTTTTGATACAGTGCACTTTGTAGTTCTCTAACAGTGTTCCCTAAATTCTCCAGGTATGGCTGTACTGAAAATTAAAGCATTATTCTCATTGGTTTTTGGGAGGTTTTTTTGTTTTTGTTTTTGTTTTTTGTTTTTAAGCATAGAATACAAGTGTGAGAAAACAGATTTGTTTGGTGGTTCCCCCCCCCCCCCCCCCCTTTTCTCAGACTGAACAAAAACCTTTTCTTTTACAGGCATTTAATCTGAAAACAAGTCTAATTACTTGTTCACCCATGTGTTAAACTGTGAGGTGCTTTTAATATGTCTGCAGTTCTGAATTTATGTGACTTTTAAAATAGTGGTAAACACCTCCTTGTGCTGTGACTGCTTAGTAGTTGAGACATTGGGCTGTATCAGTTTTGGCAAAACCCTATTGACTTGAGAGGTGTCACAACAACAGTGCTTTCTCCTTGTATTACTGCATGGCCTCAATTACCCATGTCTTTGACAACATTTATTACATTCATTACTACTTTTACTTACCTTTTATCATTAGTATTTTACTTTACTGGAACAATAATTGGATTTCTTGGAGGCATAAGCAGTTCATGTTTAGCGGAACAGCAGTAGTTTCTAAAAAAAGCTACTCGATGGATTTGTAGTATGTGAGAGAATACATCATTGCTATTGTGCAGAATGGATCTATCAAATCCTTCCCCTGCAAAATACCCTTGATACCCAGCTGCAGCCAAGAACACTAAGGTTCTGTGCTGCTTGGAGAACTGAGTATTAACCTAAAAGGTAGAAAATAATTTTATGTCCTCTCAACAATAAAATGGCTTTTGGTATTATCTGCCATTTTAAGCAGTTGCCTTAAAGATCATTCCACATGTTTTTTTCATACAAGATGAATGGGTTACAGAATCATTCATCTGTATTTTTTCTATTCTTTTAGTAGGAAAAATGCTGCTGGTGCCAAAGGTCATTGCAGACCATAGTTATTTGCCATCGTTCTCAATGAGTACAAGTCCTCATAAGAATTCATTGAGTTCTGGTTCTGAATACATTGTCAACAAAGTAAGAGATTATGCTGAGAGTTTTTCCTCCTGAAAGGTAAAATATGTCAGTACACTGTCATGCGAATGCAAGTAATACATAAGATAGTAATTTTGGGTAGTAAATAGGAAACAGGCAAAAACAAGTCAAAAAGTCTCCTCTTAGGAAAAAGGTGATGAGAGGTCTTATAAATTTTCAGTGACTGAAAAGAATGTATGCAAGTTCCTCAGGGAAGGGTACCATGCAGTTGGTCCACTGCTTGGAGAGTAGCTGGGTGCCTGAGTTGCACACAGCTTGCTGCTGTGCACCCATGTGGAATGGATGCACAGTGTAGTAGTCTTGGGTATGCTCAACTCACCATCTTAGACTGATGTTGCATTTGTGTGAGAAACCCTGATCACAAATACAGACACTCTTTTCTTTCCTGTTTCTAGTGTACCTTAGAGGAGCACATAGCTCCAAGCAAGACAAGGCACCCACAACGATAAGCCCTGCGTATGTAATTAAAAGACAATTCCTGCCCTAAAGAGTTCCTTAATACAGCCTGTGGCACAAATGGCTTGGAAAAAAAAAAAAGGGAGGATGACAAAGAACCACTGTTCTGATGGAGCTGTACAGTCTAAAGTTTTCAGCTGTACTTGTATGATGCATGGATGACTGGTTTTGTGCTGAGGGGTGAATTTCCAGCTATCAGTGCATGCTTTCATGAGGACATATCTTGTAGAACTGCAGTTGAAGGCTGCTTGTGAACTTCTCTAATTAGTTATAATTGTAGCAACTATCAATGTTTATAAAATCTCATTATTTTAGAAAAATTGTTGAGCAAATTCTGATAAAGGCACTCAGGCAACCTGAGATTTTCACAACTGAGAGATTTTATGAGAGACAGATGCCATTTATGAATTAACTCTTGATAATGGTAATAGGAAATATGTCCTTCTTTAATAAATATTTTCTCCAAAGTGGTATTTCTCGTTGCTGTAAAATTGGTATTCAGCTTCCCAGGCTACCCCAAACATAGTGAAAAGCATTTATAACCTATCTCTTTGTCTTTGAAATTCGGGTCTCCTGGGTTTTGGCAATTAGATTTAAGACCCCAGTTTTAGTCACCCAAATCTTACAACCTGGACAATATTTCTTCACCCAGATCTCTACCCACTTTTGAATAAGTATTTTGAATAATAACATTAGTTTCCTGTGAACTGATAATAAAGGAAAACCTCTCCTTGGCACAGTATTCCCCTGTGCCCTATTTTTCCATTGTTTAAAATGAATGGACTGCCTCTGCCCCTCTGTCCTTGCTGACTATGTTGTTGGCTCTGCTGCACCTCTTATGGATTGCTTCTGCTGAAGGGCACATTTTCCCCAGCTGTCTCTTGAAAGAGAATAAAGGGGTTGTTGCTGATAAGATAAACTTTTATGAGGTTGATGATTCCTTTGTATGTGCACACCTTGACTTGTGATGGCCAGAATTGGTCTGTGGACTGAACCTGCTTCACAAGGCAGTGTCAGACTATGGTAATATAAGGTGACAAAGCCAAGCCCAGGCATCAGTTAGTATGGGCAGTGGCAGTGATCCAGCAGGTTCTTGAAATACCCAGTATTGCCCACTTTTCTGGGGAGGGTCCTTGTTCAGTGATCTAGGTTGTACGGGATAGGAGGAGAGTGTGCAAGATCGGCGTTAACAGGGAAGGCTCTTTGAAAGGAGCGTTCTGGGCCCTGGGCAGAGAGCTCAGTCTGGCTTTGGTTAGGTTTGCACTATGCAGAAAACTGAAGAGCCTTGAAGATGTGCAGGACAGCAGTTTCCCTGCTGAGACTCTATGCCCTAGTGAGGAGGGATAGGCCAGGGTGACAGGCAGTGTCATTTTAGCAGACATTTGCAGTATGCTTCAACTGGTGTATCAGGACATGGAGATGTGTGGCTGTCATGGTTTGGATCTGTCTAAGTTGGGTTACCATCACTATTCAGCAGTCAGGACGAGAGAAATATCTCCTGTGTTAGGAGACACTATGACTATGGTGTGCCTGAACCATTGCCCACAGACACAATATGCAAGGCAGGGAAGGGACCTTGACCTACAGAAAAATTAAGGGCATATTTGGAAAAGTGTGGGTTGTGTCCATAAGAATAGCCATAGGGTCTTACTGTCCTGTCTCCACCTGCAAGTAGATGCCTATACAGTAACCAAACCAGTGTGCAAACATAGACAATACTCCTTTCAGAGAATCAATTCTTTTTTCAGGTTTAGGACTTTTGAAGAAGTGGCTTTGTACTTAATAATCAACATGTCTTTGTTTCATGGTGTCATCCATTCTGCTCTTGAAAAATGTTAAGCAACCACAGTGTCCTTTGGTCATTAGTTCCTCGGGTTTGCTGCCCTCTGTGTGTTTGCTTGTTATCCTTCTGTTTTTATTCTTGGGAAAGTGGGCTGGCTTTATGGAGGTAGGTGGGGAAGGATTTATATAGAATGCGAACCGTTCTCTTAATTTACAATGTGGGGATCTCTCTAGAAGGCCAGAGTGGCCAGTCTGACCATTCCTCAGCAGCTTGCTTTGGTCCATCATTGGTCCAGACCTAAGAAATAAACTATAGTGAATGTAGGCTGGTTCTTTGCAGCCAAACATTTCTGTGTTGTTTTTTTTATCAGTGGTTTGTACTATACAGAACTTTCCACTCTTCAAGACATTACATTACTTTCAATTAGAAAGACATCTCAATATGTTGGTCTGGCTACAGGCAAAAAAGAGCTGACACAGTTTCTACAGCTTCCCTTATGGTTCTGTAAGAATTGTGGTTTTTATAGAAGGTATGAAGATGTAGTGTGGATGTTGCATCTAATTCTATTTTCTGTCTTTTGTTAAGTTTTTATAATGTAGCAATGTGCTCCTGTACAACTAATTTTACGTACAAAATTTACTAGTGATTGGATGTTTTTGGAGATGATATAGGGAATAATAGTTAAAAGGAAGGATGGAGAAGGAAATAATGAGCATGAAAACCTCTATTTTGGCTAACAAATTTTCTGGCTTAATAGAGTGTGCTGGTTTTCAATGGGGTAGATTTATTTTTCTTTGTGGTGTTTAGTATGGGGCTGTGTTTTGGATTTGTGCTGAACACAATGACGGTAGTATAGAGCTGGTTTTGTTATTGCTGAGCAGTGCTTATGCAGAGCCAAAGACTTTTTTGCTTTTTGTATGGCTACACTGGTGAGGAGACTGGGGGATGTGTGGGAAATTGGGAGGAGATACAGCTGGAACAGATGACCCAAACAGGCCAAAAGGATATTGCAGACCATATGACATCATACTCAGTATATAAAGTCGGGGGGGAGAAGGAGGAAGAGAGGGATGTATGGAGTGATGGTGTTTGTCTTCCCAAGTAACCATTACACCTGCTGTCTTGGAGATGGCCAATCCCCTGCCTGCCCATAGGAAGCTGTGAATTAATTCCTTGTTTTTCTCTGCTTTACTTGCGGCTTTTGCTTTCCCTGTGTCTTTTTCTTAACCCATGAGTTGTCTAGCTTTTACCCTTCCATTTCTCTCCTCAGTCATGCTGGTGGGGGAGTGAGGAAGCAGCTGCATGGGGCTTGGCTGCTGGCTAGGGTTCAACCAGGACAAACAGCCATCAGAGAGGTCTGTTGTGCATAAAGCAAAGTTAAGCATGGCTTTAAGACAAAACTCATTTTCCTGAAGAAATTGTAAAAAGCCCGTAGTGATAATGCATTTTGCTTTGTTGTTTTTCAACATAGTAGAAAGTCATTTAATCTAAGCAACTGAAAATCATTTTAGACTTAGCAACATGTTGAGACAAATGATAAAGTATTTAAAAGCCTCATTTTCCTGAAGAATAACCATCCTTAACAATTAAACTCATTAGAAAAAGCTTTCAGAGAAGCACAATAGAAATTTAGCTTACAAAATTTACAATAATTTGAGATTCTTGGTTATATACAGTTTCACACTGATGATTTCACTGAAGCTCCAAAAATACGATAAAGATCAGGTAATATTGAGGACATTGGCAAGTTTCTTTTATGTTTTGTTTTATTACTGTTTCTTTTCTATTTCAAATATGAATTTTACTTTGCTGTCCCTGTTCTTTGTTGTTTTTCATATTCAATGTGATATAAATATCATAGTTCACTTCAAGTTTGAATGTCTCATAATTCTTAAAATAGTGTTCATGTTATTTCTTTCTCAAAAAAAAAAAAAAAAAAGGAAGGTAACATTCCATTGCGTTATGTTGATGCTAAATTCAGACTTGAAATAAATTAATTTGTAGTGATAGTCATGTCAAGTGTTGCGCTCATCGCACTAGGCCTGTGCTTGGCCTTACAGTTGGTTTTTTATACTACTTGGTATTTCAGTATGCTAGAAATTATCGGTAATTATTTTTTACTGTTGTGTTAATTAAGTATTCATATACATATTCATTTCTATTTGAATTAATTCTCTGGGTCACCCAACAGTCATTGGCTTAGGCATTCTGGTTCATAATGGAGAATGCGTGGAAAAGATGTCATGGTACATCGTGGTGTCCGGAGATTAGCTTGCATTCAAATCCATCTTGACAAACAAAAATACATGGAAATGTCTATATCTTAGAAAATAACTGAAGATATTAAATAGGAACTGTAGCATGTTTTTCCACATTTGTTTCTTCAGTTTTCACTATGCTTCCTGTGGTATGTAGTCCAGTGTGTGGTTTTCCTTGGTCCTACAGTCAACGTAAGCTTGTCCAGACCCTTTCTTTAGCATTGCTTCTGCTTGATAATTAAAAGTTTTGTTGTGTTGGTTTTTAAATAGCAAACAATCTTTATTACAACAGCAAAAGTTGGCATACATTTTATGATTACTTTTATCTCTGTAGCTGGTGAATCCTTTTCTCATGTTGATTCAGCCCAAGTTAAATCAGAGATCACCCCAAGTTTTCATGTTTTATCCCTTCCTTCCATTTTAAAGAGTTTCTTCAGTTTAGAGTTACTGCTTCAGTGCAAATGGCCTAAGTGTAAACTATGTGTTTGCATACAATTTTTATATGCAAGACTGTATTCTAATATGAATAGTTGCACATTTTCATTGTCTAGTGTAGTAATTCACCAAAATTTGATTTCTCAGATTGCTGTGTCCTGTCTTGTACCTCTTTCTCTTTCAGTCTCTCATCTGGACTCTTATATATGCTACTCTTTTTTTTTCCCAATTATTGTGTCTATTATTATTCACAAAAAACTTAATTCAAGTTTGTGGTTTTCATAATTTTAAGACTCAGTTTCTGTGAACAGTTTCAAAATGTTCCCAATTCCACATTTCCTGAACTCCTACACACAGGGACTTTACTTAGACTTATGGTAATACATATTCACGTTTTTGAATTTTTGATCCTTTTTCACAATTGTGAAAAGAAAACCCAAAAACTTTCTTATTTGCTCTTCACATAACATGGCTCTCTTCACAGAATCACAAAATGGGTCAGGTTGGAAGGGCCCACAGTGGGTCGGCTGGTCCAACCTCCCTTCTTAAGCAGGTTCGTCCTAGAGCACATTCCACAAGATTGCATCCAGACGGTTCTGGAATAACCCCAGAGAGGGAGAGTCCACAGCCTATCTGGGCAATCTGTTCCAGTGCATGGTCACACAGTAAAGAAGTTCTTTCTCGTATTCAGATGAAATTTCCTGTGCATCAGTTTCTGCCCGTTACCTCATGTCCTATTCCTTGGTATCACTGAGAGGAGCCTGGCTTCATCCTGTTGGCATTGTCCCTTCAGATACTTAAACACATTACTGAAGTCCCCTCTCAGTTGTCTCTTCTTGAAGCTGGACAGGCCCACCTCCCTCTCACAGTTCCTTGTATCATTCTTGCTTTATTCAAAACACATGCTGGTTTCCAGATACCCTGGTCGCAACCTTGATGTAATTATTAAATTGATTTTTTTTTTTTTAATATCCTGTCAGCTCAAAAAAATAATATTGCTTTGCTGGGTTTTATTTCTCTATCAGATTGGGAAAACTAACTAGGCATATTATGGTGCTTGTCAACAGTTTTAGAATTAGGATTTTCATAGCAGACACTGCTGGACATCATCTGTATCTCTGTGTTGTATTTTTCAGTGGAATTTAATCAGTTCCTTTTTCAAGCCATCTGGTTGTTGTTTGTTTGTTTTTCATTATAACTGCAAATGTCTCAGTGCAGCTTCAGTTTTTCAGAGTAAAAGTGCAATCTTTGTGAAGAAAGCTTTGAGTCTTCATCTTCTCTTTCTGCAAAAGTAAGCCTCATTGATACTGTATCTTAACTTTGGTAAGCCACGGAGAAGGAAAACCATACAAACCAGAGCTTAAAGAAATGGGGATTTGGTAAGTTAATTATGCCAAAATATAGAAGTGAAAAACTTAAATGCCTTTTTAAGAAATATTTGTTGTCTGATAAGCAACACACAGTTCAATTCATTTAAAAACATAAGAAGACAACAATAGATACACTGTTACAGAGGTGTAGAAAGCCAGAAAAATTTGCAGATAGAGATGTATCCTATCCAGAGCTGTGGAGTAGTTTTTTAATTGCATGTATTATTTATCTTGGCAAATGTTTAAATTATTTATCTACATCTTGTTAGAAAAACAGTAGAAACGTGATTTAAAACCTTGTTCTATTTCAGTACCCATAATATGATGGCTTGTTTGTTGATGAGCTTCCTGACATGTTTGGGACATGGACAGGCTTGGGACTAGAGTTGCCGGATTGGTTTCTTGTCCTTTCTGCCGATCTTTATGTGCCCATATACTGCCTCTTCTCTTGGCCAGCCCAATAGGCCCTTTGGGGTTTATACAAACACACTCCCTGTTTCAGACTATATTTCGAAACATAGTCTGGCTTTTTAGCTCCTTAAGTTACCAAACATCCATGACTTAAAATAGTGTTTCATTAGGTGTACTCAGCCTTTACTTGTGCCTTCCCAGAACTGACCATGTTATGAATCTGAATTCTGTTTTTTGAGAAATGGTTGGGCAATGCTCAGGATACTCTGGAGCGTATGAGTGAGGTTGCGTGTCTGCCACCAGAACCTGCTCTCACTAGTTGGTGAGGACACTGTGGGATTGTGGGCAGAGCCCACCATAAATGCTGCTGTCTGGAGTGGGCTGTGTGATTTTGCTAGACATACTTTGTCTTGAAACTATACCTAAGTGATTTGCAAAGGGTCACGCAGTTGTAGGGTATATCCTGCAAGAATGAAGCTCAGTTCTGGATTAGCGGACGAATTTTACTCTTTTGCCTTTAACGTAAAGAAATGAGAGAAAATTAAAACATGCTTCGGGAATAAAAGAGAGGAGGATGAAATAAATATAGGCTGATTGGTATAGGTAGCAGTATGTCTTGAGAGAGGAAAAACGCAGAAAGGTTGTAAAAGATGCCTTAATGAGAGAGAAGGGTGTGGCAAATGTAGTCAGAATGGGCAGAGTGACAGAACTGAGAGATAACAATGGATGCAGCCTCCATCAGAGGCATTTGAATTGCATCTCAGAAACTCAACATCTTTGCATGGGGGGCAGTACCTTAGTAAAATCATTGTAAATGAAGACTTAAGCATATAATGTGTGTGCTGTAAGGGAGAAGCTGTCATTTTGGGTCGCACTGTACAATCTCCAGAGTTGCCTGAAAGCTTTTGCACACAAGATTGAGAGCTGAATGATGACAATAAATACAGACTGTCTCAAAAGTAGAAATATGGCCATAGTCTGTGTATTTCAGCAAATGTGTTACTGGAGGAGAAATACCAGTCCCAAAGCCTTACAGTAGGATAAAATCTTGTTTATGATGTGTGGCAATAGCTTCAATCTATGTGATACACTGTGAGCCATGCCAGTTATCCAGCATGCTTGCATGAAAGTAAATAGACTGTGCACTCTGACTGTCAGTAGGATAACAGACAGCTGAGGTGTTCTGGAACATTACTCCTAAGAATTCTGTTTTTTGGGGGGCTTTTTATGTGGTGAGGCGATTTTTGTTGTTTAACTAGAAGATTTGTTTCTACGGTCCTTTGTGCTTAAAAATTAAATAATATTTTTTTTCCCCCCCCAAGGTAAACCTAGACTTTCAGGTGAGCTCCCTAAAATGACCCCTGACCAATCTCTTGTGTAATTCTAACAGAGGTGCTGTAAGAGTTGTGTTTCCAGTTACAAGGCCCAGGCCCTAACACTGCCAAGTTTTTCAAATGAATATTAAAAGTGAAACATTCACAAAGGAAAGAAATGCCAACCTACAGATCCAACATTTGCATTAATGTTTTTTTGCTATTTTATAGTGCAGTAGTATCTAAACCCACAAGTAGGTGGAGGTGTCTGGAGCTTGAAAATAGCAGAAACACTCAAGACATTTGGTTGTCTAAAGGCTTCAAAAGCCTATTCTGTATTTGGTTTGAGGAGTCATCCAAGGTGTAGTGCTTCAGTTTTGGTAGAGTAATGTTTTCTAACCAGGTCAGTCATGAAACCTCCAATCAGATGTAATTGTTAACTTACCCTTTCCCCATCTTACTTTTTTAAAAAACTGAGAAATGCCTTTATGCCTAAGGCATGCTGGCCTACTTCAACCTCTGCAATGCTTACGTTGTCTATCATCTCTGTGTGTCAAGAGAGATGGAGAGGAGCAGTTCCTCTTCAATAGCTGTAGTACTGCATCTTCTGGTACTACAGGATCCATTGATACTGTAAGGGCTGTTTTGCCTTTGTGTTGGTTTTAGTTTGGTTGTCATGATGAATGAGAGGCACAGGACAGATTTAGGGAGCAGGTCTGTGCAGGGTGAGGTGAGATGTTTTGAGGGTGGGAAAAGAGTGTATTTTGGAGGTAAATGGACATGATGGAGAGAAGTGGAAAGAAAGAAAATGTGAAGTACTTGCTGAATTCACATAGGAAAAGATGTGGCATGAAAAGAAAGGAAATGTGCAAGGAGGAGATAGGAAGAGAGTAGTAAAGCACACAAAAATGTTCCATTACAAGAAGACAGAATTAAATCTGTCACTGTTGAGCATAACAGCAGTGCACTACGCTTAAATTTAAGGCCTTGAAGAGAGAATGCAGGTTAGGAGTTCTAAAATTTATAATTTTTCATTGTTGTTATTTTGTTCAGGCAAATTATTTTACAGAAATGAAAAGCTTCTTTCAGTCTTTTGAGCCAGTTTTTGGTACAAACATGTTTGTAGAGTTTGGTTATAAACTCCTGGAAACAGATGAAAATGCTGATAAAGCCTAGAGTGTGGTAATGAGAAGATGCTTCAAAAACAAATGAGAGGTTTTAATTTCAGTATGTTTCTAGGATCTTAGCATATCATGCTTGCTTGTTGAATAATAAGTTCCCATTCACACCAGCTTTGTTCCTCCCTCCTCTTCCTCTTTTTTCCCACCCTTCCTCACAGCCTGACAATACTTAACCGGCACTGCAGACTTCTTTTTTGTATGAGCACCCTCCGGTGCACTTCACTGTAATGGTGAAAGTGCTGCAGTTCCCAGGCTAATTGCTCTTCAGCTGGCATGTAGGTCATCACCTCATGGTTTGCTTTGTCTTGTGCCCAAAGAGCTGCTAAAGTGTACATTTCTGCACTGTGGCTTTCCAGTGGCTCTTAAGGATTTGTCACAACTCAGTGTCATCTTGTGCACGGCTTTTTACCCTTCTCTAGGCATAAATAGCAGGTGGTCCCCTCATAGGAATATCTTACGTAAGTGAAGCTTTTTCATGTTTAGTTCTGCTCCTACTTCATAAATCCAGTTCAGGTGCTAGGCAGCAGCTCCTCCAACCTCCTCAGAAATGCGGCTTGGTGAAACAGCTTTCTGCAACCGCTGAGGAGTTAAAAATCATTGCTTAGTTCAAATGATAAAGAGCTTTTTATATTTGGCCAGTAGAGCTTGGCTGCATCAGGGCATATATAATTGAATATACACCTTTTTCTTTTATGACAATCTCATTCTCACTTGAGAGGAAGCTGCATCTCTCCCTCATTCAGCAGTGTGAACATTCCTACATGCTGTGCTCCAGAATGAATGAACTGAAACAATAACCAATTTCCTATTTCAACTGGGTATTATGAAAAGCACTGGCCAGCAATGCTAGCCTGACATCTGGTTTTCTACTGCTAGAAGGGCTTTGCAGGATGAGATTTTCTTCACCACAGTGGTGTGATGCTGGCAGCACTGAGATTTTATGTACAGGGCTGCTGGGTCAGTTCTTCAGTCCTGTACACCATTTTCATACAGCTGTAGCTCCACTCATCAATTTTTTTCCTGACTCTCACTAGCATCTGCAATGCAAGTTGGTTTTCACATGATCTTGATGCTGGTTTACAAGCAAAGATAACACTATGCTCAACCTGTAACATTGCTTTTAAAGCATGACTGTTGTTTATGTTGCTGCTCCCGTCCTCAGTTTGTGGATCTAGGGCCACGATGCAGCTCTTGGGGCCCTTCCAGAAGGACACAGACTTCTGCAGAAGTGTTTTGTCAGGGAGATGGATGATCTGCTGATTTGGAACTTATGGCTGCCCATCCCCTCCCTGCTCCCCATGGGAAGGCAACAGCTTTGCCATCACTTCTCTTTTCCAGAGAGATATTGCTCCTCTTCTGGAATAGCTAGCTCCAGCCATCTGCAGGGAGGAGGAGCCTTCCTACTCACTGATGTGTCCTTGTGGCATTGCCGCAAAATGTCTTTAAAATTGACCAGTGTGTCAGCAGCCATGCCCAACTGTAACACTGGGTGGTTTTGTTTGCTTGTTTGAGGTTTTGTTTGGTTTTGTTTTTAAACAAAATCAAAGTTTATGGTGTGATATAACCTATACCCATTGGAAAACTTTTTACTTGAGGAAAAAGGGATACTGGTATGGGAAGGAGAGAAATGGAAGGGAGAAGCTTATGTGGTCAGTGCTTAGGGCTTTCCGGGAAGGAAACTCAAAGTGTGGGGAAGAATGAAGAAGAGGAGGCTAAAGATTTAGGTGGTTTCAAATCAGGACTGTCTGTTGGAATTTACTTCAGAGTACTTAAGAATTAGCTAAAGCAATCTTTGACTCATTAGGGCTGTGTTCAAGAACTCACGGAGGGAGATAGATGTGCTCTGAGGGGCCTAGGGAGGGGACAGTTTCTGTAACAGGGAAAGATAAAATTATTGGTAGCTATAAACCAGGTGTTACAAAAAAATTGAATAAATTATTAAATAATTTGCAGGTATTTCGTGAGTAGCAAGGGAATACCCAAATGGATTTGTCAAGAACAAATTACAGTGAGCTATCCAATTCCAGTGTTGACAGACTAACTGGCAGAAAGTCTAAGAAAGAAGTATTAGATGTGATCTATTCTGACTTTAGTAAGGCTTTTGACACTATTTCACTTGACATTGTACTATGCAAGCTGGGGAAGTAATATAAATGAGGTATCTCTAAAGTGACTTCTGCAGTGGTTGAAAGACTGCAGGAAAGGTTTGGCTTTCAATGACTTGGTAGTCCAAGCGGTGGTAGTTTGTGTTCTCAAGGGCTCTGTCACATGCCCTGTTTTCTTCAACATTTATTATTTGTGTAATGAATTTGACAATATTTATGGAAATTTTAGATAGTACTCAGCTGAAAGGGGTTATGAATGTTTTGAAGACAGGACAGAATTTAAAGTATTCTAGGATATTAGGATAAGGGTCTGAAATAAGTAAGATGGTATTCAGTGGAAGTCACTGCTAGGAAGGAAAAATCAAATGTAAAACAGAAAATAAAAAGCTAAACAGGTGTGCTGCAGAGCAGAATCAGTGTTCCTTTTTAGTGGATGACAAATTAAGCAGCTTAGCAGTGTGGTGCCATTACAAAGAACACAAGTCTTGCTAGTTTTATAAAGACTGTGTCCCAGATGAAGCTGTTGTGGATGGTGTCTGCTGTATTTGGGTATCACGCTAGGAAAGAGAGAGGCAACCTGAATACAGGAGTGGGAAGGAGGATTGTTTTAGAAAACATGATGTGAGACAGGGGTGAAGGAATTATGTTTTTTTGCTGGAATTTTAGAATGCTTCTTTTTCTGGATTTGTCAGTTCCCCAAACATTCCATTACTCAAATAATACAGCATTTTCGGGTCCACTGGACTAGATACAAGAAGAAGCAGGAATTGGCACTCTCTGCAATTACAGACTACAAAGCTGAGCAAAATGAAAAATACTTCAAAGAGCTGTACAATTCATGGAAAAACTTTGAAGAGCTTTGGGGTTTGACTGTTTTCTTAGCAAAGATAATTTGAATTCTTAATTCAACCCTGCTACTCCTACTACTTATCCCCTGCTGGAATTAATAGCACTGCACATAACCTTACTATTGAAATAACCCCTAATTAGGATGCCAGCAAGACTTTGCCTTCCAGGTTCTCCTACAAGCTGATGCCATGCTGCCATTTCCTCTTCTTACAGAGGAGACAGTCCCAGCCATTGCCTTGCCAGTTACACTCCCTTCAGACACTAGCTTCATTCCAACTCCTCTTAGTATTTTGCCCCTTCTCATAGGAAAAATGCCTACTCAGATTCCCCAAAATTACCATTTAGTTTGTGTTCTTTAGAACAACCTGGTCAGTGAGAAGTTTTCCATGCTCTTAAGTTACCCTGATGCACTTTTTGGATGACAACGTTCCTTCTTTATAGTCTGTGGTTTGCTCTGGAAGACTTGGGCATCATCTACCAGGGTAATGGGCCACAGCTATGAGAGTGAGGTCAGCAAACTGCCAGCCTTCCTGCTGGTCAGCCTGTCAGATCACCTGTGTTGCTGTAGAGACTGATGGTGCCTGGTGAACAGTGTCCACCTGACATCTGCTTTCAATCCCATATGCAAGTCTCTGCCTTGCAGAGCAGCATTGCAAGCTCAGAAGCTTTCTGCACAATTGTTGAGCCTTTGATGATATTAATTGGCTATGGATTATGGTAGCTTCTTAGGTTTTTTATTCTCTTGGGTTTCATGTCTCAGAACTTTCCATCTAAGACTGGAGCGATAGTTTATCACATGTTGAAACTTCTGAATGGCATTATGATGCATTGCAGTAGTTATTAATAAAATGACGAAAGTACTGGGGGGGGAAAAGCTACAAATACATCTAACAAGAAGGAACTAGAATGACTAATGTTTTAAAAAGACAGAATGAGAATCTCTATGCCATATAATATCTATGCAAATGTTCTTGTTTTGTTCCAAACAATGCCTGTATGAAATACCCCTGGCATATTTTGTAGTCCTGAGATGACTACAAACTAGTTACAGACAGTTACATTCCATAACAGACTGTAAGGGTGAATATTTTAAATATCTGTTTGTCAGACTAAAGAAGTGCTTCTGAACAGAGTGTGACTAAAGTCACTGGAATTGTGCTTTCCAAAAAAAAATAGTATTCCTTTCACCTGCTAGTGCATTGGGATTTGGTTCAAAACCTGATGCTGCTGGTGCACACAGAACACACAGCAGTAAATTCTCCTGAGAAGGGGAAGTGGAAGCAGAGAGCTCTCACTTAACTGTGTGCAACGTGTATTAGAGAGGAGGAAAAAACATAATGGAGACTTTTTACTGTTTGCTCTAAGCATCCATTTCCCCCCCCTTTTCCTTCTTTCATAGCACATGGCTTAGTTATGGGTTTTTTTAATCTCTGGGCTGATGGCAGGCTGCAGCTGAACAGCATGTCGTTGCGGGAGTTCATGATGTGAGTGAAGCCCCACAGGAGTGTTTGTGGTCTGTGGGGGGAAACTTGTTTGGCAGTGCTTTCCGGGTGGTCAATGGCAGTTCATTTCAGGAGCATGGCAGAGTTAGGAGGGGGACATGGGATCAGTGGATGGTCAAGCAAGTACTTTAGTGGACTTTTCAGGCAGGTGGCATTTGGCCACATGCGGAATGAAAGCAGCGGCTTAGTTTCCTTGTGTAGCTGGTAGGCCTGCCAGGCTGAGTATTTCCTCTTGTTTTCACTCAGAAATGAGGTCACTCCTTTCAACTTCTTGCAAATAAACCAATATAACATAGACTGATATTTTCCAGTGCTACATGCTGGCAGTGTTGTTCACTCCTTCAGAGCCAGGGAGAGCTGTGCAAGACCTCCAGCTGCAGAGGGTTTGAGCCTCACTTCAGGCGCCCTTAAGAATGTTGCTACAAACTGCACAGGGTAGGAGAGAAGGGGAAAAACCTGATGCCCACACCTAGAAAACAAAGGAAATTATTATATTTGAGATAAAAATGGAAAAACAGTAAATAAAAGTTTTCTGTGGTGTCATTTTATAGTTCATTTCTTAAGACATGTTTCTGTTGAATCTCATTTGACTGATACATTCTGCTGCCTAAGATGCTCTGCCCTTGAGATGCTCACAGTTTACACATGAAGTTTATTATAGCTAATGCCAATGCAGGTGTTTTTTCTAAAAAACAACACCTCACCCAATTAACAGGCAACAAGAAAGCCAACTACAGCATTATGCAGAATTATCTTTTTTACTTGTAGTTCAGATTATCGTGTGCTAAGCTGCGGTTCCATTTTCATAGAAAGTAATTGCCTGAATATAAGTTTTTATCCATCTCCTGGTTTTGACTGGGACAGAGTTAATTTTCTTCCTAGTAACTATATAGTGTTATGTTTTGGATTTAGTATGAATGTGTGTGTGTGAATGTACTGTTGTTTCTAAGTGGTATTTACACTAAGTTAGTTTATCATTCCCTGCCAGCAAGAGGGCTGGAGGGGCACCAGAAGTTTTGAGGGGACACAGACAGGACAGGTGACCCCAACAGTCCAAAGGCACATTCCAGACCATACATCATCATGCTCATTATATCAGCTGAGGGCAGAGCTGGTTAGGGACTGGTGCTCAGGGTCTGGCTGGACACCACTTGGCGAGTGGTGTGCACCTGCATTGTACATCACTCATTTTGTATATTTTAACACTTTTATTACTGTCATTATAATGAATATTTTCTTCCTGTTCTGTTAAACTGTCTTTACTGTAACCTGCGAGTTCTGTCTCTTTTACTGTTTCAATTCTCTTCCCCCTTCCCACTGTGGAGGTGAAGGGAGGAGAAGGGGAAAGTGAGCAAAGTGGGGTATGGTGCTGAAGTTGGCAGCTGGTGTTAAACTATGACAATCTCAAATACTTAACTGAAAAGGTTGCTTGCCTCGTTATCCTAGCTCAGGCAGGGATGAACGAAAAATGGTGCAGATGAGAGTTGTCCACTGTGGAGAGAAAATACTTTGTGTTACAGGATGTCTTGTGATTCTTTGATGCAGAAGGAGTCACGTCAGGCAGAGGCCCTGATGAAGGAATTACAAGTTTAGGACTGCTGGATTTTAATCATAAAGTTGAGACTTTGGTGCAAGTCCTTCTCTTAGAAAAATCCTTTTTTTCCCTTCTACAAGACAGTCAGTCTGCTGCTCTCAGCTTTTCCAGAGGATGTATTGGTATACTTTGAAGGTGAGTGAGTTCGGTGTGATCACCTTTAGCTTTCTTCACATCCCTGGAAGAGTCTGTGGCCATGTGCCCAGTTGAGCAGAGCCTCAGTGGAGATGCTGCACTTTTCCTGCTGGGGCTGTTCCAGTATCAGCCAATACAAAATGTAAAGTTTGAACTTTCAAGCCAGAATTCATAGGGAGTGCTTGTGCAGGGAAGGTCAAGCTGATGGACTGTCAGCTTTAGTCAGTCCCACAGGGAATGGCATGGCCTGAAATGTTGAAAGTTCATTCCATACTGCCTTCACACAACCATTTTTTCGTTGTTTGTTTTATTTTTTTTTTTTTTTCATTTGAATGCCAGAGTTTCTTACTGCGTATAACTGACTGAAAAAGATAAGTGAACTTCTTTCAAGTCCCTGTGGACAAGCTGGCTCCATCACAGTGATTGCCTTGAGGTGTTTGTGGGGTGTATTTTCAATCCAACAATTCATGTCAGTGTCTTGTAAATTTACTCTTGGACTTTGACTGAGTTACAGCGGTATTTCTTTCAAGGCTAGACTTGCATACCTGTGAGAGATGACAGTTTTTTCCTTATAGGTTTTTTAATTACTGGGTTCTAGTAATACAGCCTAGGATAGTTTTTATTTATTATCTCCTTGACCCAGACTTTGATTAGGGATGTTTTTTGGATCTCAGATGGTCTCATCTCCACCTTCATCTCTCATCTCTCCATTCCCGACAGGTTGCTTTTCCCTATTCATTAACAATCCTCCCTTGGTTGCTCACAGTCCTCAAGGATTTCACTGCACTTGTGTGTCAAAATAAAAATAGTTTCTCTTCTTTGTGAAGAAGACTTTGCAAATCCTGGATAAAACTATGTGAGAAAACATTTTCTATCATTACTAAACAGAGAAAGCACGGGTGATAGTATCATTTTCTTTCAAGAAGATGAATTTTTTTATGCTCTTTGATGTGAATGGAAAGAGGAAAGGAATTTAGTGTGCCATTCTGCTGATTTTAAAATCAATGTTTTTGTCTCTTCTCTTTCTCCCGGAACTACTTAGACTTAATTATATTCTTCAGTTGGGAATGTAGGATTTATTTGTTTTATCAGTTATAATTAAAGTCCATGATAATTGCTGTCTAATATGCATTATCATTTTATGCAAATGTCACATTCTTGCAGACAGCCTTATAGAATCAATTAAAAAAATGATCTGTTTAAAATTAAATCCTTCAGACTTTTTTGATTCCACAAAGAAGAATGACTTTGATACTAATATTTGTTGGATTTAAAAGATGGTTGATCTTGAGGAGACAAGTTGTAATTTATAATGCGTGTTTGTTTTCCCCACACTTTGGTTTTCATCACTGCTGTGCATTCCTTTTGCAAAGCTGCAGTCACATTTTGGAGCAGAGTTTTTACTGACTTCAGGGGATTACTAGGACCACCACCTAATTTCTTTTATGCTGCACAGAGATGCCACCTGTAATGAAAAGTATGTTTTTGAAATTGTTGACGTGTACGTAGTCAGGTTCCTTTTTGAATGACGTGAGTATCCTCAGGTTTCACTCACCGTTACACAAAGATGATGCTCTCTTGGTGAGAGGGAAATGTTAACAGCAGAAAGCCCCGAGACAGCGCTGATGGCTGGACCATGCTGCCCCCTGCCTACGGAATTTAGGAAGTATATTTTGCACCTCTCTGTCTTCAGCATTTAACCTGTCCGTGCGAAACTAGCATGCAGTTACCATGCGGTATCTTAGCAATGCCTTCCCATTATAAGTGTTTCTTGGCAGCATGTTTTAACATCCCCGCTTTTAAGATGATCTGTGTTGTTAAGATGTGATGAAATATTATAGCTGTGCCTTCTGTGAGGAGAAGCATCTTTTGGTTGTGATAAAGGAAAGTTCCTCTTACCCACTCATGGCATCTGTCTCTGTAGAAATTCAGAAGCCATTTTTACTTTCTGAAAGAAATTTGAAAATAGCCTCAGCATTGTAGCCAATACTCCTATTCTTTCTCCCTCCCTCCCTCTCTACTCCCATCCCAAAGGAAAAAAAACAAGGCAGCAAGTTCATGCCTGTAGAAGCTATTATTGATGGTGTACATGTGTCATGTTTGCCTAAATAATCATCACACCAACACTTCCACTTTATTTTATACATAAAGCCTTCTGGGATAACAGGAATTTTATAAAATCCAGTTGTTTTCTGATGAAGACCTTTATGAAGAAGCACGTGATGCAAGAGTTTAAATAAAGCATGAAGTGTATGTCTGGCACTAAAGTAGTTCTCAAGCAAAACTCTATGATTATTTGAATGTTAATTGTAGTATCAGGCTTACTTTATGGTTTGAAGAAGTTGATAATGTTTACGTGTGGATCCCATTTTTACTGTGTGTGCAAATCACCAGGTGTACAGATAGGTGTTTGTGTGTTTAGGTATGAGGGATGTTATGTAAAGAACGTGAAACAAAAATTCCTTGTATGTGTAGTAGAGAGAGCTTTAAAACAACTTAAAAGAGCCATAAAACAAATTTCTCTGTCCCCTTAATGATGTGCTCCTACGTACCTCTCTTGCTACTTCAAAATTGTTATTCTTCTCTTATGTAGAGGCTCATAGGAATTTCTTCAGTGGGTCCAGCTCCTGGACTCCTGTGGTTACATAGTCTCTTTTTACTTAAAAAGAAATGGCAATTTTCCATCCTCTTTCAAAAACCCAAAAGAAGTATGCAGAGACCTAGGCATGCTACTTGATATATCTGATGGGTTCAAGTTAGTCCTGAAAAAGGGAAAAGGAGCTTTGTATTTTTCTCTTATATTAAAGAAAAACCTTTTGCAATGGCAGTGCTGTTGCAGCAGCATTGTGGTGTTTTATAGTTGTGGTCGTGGTCCCACATCAACATCTGTCTGACAGAGGTTTGTGCCCTTGACAGGGAGTTGAACACTCCTAGATGTGGTGGTGGTGTGGTGATGACAGGCAGCCAGAAGGGTTCTGCATTCACCAGGTCTGGGCAGTCAGCCTGTGTATTTCTAGATGTGATTGTTGGCCATCTTCTTGTGGTCACACCAACACACAAATGGCTGGGAAAAAGCAAGGTGTCGCTCTGCTAGGAGAACTTTACAATGCCTTCAGTTGATGAAGTCTTGACCCCTGAGATAAAGTGTCATCAGAAATCTGGTTTAATGGTCACGACGCCTGTGGGAACATCTCCACGCACTTACATCCCCACACATTCACAGACAGCCTCTTGGGCCCGCTCTCCTTGTCTGAAATCTAGAGAGCCTGTGCTCTTTTGAGTGTTTATTTTCGCACAAGAAACTGAAGAGGGTCCTCTTTTTTTTCCCCAAGCACTTGTGTTGAAGCAGCCCATTGCTCTGGGGCAATAATAAGGGCTGCTAGAGGTTGTGGGGCTCCTCCTTGAGTGGCAGAAGCTTGTAGGGATCTCCTGTGAAGTGACTGTGTCCTTTCTGGTTTCTGGCTGCTATGCAGTCTCACCCTGTAGTTCTGTTGACACAATGGTGTGCAGCTGTGTCTCAGGGCCTTTCAGCAATCATGGCCTCATGGTGCCCATGACTGAGGGCAGGGGACAAGAGGAGACGGGAAACATTAAAAGGCATTTTTATGTGTGTATTATATTTACTCAGCTTCCCTTCCCTATATTTTGTCTGTAACAGGGCATTTGTTGGATGCTCACATTTGTGGAAGTAGTGTGAGTGTTACTTTAGCATAATTTGGCATTTCTGTGATATGTTATCATGTCAGCCACAAAAAACATCCAACAAATCAACAATTCATAGATGTGAAATGAGTGGCAGGTCATGAGACAGAGTAAGTAATGGCCTTGTCTGTGTAATTAGTTTAGCCAAAAATGTAGCAGTCTGGTCACCCTCCCCAGCTGGTTTCAGCAGGTCCCTTAGATCCAAGGGAGGGTAAAGGCAGGTGAGTGGTAGGGCTGGGTTAGCTTTGCAGCCCTTCAGGCTCCTTCATGCATATCCAACCTCTTGCATTTCAAATTTCAGAGGAAAATGCCTGTAGTGATTTTCTTTTTTAGAGAATTCCATAAATATTTTAGATGAAACACAATGTACCATTTCATGAATCTTGCATTATTTATTTGAAGCCTGCTTTAATAAGGAAATCTGGAAGTTTGTATGGAGTGAAAGGCAAATAGAACCCAGTTTCATATCCACGAACAGTACTGTGAAAATCATAATTGAAATTAATACTGAATACTTATTCAATGCTTTTCTGGAATTTGCTAGGAAGCTTCTTAGATTCTAAGTTATCTTATTTTCAAACGTGCCCTGCAAAGCAGCCAACCACCAGCACTGAGTAAGATTTGATGCAATGTGCTGCCGTTTTCATGTGGACTGCCAGCAAAAAGGAAGAGGAAAGTGGCGGCTCTTGCCAGCAGAGGGAGTTGGTGGACATGATCTGGGGCTCATCTGGGTATGAGGTGTGTGTGTACATACTAAACTCTTCCATCTGCTGCAGAAATGTCTTTTTTATTGAGCAAATCCTGATAGAGATTTGTGCTTATGGATCAGAAAAGGTAAATAAACACATCAGTGTTACCACATGTAAATTTTAAATGAAAGGGATGAGAGTCAGAGTAATTATCACGTTGTTACAGGCACATTAGGCAAGATGCCTGTTTCTACCACTTTGCTGTAATCTTTGTAATATCTAAGGATTTAGCCATAGAAGGTCTTTTGTCTTTGTTACTCAATTCTGTTCACAGAAAATATTTTTTAAACTTTGCAAAAAAACCCTCAAATTAAAACAAACAAACAAACAAAAAAATCTATGATAGTCTTGATCTTTAAAAGAACATTACCCTTATGCCAAACTCTTGGTCATTAAGATGCCTTTTCTAACATTTGCTCAAATTTTCTTCTCCCTAGTAGTATTTGTGAACTTACTGGACAGCCATTATTAATCATTGTTTTACAAGTCTTAAGTGCTTGCAGTTTGCCACTTAAAATGCCCTCTCTTGGTGCTGCAGTAGGTAAGGCAGGTCATGAACTTCGGGGAAAAAGCTTTGTTCTTGCGACTGCTGCCAAGTTTGATGGAGCAGTGGGGAGGTGTGTGCTGCAGCACGAAGGAAGAGCCAGAGTTCTGGCCAAGGGAGTAGAGGGCAGCAGTGGGTTGCAGGAGTTGGGCGCCCCCACAGAGTGGCAGGCTTTTACTGGTACACCATAGGGACTTCAGTGGGAAGATGGAAGAGGTTGGCAGTAAGGTGACCAGTCTGAGTGAAAGGCTCCTTGTTCTGTCACCACTCTTGGCCTTGGTGGCAGAGACCTGGAGGCTGCTCGATTCTCACTGTGAAGGTCTGTTAGGAGGGAAAAGCAAGGAGGAAGGAAAACAGCTACAAAGGACTGATTACAGGAGGGCATTCCCAGGCAGAGGAGGAGCTGCTGCGCCCAGTGATGCTGTCTTTGTGCCTCCCAGACTGAACTGTCTGTAGGGAAGGAGAGATTTAAGACTGTGATTGCTCAGTGCATTAGGAGGTGTGTTGCCCAAAGCAGAAAACTAGTTTCTGGGACCCGGGAGCTTCTAATGCCTAAATTCAGCATCCCTCTCTCCTCAGAGGTGGTGTATTTTTCTTAAATTTAACCGTGTCAGGAAACTGTTGTTCTCCATCTGCTGACCAGATCTGGCTTTAAACTCACAGTTGCTGTCATCTCCATGCTGTGATTGAGAAGGAGGATGGTCCTCTTATCAGCTGAAAGGTGGTCCCACATTTGTGACTTTGTCTCCTCGGTTGGTTCTTTTCATGGTGGAGTTTCCTGAGGTTTTGGAAACAAGCTGTCTCATTTTAAAAAAAAATAAAAAACCAAAACAAAAAACTTAAGTACTGCTTTAGTGTAAGTAAACCAGTCTTCATTATATATTACCAGAAAATATTCCTGTTTATCTTTTCATAGTCCGAAACAGTGAGGGGTTTGTGTGTTAATCACACGGTTTGTCTCCCAGTCATTTCTCTGACATCTGATGGCACATGTCACTTCAACTCCTGTGGTGCTGTTGCAGAGCACACTGTGTCCTAGGCTTGCGGGAGGTAAAACACAGTCTCATTTCAGACCCTGGGACCTGTGTACGGAATCCACCCTGTGGAGGCGTGGAATCAGTCTGAGGCAAGAGACTGCAATGTGTGACAGTAAGAGAGCCACCTCCGAAGCTGTTTTGAAAATTGGCTTATACTCAGGATTTAAAATAATTCCAGCCTTCTCTATTTCCTTTTCCAAACAAGGAGAAATCTTGGGTTTTCAGTCTTGTCTTCCCACTAAATGCTTGGTGCAGAAATGTCCAGATGCATTTTCTTCCGCTGTTGCTTCAACAAGCTTCAAGTCAGGAGGAGTAGCAGGAAAGCTTCATTTGAGCAGCATCCAAAAGATGCTATAAAAAGAGCACTACAAGAACCTGACTAAATGTGAAATGAATAGATGTTCCCTAAAACCTGTTTGTACAGCACAAAATAAAATGCAGCTGCCTTCCCTGAAAGCTTGTTTCTTGCACCCTGCACAGAGCAAAGGAAGCTTCTGCATCGTCAGGAATTTTTGTTTGCAGCAGGTTCACCAGTGCTCTAAAGTTGAATATATATTCTGTAGCATGAAGGGATGAAGGAAAGCTTATTTTTGATCTCTTACAAAATCAAAACCTTCTTTTATGGCACCTGTTTAATAATCTAACATACCAGAAGAGTATGGGAAACAGCTCTTAACCTTGAAAATCAACTTGGAAAAAGTGCTATGAAGAGGATTTATATGGTGACAAATTTAACAATCTACTAAATTTCTTTTTCTCCTGACGTGACAACTCTTACAGCTCTCCAACAGAGAGATGGTGTAACACACCCAAAAAGGTATGCTTTCAGTTTTAGAAAAAAAAATATTCATGACCAAGTTTAAAAAGTAGTGGGACACATTTCTAGTATAGTAAAATTTATAAGAGCTACTTTTACATAGGTTTTGGGGATTTTTTTTTTTTTGTCTTTTAGTGCCTAATTGGGTCTTGCTGAGCTTCTTATTGTCTTACTGAGCTGGTTCACTATTGACTTAACTCATTCTCTTCACTCACAAATGAAAAAGCAAATCATTCACAAGCAGCTGGAGAAAGAAAGACAGAATTGTAGATTTAGTCACCCGTGCCAGGGAGATGTTTTAAATAGTATATGAAGACTGGAACAAAAAGAACACTGGTTGTAAAAATTAGAACAATAACAAGCAAATCCCAAACACCTTTTCATAGTATTAAAAACCCAGACAAACAACAAAGTAAAAACAAACTAGAACAATTCTCTAAAATACAATAATCTTTTGTGAAGTTTATATGATATGGGTCTTCTACTTAATTATAATTTCTAGATCCCACTGATCAAAGACATGACCTTTTGTCATTAACTAAATGATTCATTAGCTTTTTCAGAAAATTACTTCCTCAGTCTAACACTACTCTGTGCTGAGATTTTGAGCAGGCTACTAATGTGCATCATATTATATCTTCCCTTCCATTGTTTTTGCAACTTTTAATTGAGGCTGTCTTTTATTATGCTGGTTTGTACTGCCATTTTGCTGGAACTTGTTTCCTCACAATTATGTATGACCCATCCTTGAAATTTAATTTTCTTTGAGCTTCTAAATGCACTGCACAAGTTTTACATGATTCCCTTCATGAAACTGTTGCATTTGCTAAAAAACTAGGAGCAGAAACTGATTCCCCACGTGAAGTACCTGGGGCAAGTTCACTGCGGCTGGGACAGGATTAAACCTAGGAGAAAATTCTCTGTGAAAGACTTGAGGATGGGTTTGGGTGTCAGTCATTCCTACTCACCTCTTCATGTAGCACCAGTGCAATTTGAAAGAAAAGGGGGGAAAGAAAGTATTTTTCTTTTTTGTCAGTCTCTCTCTGTGAAACGTGACTGATGAGAGGAAGAGATGTGGCATAAACCGTCATTCATCTCCATTGCTAATGGCAGAGTTTCCTCCCAGAGCCAAAGACAGGGCTTGCTCCCAGCATGAACTGAGTTATCCAGGAAGGCAGATGGAGGTGTATTGCCCGCATTACCTCAGTGCCTTTTTGCACAACCTCATCCTTTGTCCTGTTTAGCATACTAAGCATAACATAATACTAGCATAAACTATGTTTCATGGTTTTGGAGGGTGGACTTGAGAAGGAGCTTGGTCACTAAAGTGGAGTTTTAAATAGAAGGTGAACATGTCAATGCTGGCACTATTTTTGAGTGAACAAAAAGTAGTGTTTTTTGAATCAGGCGTCATGTAACCATACTAAATGTACTGGTCAAATAAACCCATAGTGGAGGTAGTGAGGCATGTGCTATGATGTAGCTGTAGGGCTGTTCTTTATTTCCGTGCTGAAGCTTAAGGTATTTATTTACTTTTGTTTCTGGTATCTGGACATAAGTTTCCAAGCAGCCTTGCACAAAGGGTGTCAAGTTGCCTCTTAATTAGTATCGAACCTTCTGGGAAAGGACTGCTGACTCACTATATAACTCAGTCTATAACTGCTTTGTCATTTGTCATACACCACTAAGCAACTCTTAGATATTAGAAACCATCCATCAGTACCTCACTCAGCTGGATCCAAACTGACAGCTTCCAAATGAAAGCCACCCAAAATCAAAGTCAATCCTCTGTGTGATTCAGTCCTTTAAAACAATGTTTCAGGTGGAATAAACTGAATATTAATGGCTCTGATAAGAAAACAAACCTGTGTAGTCCTTTCTGGCATTTTCTCTTCTATCTTTCTGCCTAGAGTGAGTAGGTTGTCTTCTCCTGGTTTGCAGCTATCCGTGGGGTTGAACTCAGACTCAGTGTAGGTATTTCAAAATGATTCTATTCTTCCCACTTCTCTTTGGCTTAAAGAGCTAAAACAGAGAACAAGGATCTTTGGGGACTGGATAATGCCAAGGACTAGATTCATAGCCATAAAATTCTGGATGAGACATCTGTTGTGCTTTTGATCATTTCAATGCTTGAGCTTATTTCATTATAGCTTTAGTTCAGAAACCCAGCCCATTAAGGGAAAATATCACTGAATATGTTTATTCATACAGGCTTCCAGATGTTACATCAAAGATTAGGACCAGAAGTTCCTATGTGAGCAAGTGGAGAGAGGAATTTGAGTTTTCCTCTGTTCAGACCTTAAAGGGATACAGTCATCATAGGGTTTGTTTGTAGGATTTGTATGGGAGGAGGGGGAAGTGGCAGGGAACAAACCAACGAACAAATCAATGTTCAGTGTTGGTGGGCGACCCAGATACTTTATTTCAATGGGTTTGTATTTTGTCGATGATGTTTGCGTGTGTTTATCAGAGAAAGAGAAAACTGACTAGGAAAGGGCACAGAAAATGAGTATAAATTAAGTACTTCAAAGTTCATGAAAATTACTTACTGGTTTTTGTGGTAATATCTTGTAATAGTAATTTCGGTATTTTCAGGATTCCAAGCAGTGTTGCTAGTATCTGCCCCAACTTTGTGCAGAAGGTAGGGAAAAGATCTGTCTACAATTCAGACGCAGGCACATCTTGAATCTGTCAATTTAGAATGCCTGGGAAGAGGTCAGTGGGAAGTGCAGCACCATGAAACCAGCCAAAGGTTGTTACAGGTGCACCACTTGGAGATCCCCCAAGTGAAGAGTCCTTGGTCATCACCTTTTCATAGATTTACAGACTTAAAATGATCGGCCTGAAATGAGCATGTCAGTGGAAAATGTGCTGACTCTGTGAGCAGGTAGGTATGTAAATCTGTATAATTATTTTAAGTGAGTTTTTTTGTTACACTTGTTTGGAAAAAAATAGAGCATCCTCACCAAAGCCTCATGTGAAAATTAATAGCTGTAGGCTCATCTTTATGTTAGTTAGATGTGATTTGGCGTAAATGAAACTCCTCTTTCTGGAGTAGGTTGTGCTTCTAATAAAAAGAAAAAATCAAGGTATAGACATGTTATGGGAAGGAGTGTAGTGGGTACCTCGATTTTGGCAACCTAAGGAAGATGCTTCCTCTTTTGAAGGCTTATTGTATCCAAATGAAAGCAAGCAGAGATTTGATATTTATTTATTTATTTTTGCGCTCCGTTTCTTTATACTACAGTAAGAGTGTGCATCTCGGCTTCCTGCAGCCCCACCCATTCCTCTAGTGCATTTGGCAGTACCACAGGAGCCAGCATCCTTGTTGCAGGACCACAGTGTCAGCAGAGCCTCTCTGCCCTGAACCTCAACCAGCAATAGCAATTTCTCTGCAAAAATGGGCTCTCTTGGCTGCATTTGCTCTCTATACGGCTTCTCCGTCCCAGAGAGGAATTTCACCAGTTACCTGACTCTGAATGTCTGATTTCCCTGTTAACAGTCTGCACCATTAGGGGTGTCTCTCCATGACCTGGAAGGTATGCCCCAAGTACAGTAGGGAAAGTTGACATAAGCAGTTTGAAACCCCAGTTCTGGCCAAGCAGAGGATGAATCTTTAATGCCTTCTGCTTGAGCTGCATTGCATTTTCATGCATCATAGAAAGCACTGCATTCAGTCTTTAAGTTTTCTTATCAGGTATGAAATGAGCTGATGGCAGTATCTGCAGTTACTTCAGATTTTTAAATGATGGAGATAGATAGCTGTAATCTTCTGTCCTTTGACATATTTAACCCTACATTTTTGTGCCTTGACAGAAATAATGGGAATTCAGATCATAATGAAGTGGCATCCAGATGCACGGCACACACACCCATGTGCACAAAATATTGATTTAAATATGTCCTGACAAGCTGGTCAGGCAGCAGTCTGAAGGAAGGAAAACTTCTGAAGTGAAAGAGAAATAATGACAATAATGAAGAGGTAGAACATTGATTTTAATACGTAGCAGCAGTATGAAGATCTGGGTCTGATGAATCAGGGGAAGCTGGCTTAGGAGCAGGCTGTGATTTGTTGCATACATTTGTTTCCATTTTTATCCATTAGCAGCACTGTGAGCATTCAGATGCAGAGGAGAGATCGGGAATGGGGAGCAGGGGGAGGGGAACCTGGGCTGTTAAAGCTTTGCTAGGTGGTGAATTTATATCAGCTAGCTTTCTAATTTCCTGATAAAGCATCTGGGCCCCTTTCTTTGCCTTGTTTATAAAATAAATAAATAAATGGCACTGTTACCATCCTTTTCTGCATTCCCTGCAGCAGCTTGGGAGCATTTCCATCACCTCAACAGTTTTATGGACCTTTCTGGTAAGGCAGCAGGTCTTCAAAGTTGGTGCAGTACCATTAGCATATGCCTCTGCAAAATATTTCATCATTTTGTGACTCCCTTTTGATCAATTAATGTAGCTCTTTCCAAGTAAGTTCATAGAGAGAGTCTGTGCACAGCCATCTCTTTGGGGTACCGGATTTATTTTCGATGTTGAAATGCAGCAGCTGGTGTGATGCAAACCTAAATGTATGTCAGGGAAAAAAAAACTAAGTGCATTGGGGGAAAAAAGTAAGTGCTTTACAATAATTGCTGTATGAGCTGGTTTTCATAAAGCCCATGACATATGAAGAAATATAAAGAAATTAAAGTGTACAGTAGTGGCCACTTTGCCTGTGAATACGCTGATCTTTGGCATCTATAGATGGAGCCTGATAGTGCTCATTTTGTGCTTACATTTGAATGGAGAGCAAGTGACATGCCATGGAATAGGTTAACATGTGCAATTCCAAAGAGGACATAAAAAAAGAATGAAGTACCTTTGGCCCGTCTTCTCTTTGATTTAGTGCTGATTTCTATAAAATTTCAGTAATGAAATAAATATTGACTAAACATTAAAGAGGGAGAGGGATTTCAGGTCTTGAAGGTAATGTGACTGTAGTTAATAAGCAGTATAGATTTGTAAATAATGAACTGTGTCACAGTTTGGAATATAATAGAAAATTAATGGAAGAAATACTAGTGCTTGATGCAATTTTTCAGGATGTTTATGCATCTTCTGAGATGTTTGGTGAATTTTAAATGCTCATGATCTAAAAAGGGAAAATAACTCAAAAAGAGTTGGTTAAGAAACACCCCCAGGAGTTGATTCAAGGATAATGAAGGCAGTAGTGACTTAACAACCTCGTTAACTGTTGATAAAATTAGCAGAGGAAATTAGATCAGGAGACCTACATAGTAATAAGACTGGAGATGTCTTTAATTAGTCTTCAAAACAACTAGAAATGTGTAATATGCAGAAGAATATTAGAAAACTTGGCAAGTTAATGCATCTATGGGGAAATAATCCAAGACATGATGATATACCGTGATTGAAAAGCTGGGGAAGCAGCGATGCATGGAGGGACCAGCACACATGTAGAAATGGCAGGTCAGTTTGCTATACATTAATAGCAGCAACACTTGAAAAAAGGAGTTACTAATGCTGTACTAAGAAAGGTCACATCAGAAGCATAGGACAATAACTGCCCTTTTCTTACTTAAGTGTCTGTTGGACTGCACCAAGGCTGTTAAATTAAATTATGGCTGCTTCCCCTGTTAAAACATAGGAGAAAACAGAAAGGGTTCAGTAATAAGCAGAAGTTGGATTTCAGGCCTGGCTTATGAGAAAAGATAAATGTGTATAACATATTTGTATCCAGTGGATAATTATTAGAAGAACCCAGATATTTATGGAGAGAGTAGACAAGTTTTAAGGGAAAATTTGCAAGCTTAGGATAGTTGCAGAAAAGTAAGCAAAAAAATAAAACGAGTTATTAAAATTTTTCTCCTAATATGTATTGAATCATGAAACATCTTTTAAAAATGAGATTTTTGACTGTATGACATGAAGAAGCGAGGTGGCAGCTTCCAGACCCATGTGGGGATGTCAGAGGTGTGCTGTGGCTGGGACAGCCTGTCCATCTCCAGCTGGAAGGGACATTCAGGTCAGCCCAGCCTGTAACAACAACCTAAAGCCTGACTGAGACCTTTGAATTTGTTGGAAATTCAAGATGGGGTTGTCTGTGCTTTTAAAAAAGATTTGCAAGTTCGAGGCAAAATTAACTAGTTGGTTAGTGGAAATGTAATACAAAACTTGGAATTTTATTGTCTGTTGCTAAGCTATAATTTCATACCTGACAGTGCGAAAGAAATGTGTGAGAGAGTTTTTGTATCGAATGTTGAAATCTTAGGAAACTGGTTAAAACAGGGACTTATTAGTACTGATTGCTGTTTTACAAGTCATACATCCACGATAATACAGGAAGACTAGCCCTTTGGTTTTCCTTCAGTTACCCTTTAATTTTCCAAGAGTAACATTTGTTTTGCTGATTGGCATATTTTAGTGTTCTGTTGGGCTGTTCTTGAATAAACCATTTTGCCTTTGCATGTGTCTGCTTCCAGTTTGTTTTTGGTCATTATTGTATATGACATCTTGTTTATCTTAGGAGGTTGTAGGATTTCTATGATTTTTTAAAAAATGCTGATGGGGTTTTGTGGATCTAGCCAAGCTACAAACTTTTCTGAAGAGTATTTTAGGAGCAGGTGTTAGAAGTATGATGAATAGCAGTGGGACACCACTAGAGCACTAATGATCCATGGAGGAATAACACTAAAACAAGCTTGAAGCTATCAACCTTTCACTTTTCAGACTTGTGTTACGAATACTTCAGCCCCTTGCCTAGGAACCTTTCCTTTGTTTTGGTGACTCTTTTCTGAAAACAAAGCATGGTGATAATTTACTTTGAGTCATACATGTTATAGTTGTTCTTTTTTCTTGGTGAATGTAATAACATGTAAATAACATGCTTTGTGCTGCTTTGCACATATGTGTTTGCTGACTGTTGCTGTGTATCCTGTCCCTTCTTTTACAGCAAAAGGGAAAGGATGTGTGTGTCTGAGGATGGTGTCTGTAGTGTCAGCATTTTGAGAATGTGTAGCAATTGTGGAGTATGATGGGGCCATTTTTCTAACACATTAAGGATTCCGATTATAAAAATATTTTTATATTAGTATTAATTACATATTTGGTAAAATATTATGTTTAGCTATGTATAACTAGTTCTATATTTTAATAACATTGTATTTATATCAATTTCACTGTTGTGCAAACCTTATTAATACTTTAAGGATGAAAATAGTCTAAAGGCGTCCAGTACATAAGGTAGATACATGGGAGGAGGCCATCATAATCTAATCTCTTGCTTTGTATGCTTTTTAAGACAAAAGAAGACATGTAGATGTTTGATTTACCAGTAATGTAAGAAAGCATCCAGCCTGTTACTGCTTCAGCAAGTTCAATAACAGATATTTTTGAAAAATGCATATTCTAGAAAGGCAGGCAGGTAGTGGCTCTTCTGAGAACCATTTTGGTTGTTTTACCTGTCTGTAGATCTTCCAGTCAGCAAGTGGTGATTAGTTTGAATTTTACAGCTTTTCCATCAAGTAACATAGAAGTTCTTGAGCACTTAATATGTCCTTCCTATGTCATCTTCTAGGCACCATGTAATCAGGTCATTAACATTTCCAATATGATACTACGCTTGCTGAGTCTTGCACTGCACAAGGCATTTTTTTATTGCTCAAATCATACTTGCTACTCTTCTCCGCAGTCTTTCCACTTTTTCAACCTTTTGAGAACAAACAAATCTAATCCAAGCAAAATCCATCATAGATACTGTAGGTCTCCCTACACAAGGCAGGTAGTGATCTTTTCAATATTTGTTCTCAGTCTTCCCCCACTGCATTTCATGCAATGATTGCATGGAACCTGTTGTCACAGTTGCTTACCTTGAATGATCTGATGAGTCATATTTAGAGTCAGCATACCACTTTGGTTTCTGGGATGGAATAGTCCATGTGACCTGGGAAGGGTGCAGTGGTCGGTGCCAGGTGGCTGGCTGTTGCTCATACTGCAGGCAAATATCCAGTGTGCACCCAATTTCAGTATAATTCTGTTCTAGAAAAGCAGTGCTACCATGTCTTCCTGCAACTTGCACACAGGTAAGAATACAACTGTATCAATGAATCGGCATTTCTTTTCACCTTATAAAGGGTTGGAAACTACTTGTGCCATCCCTTCTATGTCTGTATCTCTTGAGCTGTAATCTTCCATTGCCATCCGTTTTGACCATATCGTGCACATAAAAACTTGCTGAGTTAATTCCTAAAAAATCTCTTGTAGTAGATTAAATGACTTTACATTATATTCTAGACTCATCCCTCCAAATACACATTTTATCTTCTAGTGTGATAGTCCAATTTCATGGCTGCTAAATAGGTTGAGAAAAATATGAAAACAAAGCAGTATAGCTGGAGAGAGGCACAATTATTTCACTTCTGTTCACATGTTTTCAGTAGAGTCATAGTCTTTTTTTGTTTTAAATGAGAGTAAAACCAGTTGTTTTCTGCTAAGTGGAAGAGAGTATCCTTGCTTCCAGTATGGTAATTCTAAGGAAATGGTTAGCGTTGTTTTGTTAGAGACTGATGTAGCAATTGGTAGGTCATAATTTTAATTAATTGAAAAAAAACCTCTACAAAGTACAAAGCCTTACAGAAATTGTAATTACAGGAGTCTTTAACCATGTAGTGCAGCATGTGGAAGCTACTTGTAAGACAGTGTCATCCTTTAGTTTTGAGATTACATTAAATCCCAAAGCCTGTAATTATATGCATGTTGCTGGCAGGAGCCCATGCTGGGCTGATTGTGTTCATTGAACAGGGTCATTATTTGTTGTTTCTCTCCATGAGATCTACAAGCATCCTGGAAGGCACAGCGTTGTTCATGGTACTGAGTAGTTAACTGCTGCTTCTGCTGAGAGAGCAGACAGACTGCCTTGGGTTTGGTTTATTTCATTATATTTTAAAAATTTCATGTTCTTTACTAATTGGCAGTTTAGAAGGTGCAAGGACAAAGTAATGCTCCAGAAAGTAAGCACTCATTTCTGTCATTGCAAACCAAACCAAAGACAGGGTACAGACACATGTACATACTAGAAATGGAGCGATACCTGAAATGGTTCATAAGCTATTGATTTCATGAAGAGACTTGGTGCACATGGGTTGGGGCAATTCCAATCACATGTACAGGCTGGGCAGTGAATGGATTGAGGACAGCCCTGAAAAGAAGGACCTGGGGGTGTTGGTGGACGAGAAGCTCAACATGACCCAGCAATGTGTGTTTGCAGCACAGAAAGCCAACAGCATCCTGGGCTACACCAAAAGGAGAGTGGCAGGCTACTTGAGGGTCATGATTCCACCCCTCTAGTTTGCCCTTGTGAGACTCTAACTGGGGTGCTGCATCCAGATCTGGGGCCCTCAACGTGAGAAGAGCATGGAGTTGTTGGAGTGAGTTGGGGCATGAATATTGTCCAAGATCTGGAGCACCTCTTCTATGAAGACAGGCTGAGAGTGGTGGGGTTCTTCAGCCTGGAGAGAAAGCTCCAAGGAGACTCATAGAGCATCTTTCCAGTACTTAGAGGGAGCTTATAAAAAAGAGAGACAGAATATTTTCACATGGACAAATAGTGATAGGACAAGGAGGAACAGTTTGAAGCTCAAAGAGGAGGGATTTAAGTTAGATGTTAGGAAGAAATTCTTTATTGTGAGTATGGTGAGACACTGGAACAGGATGCCCAGAGAAGTGGATGCCCCAAGCCTGGAAGTGTTCAAGGCCAGGCTGGGGCATTGAGCAACCTGGTCTAGTGAGTGTCAGAGAGTTGGAAACTAGATGATCTTTAAGGTCTGTTCCAACTCAAACCATTTGAAGATGATTGACTTCTTTCTGAATGAAATCTCAGTTAGTTGCAACTGTGCTTGAAATTACCTTTGAGAGATTACAACATACTTGTGCTTCTACAAGTTTCTGTTTTTTATAATACATATGGCATCTTCATATTTTCTAAATCTATTAAGTACATTATTATTTTTAAACAAAGATTTGGAGCTAGGAAAGCCAGGGGAAAAGCTGAACAGCCTGTTTGCCAGCAGCTGAAATGAGATTAGGAATGAAAAGTCAGAGTTGTACTACATATCTCAAAGGTTTTCTGAGATCTTCCTCTAGTAAGACACATCTCTCAAGATTTGTATATCAACACAATTTCACTGAAAAAGACGTTTAATTTTTGCCACTAATTAAAGCAAATTGGTAAGCTCTGTTAAGCTCTGGGGTGGGATTGCTGTAAAGGGTAATGTCAGGAATGCTGTTCCTTAGGTTATGCTAAAGGGTAGTGTGTACTAGAGAGTTATTTTCATATAGAAATGGTATATGTATTCTGTTTCCTGTAATACTGCATAATAAATTTTATAAAATACATCATTATATCAGACTTTAAAAAAAAAAAAAAAACAAAAACAAAACAAAACCCAAAAAACCAACAACAAACAAACAAAAACAAACAATAACAACAAAAAAACCCAGAAAGTATTGACTGATTGTATCACCACTTGTTTAATACCCACCAATTCACAAAGGCTAACTTTGTTTGGAGCAAATAAATGAAGATTTTGGCTTTTTCTACCCAGAAAGCCCTTGAGTTATTTTTTACTAATCTCTTTCTAGGCAACAAAGCTAAAATATTTGTATGATGCCATGCAGTGGTGTTTTGGCATCAACTCAGATCTTGAACAGATGTATTCTTTTCATCTTTTACCACTTTCAGCAAAGACATATCTGTGCTTTTCAACATGCTGCATCTTCTTCATAACATATTCTCCAGTGAGTATCCTCTGAAGCCAGAGCACCTTTTATGACTCTTAATGACCTTTAAAGCATTTTGCTGCAATGTCTGTGTGAAATTGCTCAACAGTGTTGTAAAGGTGGCTAATACAGCTAGAAAATAGCTGCTGTAGTTGATTTAATAAAAACAAATTTACAAGATCCTCCAGATTATACAAAGCTGACAAGTTTTCTGTTTTGATAATCTGAGCACTGAGGAATAACAGGATGTCTTTATTGCACTTGACTTTTTTTTCCCTCTCCCATTAGTGAAGGGGAATCTTTGTAATAGAGCAGCATCCATTGCAAAATGCTGGACTGACTGAGCCTGCTGCTGTATGGGAATTTGACTCTTTGGGGTGAAAACTTTTGATTTGTTAAGATTGAGATTCCTGGGTTTGTTGCTAGTTCTTGATTGATACGAGGATGTATCAAATACTGTAGTGGAAATGTTTTAGTTTCCAAAACAGAAGTATCCTTACAATCATTTGTTATTTTCAGAGCTAAATTATCTTTTTCCTTAAAATTTGGACTTTTCTTTTTGAATAATATGGTAGATGCCAGCAGTAGCTTGTAAAATGATGAAACAAAATGCTGAGTTGTACAAAATCTTGATGTGTTCAGACTTCATAATATTTCATTTCAGTTTTCTTATGCAGGTAGATACAGTAGATATCACTGTTACTTCCTGACACATGTAACATTTGATATCTGCATGTCTTTCTGGTTGCCTTAATGTTTTACTGAGACTGTAGCTTTATTACCTCCCTGTCTCCATTGAGCCCCATGAGTTGGCTTTCTTTAAAGATCTGGATCTATGGTGTACATCACTATGACCCAGTGAGTAGTCTGTGGTGCATGCTCTTCAGGGTGGTGACACACAAACTAAGGCCGTAAGGAAATGCAGGTACATGCAACATCCAAAACCAATTATGGCAGCTCATATGGACAAATCTCATGTAAAGTGAAGCTGGGGAGAGAGGTGTAACTGATTTTAAGATGCTGTTCAGTCAGTGTGTGAAAGGAAATGTTTGATGCAGCATGAGTGGAATTTGGCCTAGGGTATTTTCTGGTGTATATATTTCTGTGAAACTGAAGGATGTGTATGTTAGAGTTATGTTTGCTGGAAAGAAATGCATTTTTTGCAATTTCCTCCCTCCCTCCCCCCAAAGACAATATTATATTTTGCAGAATTTTTATTCTTCATTGAATACTGTTTCTTCACAGAAATTTCCTGACTGTATCTAAATGTCACACTATATAAAGATTATAATCTTTAATTTAGAGAAATTTTCATTACATAATTTTTTTGTCCTACAGAGAAGTGTAATAGATAGGAATTTTAAAAATTCATTTATTTCAGCTAATGTGGTCTGATAAGATTAACCAGAAGATGGTGTTAAATAGGGTACATATACTGCCGGTCCTATCATATGGAAATATAAGCTTCTTTCATCTAGTGACCTTCTACTGAGTACTTATGAATACAAATTCAGATGAGGGAGTATTTGTGTTACATATATTCTAGAGTGTATAAATAACCTTTCAGACTCCTGAAGAAAGGAATGAGTGCAGCGATAAAAATGATACAAATGCATGCAGCTGTCCAAAAGGATCACAGTGGAAAAAGATTTTTATAGATGAGTCCAGGGAAAATAGTAACAAAATGTGTAGCTCTGTTAGTTAACAAGGAAGAAATGTAATTACTAAAGAGTTTAACCTGTGTTATATAGAGTATAATTTTGCACTATGTTTGAAGATTTTTGATCTCCTAATATTACATTACCTACTCCTTTTTGTTTTTCCCTCCTTCCCCATTTTTCCTCCTGAACAACCAGTTGAGTCCAGCTGCACAGCTGAATGACTGACATCTCAGAAAATGATGGCTGGCTTTTGGAATGTTGAGACCTTTAATCATCACAAAATTCTCAGTGTGGTAAAAAAAACAAACAAACATATTTTTACCATATGAAGTATAGTTAAATTCAAGCAGGACTTTGAACAAGAACAGCTCTGTTAATCTTGGTAATCATTGTCCTGCAAGAGGGTGATAAAACCATGTGTATCATGAATGAATATTTTAGAAATAATTCCAATAACTGGATCTTTTACTGACCTAGCAAAAATGTGGAAAAAATCTGTGCAGTACACACAGTATATCATTATGCTCTGTGCTGTACTTGAAGTACGAATTCTTTGTCTTCTAATATCTTTTTGACAAATTCAAATCCACACATGACCTCCTTTGGCAAGGACAGAAAAATTGTCTGAAGAAACATAAGCAGAAATTAATCCTGTTGACTTGGTTGGAAGTGACTGTTGCAGTACTTCAGAGGCTCTTTAGCACATACACCAATTATCTAGAAGAAGTAGTAAACAATACAATAAGCTTTTTGGATCAAGGAATGTGTCTTTTCACTGTTAGTAAAGCCTTATCTGGCCAGGTCCGCCTCCGGTTTTGCATAAATATCACAGTTTCTGTGTAATTATTACAGTGTTGCACATTTTTACTTAATCCCATTGGGACTCAGCATTTCATTACATAAATGCTTGATTTTTGTCCTGTGTCTGAAGTCTGTGGTCTGACTTCATGACTTACACTGGTTCTCTCTTGGTAAAGCAGGCGTAACAGAGCACACTTGCAGAGTCTGCAAAAGACAAAGGCAAACAAGAAGCAGTTCTTCCTCGTGGTGTAGATACAACCTCTTACCATTCTATGCATATCAGAAAGCCTCAAGGGTGTTAAAATGGTACAAAAGCAGACTGTGGACTTGAGAGCTGGTCACCAAAATCACCTTGTTTTGAAGGGCAGGAGGAGCACTGTAGGCTCACCCGACTGACACTGGCAGGTGATGGTAAGGTCCATGTGCAAAGAGATGGGAGTGGAGACTGCCTGCCTGCCTGCCTGCCTGCCTGATGGAGGCAATGCCAACCCCACAGTTGACTGGAAGAATCAAAGAACAGATATTAGGACAACTAAATTATCATCTTACAGTATCATCTGGTTGCCCTTGAGTTAAGGGGAAGTTTAAACGGGTCTGTCTGGGTACAGCAAGGTTTATGGTATCAAGGACGGGCATCTAGGAGATGGAATGACAGTAATAAGGATTCTGGTTGCCAGTCTGCAGAAAGAGAGCAGCAAGGTCCGGCAGCTTCAGCATCTCTAACCTGAAAGAGCTGTGAGCAGAGACTGCATGCTGAGTCTTTAGCCTTGAGATGGTTCTGGAGCAGCTTTTCCAGGGAAACAGAGAGGAAAGCAGATGTAGGGTGGTATTTATTGGTGTTATTGGTGTGCAGTCCTGTTACCTGAGCAGGAGGTGGCCAGAAAAGACAGCAGCAATATTTTTTCACACAAAGCATATTGTCAAAGAGAGAGCCACTTACCCTTCTCTTTGTTTTCTCTTTATGGGAGAGCAGGAATATGCAACTCCTTTTCCCTTCCCCCTCCATGATGGTCCATGATTTTCCATTTTCTTTCTGGATCGCTGAATTACACTGACTTAAACCTCCACCTTCTTCTGGTTTCCACCCTCCTTGCACTCCCTGTCCATTCCTGGCTGGAGGTCTGTGCTTACAAGGCTGGAGTCACCAGTCCATGGCTTCAGGTATATATGTTTTTCAACTGGTTGAGTTTTATGGCTATCTTTTATAACAGCAGCTACAAAAAGTGATAACAAGATTGGCAAACAGATGACTCCATTACCCCTATCTCGTTTTAATAACAATGAAATAAATTCAGTTTTCACCAGGTCTGACTGGGCGATTGCAGTTGTGTGGATGGAATGTTTCACCTTGCCCTTGGAAATATGGTGGTTGCTCTAACCAATAAAACAAAAATAAGAAAAATAATCAGAAAGGAGTTGGAATACTGCTGATGCAGAGTGGAGCAGGCAGGGAGAGAGAAGCAGCTCAGAGTATGAAAGTTGTCCCTGCCTCCTCCAGGCTTTCAGTAGATGACAGTAGAAGATGTGCACCATAACACTGGACCATAATATTAAATGTAACAATGGATAAAAGATGATAAACCAAACAACTTTGTAATCAGAGTACATGAATTGGACAGAATATACAAAGACAGTTCTAAATGTATCACTTAAGCATAAATCTTGAGAAAGAAATATCTGTTGTTCTAAAGGAGAGTGTCTGTTGCAGGACGTGAGGTTTATGCATAGATTTGATGTGACAAACTTTATTGTAGCTTATTTTGATTTGCTTCCTTGGTTTTTAGGATGGGTGTGGAGTTTTGTTCTTTAGTAGTTTTTTGACTCTGTAAAGGTGGGATGGATCTCTTGTTTAAGCGATCTGCGCTACTTCATAATTTTCTGAATGAATTGTAAAAGCAGGTTAATTTGCTGTCTGAATAGGCATGAGGGGACATAAAACTCCTGGTGAGCTGAAGGTACCTTATAAATGGTGCAGTGTTTGGCCAAATAAATTTTGCAGGTGCACTAAAATCTGCTCTCTTCTAGTGAGGAGAGAAAACCTGATTCGTTGTGTGTTGTCCATGCAGCATCTTTTTATTTTGGTGTGATCAAATACTTGGCGGTCCTGCCCACACACAACAATCCATCACTTCCCTCCAGCTCTCTCCCTCCCCCTGTGGTCTGTGCTTCAATTGCTGTAATGTACTTGTCTACGATTGTCAAAAAGCTTTCCCAGTTATCAAATCTGGCTTTTTCTTTTCTTTTTCCTTACAGATCTGTAAGAGTAAATATTTACTATGCTTTGATTAGAATATTTTCCATTCGAAATAGGTGGCTCCTCCCCCAGAAGTAGGATTCCTGGTGATTTTGCCCTATTTATCCAGAGGGAACAGTAAGGGAAAGGAAAGATGTGACGAAAGAGGAGAAAAATCACCATGTCTTGCTGAAACATGGGGGGCCCTTTGCCTGGCACATCAACCAACCCTCCCTGCAGGGTCAGGGAATGTGAGAGGCTGGGCAATGACTCCCTCTAATATCCACGTCCGTGTGTGCAGTTGGATGCTTTCTAGCTTTTAAGGAAATATGGCTTTGTAAGCCGTTCATCTCCTCATGCAGGTGGTGGTGATGGCGGTAGTAGTGAATGACACAGCTTTGCCGGATGACATGGAGCTGATCTCTGCATCAGCCAAGAGGAATTAAGCTTTGTCACTCCCCGCCGGGGCTACCTTTCTCCTGGTATGTGTGGAAGGAAGAATTCACAGGCTGCTGCTGCATTCACCCGAGCAGAGCCCCGAGCGCGCTTTGCCAGGGGAGGCAGGCAGCCAGAATGATAGCTGTCTCTTTTAAATGCCGCTGTCAGATCCTGAGGAGACTTGCTAAAGGTAATATGCTTTCCTTCTTACTCATTCAGGGACTCCTTTGCGTCCTTCCAGAGACACAGCCTGATATTTTTACTTTTAAATATGACTGTCCTTCCAATTTACTGCCAGGCAACAAAGAACTCCTGATACAGAAGGGTATAGGGGCTCTTTCTCTTAACATCCTTACGTGTCCCAGGCTGTGCTCCTGCTAGGAACACAAGTTCCCATTTTGATTTTGTTTGGGTTTTTGGTGGTTGATTTTTTTTGTTTGTTTTAAATTTTTTTATTGCTAAAAGGTGGATTTTTTGCTTAAGTGAAGTGCTAAAGTTATTGTGGGCTGTAATTGCATTGTATTTCTGCTAACCGCTCAGAGGGGTCCCTCCTGGGTCAGTGCCTGCTCTGCCTTACTGGGAACAAGTGACAGTGCTATGCAGGACCCATGTCTAGGACAGGTTTCTGTTGTTTCCTGTCCTTTGTGAGCTATTTTTACCTATGCTTTGGATGCTAAAGGCTGTTGTACGTGATCAAGTAGAGATAGTAGTGTGTGTTTTTTCAGGGCTACACTCTCATGTCACACTTGTGAAGTTAATTTGCCTGTTAGAGCAATGTGCATTTTATGTTACTGTACATCTTTGTAGTCTCTGGTTTTACTGCTCAGAACTTTAAAATACTACTTGCATCTTACTCTGAGTCATGTGTGATTGTTAAAGCAGATACATGAAAACCTGTCTAGGGCACCTTCCGTCTTCAAGAATGAACACACTTTATTTTCCAAAAATAACTTTAAATTCTGTTGTGTTTGGTAATTTTTTTTTCTCTGTGTAGAAAGGTTTGATTTGGGATTTTGGCTCGATGTTTTGGTGGAAACTTCCAACATTGTAATAGCATTACATGTCTGCAAATAAGAAGCTTCTGGGGTTTTTTATCTTGAGTACTCTGCAGCTGGATATGCATCCATATCTGAATGAAACTATTTTTATCAACCTGGCTTGAAAAGTCAGAAATCTTTGATTATTAGTCAGGATAGCTCAAAATCAATTAGTGTTTTATTTTGCAGAAGCATAAAAAGGTAACATGCTAATACAATGAGGTCAGTAATGGAAAAAGAGGAGAATACTGCAATCAAACTTATATAATGCATTTTCGTGGTTTTTAGGTTGCTGTATGGGGCCATGTTGTTCAAATACATGAACTTAAATATTTATTAATCACACTTTCCTCTGTAGATTTGCTCTTCTGTCAAATCTGTGCTGGGTAATGTCTGTTTTTCTCATATGTGTAAAATGTTTCTATTCTGGTAGCTTTATTACACATTTATCAGGTTGAAAGTCAGCATTTTCTCTTTTTCTGGTGTGAGTAGAGCGACCTTTTTGTCTGCTGATGTCTTTGTAAGACAGATCTGGGCACTAATTTAGTCTCTCACTGATGAGAGTTGTTGCTCCACTTAAATACAGTTTCCCTGGGAATAATCAATAATCTTATGCATCATAGATGTCTTAATTCTTTCACACTTCCATCATTCAGCAGAACTCAGGCTAGTGATTTTTTTCTCCTTTGAAATAATTTTAACTTCCTTTGAGACTCCTCTCTCCACCCACTCCCTCTCAATAGGAACTAGCACGATACTATTGATTTTTTGCATTAGTGTGCCTTATGCTTGTCTCTAGTATTAACAGTTGACTAAAAAAAAAGGCCAGTCTAGAGATGTGTTCATCTGTCCTGTAAGCCATCTGCATGCTGGACTGGAGTTACTGTCCTAATTGGGAGGTTTCTGAATTTCCACCATTTTGAGTAAAACCTTTGTTCTTTTAGCTAATTCTCTGGGTTCTATGGCCTCGCATCTCAAACACCATTTATGGACTTCTCAGCACAGGCTAGCTGAGGACAGGGACAGACCTTCACGTTGTTAGTGTGGAGAGGATTCTTGCCAACACATGGCAATCTTCTACTGCTGCATCAGCTGTAAGATCTCCTTCCCTTCTAACTTGCTGATCATGTGGCTCATTCATTGAATTCCTTTGCTCCAAAAGCAGTTTTCCTTGCTCTAGTATTTGCCCCTAGCCTGTCTCTGCTAGGGCCTTTTTCTTCTGCACTAATCCTGTGCTCCTGTGCAGTTCCCCAAAATAATTTCTTTACTGTTTTTCAGTCCCTACTATGAAAAGATAGAAGTATAGCGCATAATTGATTAGTGTCTTGTGTTTTTAATGAATGATGTGCAGTTAACTGTGCATCAACAAGTGGAAATATCTGCTTTTCTTACTTTATATTATGTCATTTTTCATGCCTGTCTTGACAAAGTAAGCTTGTAACTTTATTTCTTTCAGATAAGAATGTAAACAGAAATGCATCTTCTGGACAACTAGAGACTCTCCAAAAGCAATTCTCTCCAAGAGGGAGATGTTCAGGCAATACTGTGTTTTACAATTGCACTCCCCTCTTCCTGTGTTTCATTTTAACCTTTCAAAGCGAAAAGGAGATCTGTGTCTTTTTACGTGCTTAGTTTGTAATTTAAAAATCTCTGGCAGGAGAATCTTCAAGTACTCTGAGCTAGTTTCAAGACAAAAATAACATAGTTGTGGGCACTTGCTCCAAAACCCAGTCAGTGACCCAGTGCTGCTCTTCCTTCCCATAGCTGTGGGTCAGACCTTGCAGTGAATAATCCTTACCTCCCTTGTCCTTACCTCTGGTTGTCTTCAGATGGGAACATTAGTCCCCTTCTCTGTCCTCTACCCTTAAGCTTATGCTATTCATAGGAGACAAGCACAATCGTAAAATCACAAAATGGTTTGGTTTGGAAGGGGCCTTTGAATATCTCCTAGTCCAACCTCCCTGCCTCTCAGTCCTCCTTCACTGCTGGCCCTGCCTATACACACTTTCCATGCTGTATTGCCTCTCTGGGTACCAGGGCCACTGTGTCTGCTGAAGCTGCTGTACACCAAGTCTTCTGTATTTCCACTGCATCAACCACTCTTAAGGCAAAATATGTGGCAATCAAGAAGTGCACAATAATTATTCATGCAAAAAATTTAAAATTATATTAGTTCCCTTAATGTATATTGCACTTCAATTTTGTGAGTCTTTATTTTGGAGGTCAGTACATTTTCAGTAATGAAATCACCATGTCACCAAGCTCGGGCGAAGCCTGTATTTGTGTCCATTAACAAGCAACCATAGAAGAGAAGTATTATGTTATTTGATGATGCAATTTGCAAGAACGATGCTGTGTGAGATTGTTTTCTCATAGGTGCTGAGACATGATTTGAATGTTGATCTAGTCCATCTAGTTAAGAACCAAAAAAAAAAAATTCCTGTTTTCTACACCAGTGTATTGTTTCTATGCTATTTTTCAGTTAAACATTTTTTTAATAGCTGTTAAAATGTTTATGGTAAATGGGAGTTTATGCTGTAGTTACCTGATTTCTTTCATGAATAAATCTCTCATGCTTTTGCCTTTGAGCTGAAATATTGCTGACTCAGTCTCTTTTTAGTTGTGATTATCTATATTATATATATTTTAAACAATGTTGACAGTAGCTAAGGAGCTCTGGAAAGAGGAAAGGTATATTAGCTTCTAAAATTTTCACTGAGAATAGAATGTTTTAATTTTTATATATACAATTTTGATTTTTTATCTTTTTCTATCCCAAAAGAACAAAGCAAATCCAAAGCTACATCAAGAATCTGAAGTAGTAGCTGTTTTTGTAGTTATCACCATGAGAAGTAGGGAGGCTTAGGGAGAATGGATACTTAATATTTGGATCAACTGAATATAAGGAAAAGCCATATTTGAAGTTGTAAGAGCAACTACAAATCTACTCTTCATACAGCTGCTTGTATTGTAGGATGATTGTATTTTGCAGTGGTGAAATACTAGGGGGTTTTTTCCCCCCAGTTTATTTCTGTAAGACCTTGGGCACTGAGCAGTGTGCTGTGCATACCAAAGAGCTGGTGTTAATCACATTGCATACACACGCTAAATAAAAATGGTGCAATTTGCAATTACTGTGTCAAGTACAACAGTGAACGATATACATATGTAGTATACAATAGTGAAAAGTTGCTGAAATGTGTAAGCTGATCAGGTTTACAGCTAAATTAACCACTTTATAGTTTAAAAATTGCCTTTCAAGCAGTGCATTGCAAAGTCTTGACTGTGATTAATTTATGTATGGGCATGTTCAGTTTTTTTCCTTTATTAACCTGAAGAACAGGATTTTAGGGATCTGTGTCTGTGGTATAAAGTTACTTACAGAAATGGGGCTCTTTGTTAGAGACAGGAATGCATATTTTAACATATGGAGATCAATGAAGTTCTTCTGAATTTTATTATAATGGAAACAGAATAGGAGCACTCTATGATAGAGACGTCAACTGTAGTTATACAGGGCATAGCATCAGGAGCTGAGTGGTGTGCCTTTCACCCATCAAAGCTTTATAGCATATCTTCAGGATAATTTATCACCTACTGCGCATACAGATCCTTTCTGCAGACATATATTTTTATGCTACCAGTATGGTCCCAATACAGTGAGATAAAGTCAGTTTCAAAGGCAGGATGGTGCACTCCATTTTACAAGATGATCAGTTATCCAAAAATTGGGTAGGGGCCTAAAGGATCAAAGGATGAACTCCAGATGTAGCTGTATGTAGGTTATACTTTACTTTGTGCACAAGCAACCACAACGTAAACAAACCTGGGGTTTAGTTGTTTGTTGTTTTTTGGTTTTGTTTTTTTCTTCCTTAAAGCATGAAATTAAAATTGGGCTAAGGACTTCACACCAAGGCTGTAGAGTGTCTTCTTACTAGTGTTCCAGAGAATCCTTCCTAGTTGTGACAGCAAGTAACCAGCTGGTATATTATTTTAATTGTAATTCTATGTGGTCTCTTTTTGCCAATGAATTGTTTATAAAAATACAGTACTAGAACTGAGGCATCAGCTTGCTTTGAATGAAGTAAAAATCACAAATGACAATATCTGTAATGACTTTTGAACACAGGTCGGTTTTTTGTCTTTCTAAAATGAGTTCTGAATATTCAGAAAACTCTCTTAAGTGTCTGGTAAGTTCTATAAATAGACTTTGTGCATTCAGTTGGGGTTTTGGAAATATGCATTGAGCTTTTTCATACTCAACACCTGTTTATCTAAGATGTTCACGTCTCTAAGCTTTTTGCATTATATTTCTGAAACTGACTTCAGTGTTTCTTCTGACTTAGTAAACAAACTACAGTGAAAGAATAAAGAGTAGAAGCCAAATCTGGAAACTTTTGTTTTAACACAAATATTTTGTTGAGAGACTGTCAGGTAAGATAATGAAGGCAAAGAGTGGCTGTGACCTGCCCTATGTCGCTCAGTGGTCCGTGGTAGTCTAAGGGACAGTCCTGGCCTCCTTACTTCTGTTTGTTCATTGCTGTTTAGCAACAGTTACTGAAGTTTGCAAAAACTATGAGACAGCAGAAAAGACACTGCATGACTTTTTTGCCTTCTAGTTTTTTCACCAGTGCTACTTTTTTATTTGCACTTAAGAATGCCTTCAGCTTGGATTGTTTTAAGGTTGCTTTGAAATTGTAAATGCATGAGGGATTAATTTTGGTTACGATGTTTCTTCTGTAATTGCTCCTTAGGCTTTCCGGCATTAAGTATGTGTAGAACAAAGGAGGCAGACTTATTTAATGAGCATTATTAGTTTGCAATATTGTCTTTTTATTCAAAAGAATTCTTTGAGCTTAATGTTGTAAGAAATAATGAAAGGAGGAGAAAAGGTTTTCTCTTCTGCAGCAAGCTGATCACAGTTCACAAGTTCAAGCAATATTTCTTCACTGCTAATATATTCAAGAACTGGCAAACTCTTTATTAATTATTCAGGATGATCTAAAGTACAGCAGCATTCTAACCAGTGTGTGTGAAGCTTTGACAGAAAAGTAAGACATAAAAATACTTTCCAAATCAAGCATGTAATACTTAAACTAGGAGCACTGCTGCAGCCCTCATGGTCTGACAATGTGTGTATAACTGGAGTTCTGCAGAGACATTATCTTTGGTTTAGATAAACAGATATAGCTACATGCAGGTGCCTGTAAGGTGTGAAGAGAAAGCTGCAATCATATAAAGAGATGGTAAGTGGCTGATAGCTATCCCTTATCTATTAGGTATTAGTAGCTGATAGCTGATATGGCAGTTCTGATACCAGTTACACATATGAAATGTAGCACACGTAGGAAGTCCCAGCACATGCAGATTTGCAGACATTGTTTGCTGATTACTTCTGAACGTCTTACACAAGAATTCAGCAAGTGTTTGAGACTTTATTTGTTCCTAGTGGTCTGATGGGAGTAGCTATGCTTCTCTCCTCTTAAAAAGAAATTATCCTAAGGGAAAAAAAATATCTATACACACATATGTACATTATTATGTATCAGTTTGTAGGCTCTCTGAATATTAAAGGTTGAAGGTATTTTAGAAAAACAGTTTATTGATAAGTGGTGCCAGTTTTATATGAATGCAGGCAAGACATTTGACCTGTAAATAATGAAACCCCAGACCTTATCATCTGTAGTGTGTTGCACAAACATCCAAATACCAACATTGCTGCAGGATAGAAGTGCATTGCAAATGTTTCATGAGTTTATCTTCAGTGTCCTTGCTGCTTCAAATAGTTACAGCAGACCTCAGAGGACAGAGATTCAAAAGTACCCCGGTAACAGAATTACATAAATGGAGATGAAGCCTGAGGAAACACGGAAAGGACGAGGGTGGCATGGGGTAGGAGAGAAGAGATGGTACGCAGTGCAGGCCTTTGCAGTCAGCTGGTGGTGCCCATGTTCCCCAGTGCTGTGGTTTGCTGCAGTGGCGGGTGAAGGAGAGCTGAGCTGCAGCTGGGGGAATGAGCAGTGGCACCAGGAGACACAGCACTGCTGGGAGTTCTGCAGAGCAAATGGGCAAGAAGACAACAGGGAAAAGAGAAGCGAGGGATGAGGGGGATGTGAGAGAAGCTGGAGTTGAAGCAGATGTGGCTTCCGCTGGGAAGACACAGGTGATGTGAGGAGTAACAGGGACTCAAGTGGCCCAGGGTTAAACAGTAGGAGCTAGAAATGGTCATTTAAATGAAATTTTATAATCCCATGTAAAGTTAGTCTACAATTACGTAGTAGTATTTACGTAGATATTTTTAGAATGTATTGCAAAGTAAGGCTCCAGGTGGAAATGGATTGTGGTTACTTGTGTGAAGGATGGACTCATGCTCTCATGTGCTTTATACATACTTCATACTTAGTTTAGGGATCTGCTAAATCTGAGATATGCTGTGCAATAGGGGTGAGAGCCTACCTGCATTTTTGCAGCTTAATCTGTCTCCCAGCATGACTCTGGTAAGTAGTGCCCCATCTGCATTTCATTCTTTGCCTCTGTGGTGCTGCTGTTGTTTCTGCAATGGAAAGTCTTACCATAGGCACAGCCCCCTAAGCAGGTGATTCTTTCTCTTACAGCACCTCTCCAAACAGCTGTCAGTAAATCAACACAAGGGAAACTTATTTCTGCTGCCCTACCTGCATTCCCGCAGGAGATTTGCTGGCCTGTGGAAACAGCTGCTCAGAGAGGCATGCAGAGAGAACTGCCTTGGTTGAAGGCTATCCAAAAGGGCCAAGTTTTGGCAATTTGCAAGCAAAAAGAAACTGGTTCGGAACCTTGTTTTTTTCTTCAAGGGAAAAAGTTTTATATTAAAAATTCATAAATTTATTAGTAATATAAATTAATGAAGTCGTCTGCATCATCAAAGTGATTTACCACAATGTTACTACAACTGCTCTGTCATTTCCTCACTCTTAGAATCACTTAGAGTCATTTAGGTTGGAAAAGAACTCTAAGATCACTGAGTCCGACCATTTACCCAGCACTGCCAAGTCCATCACTAAAACATGTCACTAAGTGACACATCTGCACATCTTTTAAATACCTCTAGGTGACTCCATCACTTCCCTGGGTAGTCTGTTCCAATGCTTGACAACCCTTTCTGTGAAGTAATTTTTCTTAATACCCAATCTGAACCTCCCCTGGCACAATTTGAGGGTAGTCAAATTCTCTTGTCCTATCACTTGTTACCTGGGGTAAGAGACCAACCTGTCGACTTTCAGGTAATTGCAGAAAGTGGTCAGTTCCTCCTTGAGTCTTCTCCAGGCTAAACATCCCCAGCTCCTTGAGCTGCTCCTTGTTAGATTTGTGTTCCAGACCTTTCACCAGCTTCGTTGCCTTCTCTTGACATGCACCTCGAGGTCTGTCTTGTCATGAGGGACCCAAAACTGAACCCAGGATTTGAGGTGCAGCCTCACCAAGTACAGCATTGAGTACTGGGGGATGATCACTGTCCTAGTCCTGCTGGACACACAATTTCTGATACAAACCAGGATTCTGTTGGCATCTTGTAAGGGTATGAACTTTTAAAGATGTTCATCTTTTTGCCTCCATTCTTCTTTTGGGCATTTGCTTTAAAGTATCACTCCTCTAATATTTAGGAACCTTTTAAGATTCTATCTCGACATATTCAGCCCTGGGCCAAAGTTAAAAGAAAGCTTCAGCCCAGAAAGTTGTTATTACAGAAAAAGACAAAGCATTATATAAGTCTTCACTGCAGCCTTTCTATCTTACCCCCTGAAGTGCTCATCTGAAGTTTTTATTAATGCTGTTGGGAGTGATGTTTTTAGAAGAAAAAGAGACTTCCCTGAAAGTGTATTGGGGCAGAAAAATTGCTCCAGATTGGATTACGAAAAGACAAATACTAGACATAGTTTCATGGGGGAAAACATGTTACTGGAAATAGTGTCTCGTCTAATAGACTTGTTCTACCCTAGCTTCTCAACAGTGAATAGAGAAAGATGTTAAGCAAAGAAATACCAACTATTCCAGTGACTGCATTACCATAGTGCATTGGTAAATGCCACCAATAAAATACAGCTTAAATCCACAATGTTCTCAAGCAAACATTTATACTTATAATGAACTAGAATTTGACAGCTCTGTCTGGCAGAAGAAATTCTGTCTGGAATTTTGTTTTGGTTTTTGTTTGTTTTGGGTTTTGTTTGTTTTTTTCTTCTTTTTTTTCTTTTTTCTGGACAGCCAACATGTGTTGTGACCTCTCAGAGACCAGTGCAGCTTTGCAAAGGTACTGTGGACGTGTTGTTCTCAACTGTGTCACAAGCCAGTGATGAATAACAAAGATGAAATTTTCTACCATGTTATGAGGCTTAAGTTGATATATCATTGCCTTCTTCCCAGAGGTCAAAAGAAAGGCACCTTTTAGTATTTTAAGCTTTCCAGTGACCAAGTTTGTATTTTTTTCCTTTAGTGACATACTTATGTACATAAATTTCTTTATAAATTGTTATAGCACCTGTGGGTCAGGACTCCATATTGCTGAACCTGAGCATAAATTTACCCCAGTTGTTACATTGAGCTGAAAAGAATTAGGAATTGAGAGAAAACCTGACAGCCTGACCACATATGTAATACAAGCAGGTTTTTTTATTGGACAAAAACTCCCCAGAGCTTGAAAGTAAAAAGAAATAGCATTCTTCAAAAAGAAACAGACATAAACTTTGTTTTTTGTAACTGTTTTCTCAGGAAAAAAAAAAGAATGTGAAGGAACAGAGAAAACAGGGATTCTGATTTAGGCTTTGTTTTAATACCTTAAATAAATAATTTAAAAAGCAGAGAAGTGCAGTGTTGGTGAGAGAATACTGTAGGAACTTCATCAGTCCAGAACAACATTGTCTTGTTGCATCTTGTCTCTCTGTGTTTTCACTCTGGAGCTGTGTAACACAGTGGTGAATGTGCCCGACAGCCACTTCTGCTCAATGTTATGGGGCTTCCAAGGCAGCAGGAGGCCTTCCAAATTCTGGCAGGAGCAAGTAGAATGTAGGATACGCCTTAGGAAGCGCTTGAGCTGCCTTTGTCAAAGAATAGTTTCCTGTTAAGCATTGCAGTTATAGACCTTGTTCAAGTTGTTTCAGGCAAAGCCACCGAACCACCAGCAACAGCAGTTCCTGCAAACGCAAGTCTGAGCGCCACTTCTTATGCCCATATGCTGTGTAATGTTGAACAGCAGCTGCTCTGTGCTGGCTGACAGCTGCACTGAGGTAGTAACTTTAGCCCCAGGGAGTAAGACTGACTTCTCTTTTGTTGCATCTGTGGCAGTAGCAGAGTGTGGAGATCTCCATTGTCCAATGTAACAGAAAACCTTCATCTAGTTTTCACTTAGTCCATACAGAAACGGGAGTATAAACTCTGCCTTTATATTTCACGTGATTCCCATCCTCACAATTTACCCAGACTGAGAGCTTGGAGTGGTTGGGCTGGGATGTGGTTTGCCAAGTACTGAGCTTTGCAGCTGTCTTCAAGATTTCAGATCTCATTGTAGCCATAAGTCAAGTGTTTGTTAACAGTTCCAGACAAGTCAGTTTGACTTTCAATGCATATTTCAGACCTGCTGTGTTGTTACAATCTACTGTGTGGTTTGGTGGTTTTTTTTTTTTACCTGACTGTCAAAGGAAGTGCTACTACTTTTGCAAATAGGTATCTGGGTAGAGATGATCACAAAGTCAGTAGTGAATCCAGGGTATTTCTTTTTCATGGTTCCCCAGCAGAACCTGGAGAACAGAGGAGACTTCCAAACCTTTTCCTGATTTCTGCCATTGAACAGTAGAGGAGGTTGGACCTTCCTGAATGGGCATTAGCTACATGGACTATGTACTGTTTTGAAGGGGGTTGCATATTGTGTCTGTACACGCAACAAAGTTTGAGAACTCCAGATCAACAAGCTGAGGCGATTTTTCAGTTTTTCAGAGATTTAAATGGTGCCCTGAGTAGCATAAAAAATTCAGATTATTTAAATGCATCTCTGAGACATCAAGTGTTTGTAGGAAACTTTGAAAGTACTTTGATAGCACCTTGGGTAGAGGATTTTATGGTGGGTTATATTGAGAATAAATAAATAAAAGGCACGTAAAAGGGAAAAATATAGTAGCTCGTGGGGTTTTTTGGCTTTTGCTGAGTCTATGTTTAGTGAAAGTTTGGAGCCTCATAGCTAAATACCCATTACAAATCAAAAGTCTGGTCTATTTGTCTATGGTTTTCTGCTTCTTCCAGTTTTAAACTTGTATGGTCTTGACACTGATAAAATATTCTGAGCAGCTGTCCTAGAAGATATTAGAGTCAAATTTAACATTTCCAGTGTATTGTCCCTCTGAAGGTAGCACTCAACACCACCATACATCCACTCACGTGCTCATTCACTACATGAGAAGTTTCTCTCCTTTAGGTATTGCTCAGGAGTTACTCAGGAGCCAAAAAATTACTGTAATGAGCTTCCCCCCTTCTAGTTAATCATCATCAGTCTTAGAGTAATGAAGTAAGTGACATTTCCTGTGATATTTTCACATCAAATCCTACTATCCCCGTGTTACCATGCAAAGGAAATAACAGAGGGATGATGTTGGAAAGAATGAAGCTGCCTTGTATTTATGATGGTTCCTCATAAATTCCCCAGTCTGTCCCATGGTGATGTTTTTGTACACACATACTAAAAGAAAGAGGGCTTGATAACCTGTTTCAAACTTTGTGTTTTCAGACATTTGAGTGATTTATGGTAAACTGAAAGAATTTTCAGACACTCTTTATTGATACAGTTTTCTGCTTATTAAGCTGACTGGTAACTATATTTTCAGATATTTTCCTGATTGAGATGTCATTATAAACCCAAGTTTGAGAATCAGAATGTGATTTAATTTTGTTGCTCTTACTCTGCTAACACTTGAGGTTCATTGTGACTGGATGTGAAAAACCATGGAAAACAGTAATTTGAACTGAAATAATTGTGTTTCTTATCCAAGAAAAAAGTATCTAATGTGTTGTATATCTACACTGCTTGTCTTTGAGACATCAAATGCAGTCATATCTAAAGCCTGTGCCTTAACAGATGAAGGCAGAGGAATACTTGAAGATGTCAAAAATTATGGTGAATAGCAGAAGAATACAGTAGGCAGTTACTGTTCAGAAACAAACTTTAGGATTGTTAAGTTTTGATTACAAAGCCAAAGATTACACACCAAGTGACTCTTCCAAAATTATCATGAACAATTTAAAAAGAGGAAAAAATGTGTGTATAATCCAACAAAACTTTATGATGTAATGGGTAATCATAGCAGAAAAATTCGTGACTCATTGACTATTCACAGTCCATGCACTACTTTCAAGAGGTCTGTGAATGAAATCAAGAAGAGCAAACTTAAGTTCAGCATTTAATTTTCACTGTTCTGGAAAATATTAAAGCATCTTAAATTCATAAAAGAGGAAGGATATATGTGTTTATGTAAATATACATGTCTATATACATATGTGGACACATACATAAAGAGGCTGTCTTACTGCTTAAACCAGAGGTGATAGCTAATGCAATTGTTCAAATACCAAATTATTACAATAAAAGATTTCCACAATATAGGAAGGAATAATTCTAAATTTTAATTTCCTTAGAAGAGTGAGGTAAGACTACAATAGTCATGTTCTCTGCAACCAGTCACGCTGGTATTGTTGCATATCTGTCTGCAAAAAGATTGAAAATTGAGCTGTCTGTATAGATTAATTTTCAATACATGGATTAACCCATAGTTTAAAAAACACTGTGATATAAGGAGGAGTGTTGCAGGACATTTGAATAGTCAGTCCCAAATTCATAATTATTTGAGAGTTGAAGTTATGACAGCAAAGACATAGCCACTGTTCTTCCAATTTGGATGATAAATATAAAATAGGTAAACCATAGTAGCTTTACAGCACGTAGCAAAAGATGAATAAAATTGTATTCACTCCATAAACATCACAAAGACTTGGAAAATAATAGCTAATCCTCTTTCCTTATGCAAATTTTCTGGAAAATATACCTGCTACATATTTTATGAAATGGGTCTCGTTTTTTCCTGCAAATGTGGAGGGGGAGGCATATATGCACTGTTAAGGGTTTTTTTATTTTAATTAAGTGTTAAGATAAACAAAATCTGACCTATTTCAAGATCAACTTTGTCTTAAATAGGAAGAACATCTACCATGGATTTTGTAAGTGAAAGAGAAAACGTGATTGCATTAAAGGTCCTTCGTCCTTTTTTGCAATCAGGGTGTCATCAGGATATCCAGGAATGTTCTTGTGCAGCGCGTGCTGTCATACGTTATTATCTGAGCAGCTGAAATACAAAGAATTTATGGTAATTTATTCTCTCTGCTGGTTTTCATTACAAGGGTTTTTATTCTTGGTAAGCCTTTCCTGCAAAGGGGAATAGTCTTCCTGTAAATGTAGGTTTTGTGACATGAATCCATGGGGACTGTCTGTCTCATTTGAAGTTGCTAATGGATTCGGCATATTGCAGAAGCATTTGCTCATCTAATACCCCCTCCTTGAATCGTGAACTACATTAAGGTTTTGTTCTTGGCCTTCTCTTCAGCTGCTCCTGTTGTGGTGTCTGTGCTGATGAGCACATCCAAATCTGTTTCTCTGTTTCTGATCTTACTGATTCAGATTTGGTTTTGAAAGCATTCTGTGCAGCTTTTCAAACAAAGTTTGGAGAACCAAAATTGTAGGTGCAAATGCTGGAAATCTGAATCTATGCTGAATTCTAGCCCCAGGTATCAGACAAAATTAGAAAGAGATCATATGCTGAATCCTTTTAGTATGGAAAGGCTAGCATGGGTCTGATTGTGAAGCTTTTTAAATGCAGGATACACACACACACACATATATGATGGTTATATATAAGAGAGCTAAAGATGCTTTGTATTTGATAAGCAGCATCACTATGATAGTATCAGTGCTGCTGGCTATTCTGAACCACTGCTTTGGGGAGGAATTGATAGAGCACAATGTAATGAAATGGGAGTCACGGCCTTGGGAATAAGCTGTCTGCACTGCCTAAACCTCCTCTGCACAGATGGAGCAGCACTCCTGGGAAGGCACTGGAGTGTCCCCGCTTTCATCAGTGGGCCAGCATAGGTGATGTCCTGGTTATAGTAGCCAGGATCAGTTTGTCACTGTGTCGGTGTGTATTCTAAACCCTCTATTCATTTTTCTCATGAACTGCTCACAATGGCCCATTTGCAGCAGCTGCCCAGGGCACACCCAACCCCTCAGGCCACAAGCTGGGTGTTTAGGAGCTTCTGTGAGATAAGGAAGTTTTCCTGTCTTCACACTTATGACTCAGGTGTGGTAGCTCCCTTCTGGGGAGCCACTAGTGCCTTCACACCCACCTGAGGGGTCATGTCTGCCAATGGGCCATCAGGGATGCCAAAAATATGCCATGATTCACCTCACAGAGTAAAACACATTGTGAAACTCTCCACCCTGGGGGAGGGACTGGGTATTCCCATCAGAGCCCAAGCATAGATAAGTTTGGGGTTCTGGGACTGGGATCCAGAGGAGGACCAGAGCCTCAACAGGACTGGGACTGCCACTGTCGACCAGACTGCAACCATCATTTTCACCAGTAGGTTTCTTCCTTTCTTTTTACTTTGAACTCAAGGGCGGCCATGTGGTTCTCAGCACAGGGGTTGGTGAGCTTCATTCTACTCATGCCCCACTGTGCTGGACTGCACATCTGTTTTTGCGGGTCAAATGGATTTTCCTTCTGTACCAGTGTGTTTTGTGATCTTTTTTATTGCATTGTTATTCTGATTTACAATCCTATTCCAAGCTGGGTTCATTTCTCCTGCTGGTTTAACTCTAAACCAGCACAGGTGGTGCCTGTGCTATGGTGGCTATCCTCTTTGTGATGGTTTTATGTAGATAGGAGCACACCCAGACACATTGGTCATCTCTGATAGATTTGCTTTGCTGGTTTAGTCATATCTGCTGACTTGCAGGTACTGTTTGTTTTCATGGTGGAGAATCCTAAATTTGTTTCAGGATTTTAGTTTTTCCCCTGGGATGTTATTAGGAAGGAACCTCTAGATGAAATCAGAACCCTGTTAAACTTATCTGTTGCCCATGGAATAATATCTTATACTAGAAGTCCCCATGATTTAAACATTATTGCTTTTCATGCAAAAACAGTAGTACATGTGGAAAGGACAATAAAACCCAAAGTAAATCAATACTTACATGGTCAGTAGTTGTTTTCCTTCATTTGGTTTTCAATTTTAGCCGCCTCTTATGTGACTCTTAAGTACTTTCATGACCATAGCATTCTTTACCAAAGCTGCCATGTTAAAGAAGGGGTTAAATGGAACAGACAAGCTCAGCTGGCCCTGACAGTAAGACTCAGAAGTAGATCTGATGAGAATGAAGGCTGGGCAGCACTGTCCCACTCAAAGCTCAGGAACCTGTAGCTGGGTGTGGAAACTTGGATAGGATGGCTTGTGAGAAAGGCAGATGAAAGGTTTTCTCTAAAAGGAAGCCCAGACTTTTCTGTGTTGACATGACTGATTGGCAAGTATAAATGCTGGTGCAAATAAACACTGATAATCATGGTGCGAAACTTGGGATGGAGTGATAGGCCAAGCAATGAGACATTTGTGAGAATAAAGTGTATTCTCACACCATTTATGAGAATGAAGTATCTGTTGAAAGAGATAGTCTTGGTGCAGAAAAACTGAAAAGGTTTTTTCCTTGAACTGCAGAGGTGTACCAGAAGTAGCTGGAAAATACAGTGAAGAAACAGTCCTTGCAGCATTGGAAAAACTAGCTGAGGATGTGGGTGTAATATCCTTGTATTAGTCCTCTTCACGAGATGCTCAAGCATAACATAAACCCGAAAGAAATAAACATATTTGAGCTCCTTCATCAACAGAAGGAAAACTATGTCGGGGAGCTAGTTTGATACTAGAATCCAAATGCTGGGAGTTTAAGCAAAAGTCTTTTCCTGAGATGTGTCTGAGCAGGTGACTGAAAGTTGATAGGTCCAGTAATGTGAGGAACCATGGACTGAATGAGTCCAAAACATTTGATTCTTGTCCTTATAATTTTTTTTCCTTAGAGCCTTAAAAAGATTAGGGTAGAAATGTTATTCTGCTTTGTGGTAGTTTGCTTTTGAGCCAGGGTGTCATGATTTCACCTCAGGACTTTGAGTGTGAGGCTTTTGTGCCTCACACAAAAGGGATTTACACCAGTACAGGAACCAGTCACTGTGAGGATGAATTTGATGGGAATGAGCAGAGCCTCACATTACCTGGCCACACTTCTTGCTTAAGATTTTTGGAGCCAAGGAAAAGTACATAATTCCTGACCTTGCCCCTGGGTCCTGCCATTGAAGTATGAGAAAGCAAGTGAACTTTCCAGAAGAAGCTCTAAGGACAGGGACTCTGAGTGACAGATGTTAGCTGAGAAGATATCAGTATCTCCAGATTTGTTGTTTTTTGGTTTTGTTTTGTTTTGTGGTTGGTTGGGATTTGTTTTGGGGTTTTTGTTTTGGGGTTTTTGTTTGTTTGTGGTGTTTGGTTTGTTTTTTTTGTTTTGTTTACTAGGATTCATGTCTGTACAGAAATACATCTTTGCTATTGAATTTGGCTTTGACCTTCAAGTAGCATCTTTTCAGTATGTATCTTAGTTGCTTTGCACTAGATATTTGTGAAAGATAAATGTTTAAGGAATTAAAGTCTTGTTGCAGTTGAAAATAGCCGTACAATATTTTGCCGAGTATTAAATTGTCATTTTCACATATATGTTGAATAAGTGATGTTATGCATAGAAGTTTCCAAGTTCTATGGAGGCGTATGTAATTCAGGAGAACAGCATATCCAGTTACATCTTTTCCCAGGCAGAGGGTAGACCCAAAGTCATTTAAGTATATTAAAAAATTCAACATTTCAAACCATTAAAGCAATGTTATTTTCCTAAATGCATCAATAAGTGTTAGTATGAACTTCCAGTGCTTTTGGTCACATTATAAGTGAACAATTCTATTAAGCAGTCAAATAACTGATAATAGCTTTACTTTCCTGGGGGATATATGCAGTTTTCCTTGTGTCACCCCTAACCTTTAAACTGTATTTTTCATTTATTTGCTGACTCCTAACTATTTGCTCAGTGTATGCCTCCTACCACATCCTAGCATTGTGAATTATGTAGTGTACTTAAGCAAAGAATTGAAAGAATAGTGATGACAACTAAAAAATTGCCTTAATAATTTTGTTAAGGACAAGTGTGAAAAGGGATATAACTAGAAATTAGGACAATAGGAAGGAGCACTGCATAAAATTACAGCCAGTGAGTAGTTTTACCATTACTCTCAGAATACGCAGGCAGCTGTGCCAGTTTAACAGAGCAGTGTTACACCGCAGTTCTCCCTTCCTTTTGTACCTGTCACTTTGTTGTAGTGCAATGGTGGCTTCTCCCAGTTTGACCATTCCTAATGTATTAAGGATGTGCAGCAAGCTCCTTCTTCCAAGGTACAAAGCTCTTTATTTTTCCCCCAGTTTTGAAGTAAGCTCAGCTTTTTGATAAGGTCTGATCTGTTACATACAGAGGGAAAACGGGTATGGTGAGTTCTTCCCAAAGATGCATCTTCTCAATTGAAACACTTAAATTCAGTACTTTAAATTGCTAGGACTCATATAAAAGAAATAGCAATAAATGAAAGCAATTGAAAAATAATGCCAAACGTATCTGTATTTCATGTAGCTTTGTAAATAACTTTGCAAATAGAATCAGTAGTTTAGTATTTTAATGCCACTATGTCCTCAGTGGAAAAGAATGTGGATGTTAGATATGCTATTGCACTTTCTTTAGCAGCACATTATTAACTAATCAAAACTGAATTAGATATCACAGTTGATCATGATTAATCACCAGTTGTTCACTGAAATAATTTTGGTTTTCAATGTTGAAAAATAGGATTCTGCAAGGAATTATACATAGTGGGAAAACATCAACCATCTTTTAATAGAATCTGAAAAATGGAAAGTATGTCATGTTAATGCATGGGTTTGTATTTTATCTGGAGCTTAAAGTGACTTTTCTTTTGTTACCTTAAAAACAGATAGTGAGGTGAAGAGAGAATGGTTGATGAATTTTGGTTGAAAGATGACTGGCAAGTCAGACTTGCAGAAAACACCATGTCTGTGAGAGTTTTTCATGGCCTCCCACAATTGCTTGATGTAGGTACCAAGGATGAAGCAGAAACATTAAGCTGGATGTAGGTGTAGTTTGATACAGGTTTCAGTGAAAGGGACTGTTGTGTGTTTCGGAGCATCATGAGGGCTATAAAACTGTTAAAGGCAAAATGAATTCTAAAAGCTGTGAAGGAACCTTGAAAAAATTATTTTATGCCCTGCTCAGCTTTAACTTCTGAATGAACAATGTTGTAGGTGAACTACTAAGTGGCTTAGGCTTTCTACCAGCCTGGAGCTTAACATAGGAGTTGACACTGGAAGATCTTTTGTATTTCCGTGACTCACAAATTTGCAATGACTTAAAAAATTGTAAATATTCACTGTTTCTGTACATGCAACAGTGGTGCTTGGGCACAGATTAAGTATCACACTCATTTTGAAGGAAGTTATTGAACCATAAAGTACAAAATTGTGACATTTTACTTGCTAACAATTTTTAATACAGCGATTTTTACTACACTGCAGATGGAGTGCCATATATAAGACATCCAGGTGAAATTCGCTTTGGGGGTTAAATTATTCCCAGCCTTTTACAGAAGTGAAATTCATCACGATGAGGAAAATTTTCAAAGATTGAGATGAAAGGTGTCAAACAAGATCACATTCTTTTTTATAGTTGGTTCTTAATGAGTTTTCCTTCATAAGTGTATGTTTTAATTATCTTTTGTGTATTAGCATGAGTCATCTAGTATATTTGCATGTGCTAATTCTTTCAGAAGTTACTTAGATACGGATAATTTTAGCTGGTTTTTGTGCACATCAATTAGTCTTGTAGGGTTTGATTCTCCAAGCATCTGCATAAGTATTTGAAAAAAAAACATACACCCCAGTGAAAATACTGCTGCATCTTGCATCTTAATAGAAATAGTAGAGCTCATTGGAAAAAAAATCACATTAAAACGAGTATTGAGAGGCATTTTGCCATTGTTCTCACTTCGTTTCATCAGAATTTTGGTGATAGTGCAACTCTGATAACTGTGTTAACAACTGTGAAATGCAGGTCGTTAAGGAGATTAGGCTGGCAGCCAGTTGCACTGTTATTGCCTTTCAAACTTACGGTGCTTGGTAAATTATAAAGTACTGCAAGAGATGTAGCTGTATGTTTTTCATATTTCTTGAAGACTTCTCAGAGAATTGTAATATGTTGAAACAAATGTTTTTAATGCTGCTGTAGGGTTCTTAATTGGATAGAATATGTAACATACAACTGTAGATTTCCATCCCCAGAAATGATAAATGATAGTGATTGGAATTGCTCTCATGCAAATGTAATTACTAGCAGGAAAAACAGCACTTCATTATGCATTCTGCTTTTGTCTTTTTGGTGGCTTTGCAGCATTATGCTTACACGTAGCTATGACCACCTTTTGTATTCGTTAAAAAAATGTATACCACATCTATGCAGGTATTATGACAGTGAGCATGTATTAGTCAGCAAGATATTTGGATGGAAATATACACTTATACACACACAAAAACACATATGCCATGCATATACATACTGCTTTGTGTTTCTGCACATTGTCGTGGATAGGAAGCTTCTTAAAAGCAGAATCAATCCCAAGAGAATCAAACTACAGTGAAAGAACCTTGAAAAACATATTTTGCAACACCCATTACACTCCAGGTTGCTGTTGCAGAAACATTTGCTGAGCATTAGACCAACATTTGACATATGGCAAGTGCCTTATATTTCAGCCCTCACAAATCCCCCTCCTACATCTAAGTGTGTATATCCAGTCCAACTGCAACAGCTCAGGTACTATAGCATCTTCAGGTTCCTACATTAGACAACATACTCATGCGTATAGATGATAGCAAGATTTAGCAAAAGTATTTAGTTTGCACTTAGGGTCTTCTGCAAGTCATCCTTCAGCTTGGAAATATTCTATGTTTTTAGTTTTTTCTACTTTCTTGAAATAAATACTTTTTGAAAGAAATAGAGGGATCTTTACTGTAAGTTTTATGAATTCAGGTTTTCAAAAGCTCCTCAAAAGAGCTCAAACTTCATACTTATGATTCCTCTGCAGAACTTCAGGAGGCTGGGATATATTGCACTTCAGATTTCTTTTTTCTTTCATTGGCAGTTTGGCGTATACAGACAAAAAAACCCCCACAAACAAACAAAGCCTTGGCCTGACTTTTTTAACACTGTTGTGGTTTCATTATCTATCATATTTTCAAGTAATGTGTAAGAATCTTTGTAATTTTCCTGGTGATTCTGTAAAGGTGGGCTTCCAGAGAGGAAGGTTATTTGCGAGACCAGTAGGCCTTTGAGCCTGTGATTTGTCTCTAAGTCTTTTTTAGTGCAACACTCTGGAAATTCTAAATAAAATGACAGTGATGAAACTTTTTCCTTATTCTGTAGCATATTTAATTAATAAATCAGTTTAAGCAGCCTTTAGATATTTACTAGTTCTGAAAATAAGTATTTACTTGAGGGAATAACTTGAAGCATCTTTCCCCTGCATATAAAATAATTACTACTAATAAAGGTAATATTATAAATCCATAGCATGTGTAAGATTTAGAAATGTAGCTACCATTGTTTTAGCAGTTCTACATCTAAAATTTCTGAACAGAGAAGGTTCTGGTTCTTTAAAACGTCTCTGAGTACTAAACTACTCAATCAAGTATGACAAATGCTAGGGAAAGTAGTTAAACAATAAATACTTCTTTAAATGAGACGTGTGGGAAAGCTGTCAGATGAAATCTGACAGGGTTTTTCACCTAGATTTGGAGGTGTAAGTACCCCTATTAGTTTTGAAAATGTTAGTTTTGGCATTTTGGACTAGGTCTGCACTTTGATGCTGATAAAGTAGGTGCTTCTCTTGTGTGCTTGACCCTGAACTCAAACACAGACCTCATGTTAGACGCCCACGTTCCCTACTCAGTGTACAAGGAGAATTGACCATCACAAGGTAAGATCTCAGCTTGACAAAGCAGTCAGCAAGTGCTTGTGTGCTGCTGGCACATTGCTTGCATTTAGATTGAATTAGGCAGTTGGTAACTCCGAGAGTGTAGTAAGTTGGGGCTTCTCTTGGGTGTGCAGAAATATGGTGTTTTCCACCCCAGCTCCACACTCTGTGCTTCCTCTTCTGCAAGTGCATGCCTATACATACCCTTTGTTAACAAACTTAAGTGGGACAGGGAATGGAAGAAGTCGCACTTTTCTTTGAAAATCTGTGTAGCCCTGGCAGTCCGTGTAGTCCCTGTGTAGTCCCTCTCCGTCCTGGGAGACTTAGGTTCCACTCTTTAATGACAGAGGATTCAAACCCATACCTTCCACCTGCACATCACAAAAGAAGTCCCTGAGTCACACCACTGCAGTGGTGGCAATGGTATATACTCTTGTCATGGTACACAGTGGTGGAATTTGTCCTGACAAAGTTTTGGACAAAAGTGAGAGAAAGCAGAAGAGAAATTGTACTCTTCCAGCAACTTGTTGTCCTGGGGAAGGGTCTTCTTGGCTTCTTCTCCTGGGAGTATTTCACTGTTTCACATGACGAAGATTACCGGTAAAACCAAATTTGTGTCTTCTGAAATGCTACTCAAACAGTGGGTCACATTTCCTCTGGTATGCAGTTTGTCCAATCAGTAGCAAATGTTCTTCTTCAAATCTGTTAAGGACTGATTTAGTTACATTTCTAGTCAGGAAAAAAAAATCTCACAGTAAACTCGACGTTATGATAGACTTATTTAGGCAGAGGGTGCCTGAAATTTCTGAGTTATGATCAAATGCTTCTAGCTGCTTTATCCTGTGAAAAACAAGATGCAGAAACTATCGCTTCAGGTACTTGGGGCCTCACTTGACATGGAAATTGTGATTTGCTCTCTCTGTGGAGAGTGTCATGCTTACAGAGGCTGGTGGAGCTGAGCAGGTATTTTTTAGGGTCACATTAAGGGAATCTGGAGACTTAAAAGCCATTATGAAGTGTCCATGTAGGTATCCAACATCAAAATATCCTTCAGGCTCTTTTGAATTTCACTGCTCATATTTCTTGTTTTGTGGTACAATAAAAACCAAATATGGTTTCACGGGGTTTGTCTTTATAGAATGTGGCAGATGCAGACTACATCTCTCAAAAGTTCGAATTTTGCTGTTGTTTTTCTTCATTTTAAATGTAATGTGGAAATACATCTGCCAACATTCAGCTGTCTAGGATAAGGTATAATGGAAATTGTATCCTTGACAATTTAAGAGTCCCTGCAAAGCGTTCCTGACTATATATATACACATAATGAAGCATAACATTTTTTTTTTTTGCAAGATTTTTGCTGCATTACATTATGGTCAATATTTAGATAATGAATTGAGACCACCCACTCCAACTCAGAACAGCATTTAAGTGCACAAAACTGAACCATATAGGCTTGCTTAAATCTCATTGACTTGATATGTTTAAGTATTTTGCTGGATTGTTAAATTCCTCAACAAGCGTTTTTTGAAAATATTATCTGTGTAGTTTTATGATTCTGGTAGATTGTGAGATATTTCACTGGAAAAGGGAACTTAATTTTCTGGAAGCTTCTTGAACCTCATTGTTCTCTAAGTTCTTTTGAATCTTGGACAATTTAGTTATGATTAGATGGTTATAATTTTGACTATGATATATTTTATTAATGCACAGTAAAATCAAGAGAGTACTGCATAAACTAAAAAAGTAGTATGCACCCCAGTACAATGCATGTATTCCTGGGTGCAAAACTGTCTCCTTGACCTCTTGATATCTACAAATAGATGGAACAGTCAAAGATCATTAGGACAATCTAAGTCTCATCTGAACAGCAGTGGCATGCTTTTTCCCACTGTACCTGGGTCAGCATGGGAGTCCCAAAATCCAGTATGTATTTGTGTCACTGGGCTTTCCATTATTAATGCAGAACCATCTACTATGTGTGCATTTCTGAACATGACTAATGTCTAATGAGAATAATGTCAAAATACTGTAATAAGCTCAAACCCAGTGAAGAGGAAATATATGTATGCTTTATAAATGTATTATTTGAATGTACTGTATTTTCTCTCTGTTTAAAAATTTTAGCTATCAATTTTCAGTTGTGGTGATCATGAATTGACAGAAGTGAAATTATGTTTTCTAAGGAACTTTTGCACCTTTCACAGTTAACCAATGTCCTTGTTCAGTATAAAATAATCCCTCTCTGGAAGTATTAATCAACCTATTTTACACAGCATTAAGTGTTTGTTGCTCATTTTACTGGGCATTACTGATACTCAGCATTTATAGAAAGCCTTGCTTCCGATGAATGTATTAGTAACAGTCCCTTCAAAGTAGCCATTTGGGTATAACTACATATATTGGAAAATACCAACTTAGCCAGCTGTGGCATTTAAATGGATGAGGTCAGATGGCTTGAAAACAGACATAAAATGGCAATGCTAAACCGCCATTCACCCTGCCACTTCACCGTGTTAGCATCAGTGAAGACATTGTGCTGTCAGATTTGTAATGAGTTTGCAGGATATGGTCCTTTTGTCTGTCAGTATAAGCAAAAAAAAGGTGTTTTGTTCCTTTTTCTCTGATAGTTCACGTCATGTGTGGTTGTTTTTTTTTTGTTTGTTTGTTCCATTTAGTTTTGGAGAGGGTTTCTGTTGCTACAGCTGAAAGGGATGTTCTAATATAATTTGCAATTCACTGGAATGATTGTGAGAGTTCTGCAAAATGCTTTGTATCTCTTCTAATTCCCACTGGCTTGATTAGCAACACATTCACTCTTATGTAGGCTGGGAAAGTGATAATTACCTCCGTCTTCATAAAAAAAAACTGGGAAAAATCTTTTTTTGACAAGTCATAAATATGCTGAGAAGCAGAGTTAGATAGGGAGCAGAAGTATGTGCATTTTCAAGGATGATTATTGCCAGTAGTTTTGACTGAAAAGGAAAAATGATTTCCCCAGATGCTACACTGTCCTATTTCAGCACTTTCAAAATTAGATCTGTCCTCTTTCCTTTCAAAATATTTTGGAACTTTTTACTGTATTTTTTTTGTCCTTAAAGAAAGCATGTTTTTAAGGATTAAATAACTTGAAAATAAAAGGAAGCATTTTATTTTGGATTGAAAATTTCAGGTTGATCTATGAAGATACTTATTTTGTGTATTATTGTATTATTTTGCAGCATTATCTGTTTTCTTTAAATTCAAACTCTTCCCCCTTTTAAAATATTTTTTTTTTTGTTTACTTAGTGTCCAAATCTGTCATCAGCCCAGCTCTAATGTAGAGTTTGTATGAAAAATTGCTTGAAAGTTTCCAGCAAAATGGGTGTAATTTATGTTTCAGAATATGTACAGTACCGCCACATAAACCAGATAATTGCATCAAAATGCATTATGGGAATATCACACTTTACCAAACAGCTGGTTTCCATTAGCAGCTTTACAAGCACGTTCTATTAAAATCAGACACTAGAGAAGACTTATTGCCTCCTCCCACTTTCCTGGAGGGAATTTCAAGCCAACAATCGGTGGTACCTGTCAAAGTCTTATATTTTCAGAAGGTGTAGACTCAGTCTTATGAGATAGTGTATTCAGTCCCTTTTTCTGCTGCATCACAGGCAGCTGAGCCAGGATGACTGCAATTGTGCGGTTCAAAGAGGTGTCTTGGTCTCTACAGTCTTGTGGAAGATGTGAATCGATGACACCCATCTAGAATGAAAGCCAAAGTAATTGCTCTGGTGTGCTGCAGATCCATTTGTGCCCATTCAGTTGAGTACTAATTGTGAAGGTTAAAATGACTGCATTGTATCCCTTCTGATCAGAGAGCCTGTGAAAGAAGAGGTACTGTTGGTATATATAGGTCCGTGCAATGGCCTGTGAGTGTAACTTCATTATGTTGAGTGGGTTTAAGATGCAGAGATGCTGAAGCGGGTGCTTCCTTCTCTGGCCTCTCTGGGGCTTGTCTGACTTGTGCAGGTGTCCTCGGAGCTTCTGTGCCTAAGGTGGGGATGGTTTGCCTTGCTTAACCTCTTCACTGTTCCTGCTGAAACTGCCAGGTTTTATGCCAGCTGTTTGATTAGGTGGATGCGATTTCTCTTCTGGTAAGTAGAGGCTGTTGTGTGCCTACACAGCTCATGTGAAATGCTTCTAACCATGCTGTATTAACTTCCCAATCTATTTAGCAGCCTCTGCACGGAAAGTGGTTCAGATCTCCCTGGGGAATAGGCAAATGAAACTGTTATTGGGTACATTTCAGATATATTTTGTTGCCTGTTCTGTTTTCTATTGTCTCACATAGTCTTTTATACTTGCATATGCTTGTCAGGTTGAGTATTCTGCAACTGAGAGCACATGAAAATCTTTAAAAACAAAGTGCTATCGTGTATCAATTGGGTATCTGCACATAGCATGCCAGCTGTGTGTGCTTGGGGCGTGCTGGTGAGTCAACCTGTGGGCAATGCTGTTTGTGTTCTTGGCCGTTTGTGCTTTTCATCTGCCACCTTACATCCCAGGATGCAAACCCCATGTTTCAAACTTCATGTCTTCATTAGGGACTTCAAGGTATGACGAGAAGGTAGTGAATCCTTGGGCAGTGACATGGATTGTTTATTTTTTGCAGTTAAGGGAAATAAGAGTATAGTAAATACTTCCTGCTGTTGCTACGAGCACCAGGAAACTTCTACCACCTGCAGAAATAAATTTCCTGCACCAAAATAGTTGTGCATCAGGCTTTAATGCAGTAGGGGGTTTTCTACATGCCTTTTCCATGTATCTGTGTTGTATGTGCCTGGAGTTGGGCAATGTTGGGTAACTTAATTGCGCTAGAAATTGAAATGGATGAGAGACTGCGGAGAAAAAACATGGAATTGTTGGGCAGTGGCCTCTCCAAGAGCAGTGGTATCAGCAGTAGTTTAATTTTGTAGTAGAAGATAAACATTCTCCTGGTCACACAGTGGGTTGCACAGCCCTGTTCATGTAAACTGTTAATCATTTCCTAGCACAGGAGAAGATAGAGCTCCTGCCTTGTCTGGCATTTTCCTGAAGGCTGCAGAAGGAGACTTCCACCTCCTTCTATGCTTAATGCAGGCTGAGGGAAAGGGATAGCTCTGTGTTTCCCAAGGTACAAGAAGCCATTTACCTCAGTGTGCCAATCATTACAGCCATGGTTTGTCCTCCCTCCCCAGGGACACTGGCTGTTCCCAGCAGTGCATTTTTACAGACCCCTTCCCATATGTTTCAGAAGGGAAACCTGCTTATTCCAGCCTCATTCTCTGCTTTGTTCTTGATTTTTGACTGTGAGTGTGTCTCTTCCTCTCGTTTGCTGGTTCTTAAGGACAGACACTGGCAATTCATTTATGTATTGCATGAGGATTGCACATACTCAGTTGTGTCCCACAGCATGCTGGTGCAGCCCTGTGTCTGCTTATGTAGAGGTGCGGATGGTATAGATAGCAAGACAGCACCAGTTTCTTTTTCACACATCTGCTGTGCAGGACAGTGCAGGAATGACTTATGTTTGTAAAGGTCCTGTCCTTAAATGTGAACTGCCTGAGGATGGAATTTCTCCCACAATTAATTTGGAATTTTATAGATGTTTCAAGTTGGATGGTGAGCAGAAGGGCAGAAAAAGGCTTTGTAGTATTCCATCCTCTTTGCACCTGCTACTGATTAGTGTCCTTATAGGGTCTTAGCATCATAGAATCATTTAGGTTGGAAAAGACCTTTAGTATTACTGAGTCCACCTCTTTACCCAGCATTGCCAAGTCCACCCCTAAAACACGTTCCAAAGTGCTGCATCTACACGTCTTTTAAATCCCTTCAGGGAGAATGACTCAACTGCTTCCCTGGGCAGCCTGCACCAATTCTTTACAACCATTTTCCTAATATCCAATCTAACTTGGGTGTTCCAGTCTGACCATGCAATTCATGCTTTCCCAAACTGAGGTACCTATTCCTTTCATGCAGGTTTATGGTAAACACACGATAACTCCCCAACCTTGTTTTGACCAAATCTCATAATTTATGTGCAGTTCATCTGGTACCATGTAGGAGAGTGGCCCCTCTTTGTCCAACCTGAAAGTATAAGTGCTGCTGCTGGTGTCCCTTTAGTGCTAGTCTGGGTTGAAGGAAGAGATATCAGAGCCTCTCCTGCTCCTTTAGGCTGGGCTCAGGACCAGGGCCGTGGCAAGGACACTGTCTTCAGCCTTGCCAAGGATAGCTGCAGTCCAGTGATGCCAAGTCACGGTGGTGCATCATGACACTCTCAAATGACTTGCAGCTGATCTGCACTGCCAGAGGCAGCCCAGCCAAAACACTGCACCCTCAGTGGTACAGCAAGGGGCTCTCCTGCTTCTGAGCATCTCCCATTGCTGCCTGTCCGTCCCTCAGCAGGGGCTGGATGTGTCTCAGTGGCACTCTATGGTGCAGCTGCTCTGTTGGCCACTGCGTCAAGGCTCCTGCCTCACTTTCAGTGTCTTTCTCAGCCCTTTAGCATCTGTTCTGGGGCCTTGGGCAATTCCTGCATGACACTGTCATGTGTTGCTGGCTTTGACAGCAGTGCAGTTCAACAGTGATGGTTACTTCTGTGTACCTTTTGATTTCTTTTCATGGGTCATGCACAGTGTGTATCTCTGGAACAAGATGCCTGATTCCAGTTAATCTTCCTGTTTATCACTGTTTACTCTGATTATCTTCAATATACCAGTCAAATACTTAAAAAAATGTCTGCAGTGATCCTGTAGTATGGCTTGTGGAACACAGGCCTCTGATTTCCATAAGTTAAGGAATTAATCCCATTTAAATTTGAGCAGCCTGTAGATAAATATTGATCTTAATTAAAAAAAATAGTTCAGTAATGAAAAATGGACATGATTATAAAAATGTTACTGAAAATTAGTATTAATGATTCAGAGAGCTTTTTGGCTTAACTGTTGAAGTCATCTAGACCTGCTGATGCTGGACTGCTTATCTTGCTATCATTGTTTAACATCATTCTCAGTTACTGTTGAATTAGAAATACACCATTATTGTCATGATATTTTATGTCATCCATCTTTTTTAAACTATAGAACAGAAATATCATATTCACTGCTTTTTTTTTTTTTTGCATTATACTTAGTGAGACATGACAATTGTGATTCTTTTTCCTAAAGATACTGCATTGAGATTTCGTTGATTTTTATTTTGTCAAACTCCAACTTTTTTTTAATCTTTTTAACTCTTATAGTAGATCTTGATAGCTGATAGTTTATGGTTCCTGTGAATCATCATCTACTTCCACTTTTTCCCATATCAATGAAATACCAGTGACTCACAAACTAGGAACAGCATTTCTACTGGGTGGCCCGTCCACTTTCCTGTTTTCATTCACGCTCCTTTTTCAACAAAAGTCTTCATTATGAATTTTAACTACCTCATTATGGTTTACTTCTCACCCCAATACTTGTATTATCAGCTTAAAATTTTTCCTATGTGTTAGTTGCTCTGACATCTTCTGTCCAGCACACAGGTTTCTAATTCTAAAGCAGGCACAATTGTCTTCTCTTCCTTTCTTTAGGAATTTCAAATAAATTAGTCTCCCAAATATTTTTTTCCTTCCCCCCGCCGCCCCATGCTAGATGACTATTCACTTGTTCTCTCTAGCCATTCTCCTTTTTGGTATTAGTTTTATCCTCCTAATTGACCTATTTCTTGCAAGGTTGACTCTCCCTTCTGCTGAGTTGGAGGGCATCTGGGCTGTCAGCTTTTTTTCTTAGGAGGATGGGCAATGTCCTTCTGCCATTGCAGGTTGCTAACACATCTGTTCTCTGGGTTAATCTTGGAACAAAGGGAAGCCTAATATGTGACGATCAATGGCGATTTGGGAAGATGTGCAATAGGGAACAGATGCTGCATCTGGATATTCATCCCAGTGCATCCCTGTGCTGGCTGACAGTTCCAGTTTATCCGAGCTGGACCCACACCAGCTGGCTTTTATCCAGATGCCAGACATTTGTCTAAGCGGGGGATGAGAAACTGCTGTGCATCTATGAGAGGTGACATATCTCATCACACCAGAGATACCACAGCCCAGACCTTTCCAGGCATGCCTGTGGCATCCTGTGGGAGTGGTGGTGGAGGACAGCAACCAGGTGCAGGCTCCCTCTCTTTGTCCATTGCCCTGTGGACTTCAGCAGCTTCAATGATTTCATCCTAGGCAAAAATCTGCACTCAAAACGGCTGACTGCTGCATTTTGTAAATGCTGTATGCAGAACAGGCAGACTAGAGCTTAGCTGTCCCTTCTTGAGATTTGGTTTGCACAAAACACCTTTGCTTCGGTAGCATGACAGGGATAAGCACTCGTGTGGAGGGCTGCATTGCTTCTGAGTGGACAGTGATTCCCACCTGCAGGCAGTTTCTATGGGAATTCCCTGATCCTTACAAATTCTGCGACTGCACTGTTGTCTTTGAGAGATTTGTCTACTCTCTTACAGAGGACCCTGACCAAAAAAACCTTGTATGTCTGCCAGACTTTCCTCTCAAACAAATAATGGGTTTCCTTGAAAATTTCCCATTTCAGGAAAGCTGGGGTGTTGTGGTGGGGGAGGTGTGGCATTGAGCTGTTCTGTGTGCTGTCCTACTGTAGTCAGCACAGCTGAACAGGGGAGACATGGCGAGGGAAACCTGAAGAGATACACTGCTATAAAAAAAATGGGGCTAGGGGGAACCAAAAAAATGTAAGTTGCTGCCTGTAAGTGCCACTGATTGCAGTAATCCTGGGAGACAGCTCCAGGGCTCAGCATGCTCTGAGCTTGCAAGGGCCCAAATACAGTGGAGGAGCACAGTGTGAGTGCAGGGTATGGAGCTGCCCAGCTCAGTGCAAATCAAGCCACAGCTCGTCACAGTCATGCTGTTTCCTCTTGGAACTGAGTTAACATTAGCTCTGGTAACTTCCATGCACTCCGAAACAGTGATTTCAGAATCACAGAACCATTTATGTTGGAGAGGACCTCTAAGATCCTCTAAGATCCTCGACTGCAAATTTAAACCCAGCGTGGCCAAGTCCGTCACTAAATGATGTCCTGAAGTGCCACATCTACACATCTTTTAAATACCTCCAGTGATGGTGATTCAACCACTTCCATGGGAAGCCCATTCCAATGCTTGGGAATCCTTTCTGGGAGGAAATTTTTTCCTAATATTTAATCCGAACCTTCCCTGGTGCAGCCTGAGGCCACTTCCTCTTATTCAGTCATTTTTTGCTTCAGAGAATGCAATTATAATGAATTCATTTGTTTTCATTAAATAGAAAAAGATACTCCCTTTATACCACTCCTTGCCTGTTGTATTCTATACTAGGCATTCCTTGCTTTAATTGTGAAGACCTGGTGCTCCCTGAGGCTGAAGGATCTGTGCAGTCTTGGGGAGGTTCATGTAAATGATCCTCCTGTCAGGCTGAGGATTAAGTCTGGGGAGTGACTGCCTCTTTGGTGGGTGTTCAAGTTGGACATTCCCAGGCCTTGTGGCTGGGGAACCGAGGTGGTGACCTCTGTCTGCTGTCTGAAACCTTGCAGCACATGGAAAGATTGAATCTGTACTTACAGTGCTTTGGGGTGGAGGGTTAAGTTTTAAGTTGTGTAAACTGTTGTGGAGGAGAATGGATGAGAGGAAGCCCAACTAAAGTGGGAAGGTTATTGAGCCTACCCCTTAGCCCAACACTACACTGTTCACCACCAAGCCATACCCCCAGGTGCCACATCCACATACCTTTTGAACATTTATCATTCATACTTGAAGATAAAGTATCCTTAGCTCTCGGCAATATGAAGGTACAAATTTTTCAACAGCACAAAGGGCACTGTACAGGACCAGCAGTGGCAAAATCTTGACAAACTTTACAGCAGTTATGAAAATTTGATTTTATGACTTTGCTGTTCTAGTGTGAATAGTGGTCAGCATGGTTAACTGGGGAGCAGCGTTTGAAAGCCAACCCAGGGAACAGGGGCAATTTCCCTCCCTCCTTCATGCTCTCATTCCTAGGGAGAGGTGGTAGATAGACACCAAAGGTGAAGGCAGGCTAATGAGAGGCATATTCGAGGAGACCAGGGGGAAGTCAGAGTTATCCCTGGTAACATTAGCATACCATTTTTTTTCTCCTTAAAATGTTTTAGCAACATAAATCATCTGCTTTCAGATTGTCAACTTGCTGCTGCAACCTTGAAAATTTCTGCCAGTTTTAGTGAGTGTTTCAGATAGCTGTAATAGAAAATATGCCTGCTGTGGGTCTGAGGAGAGTGATGTTACCTGCCATGGTGGAAAAACAATGCTTCTGGGTGGCAGTTACAATTCTAGTCCCAGGAAATCATAACCCACAGCTCCTGCATGGGTTTATGTGGCTGCACATGTTAAAAAAACTCCGCAATCTCCATGTAACATCCAGTGCAGCAGTTCAGATAAAACATGGGTCACTACGTAGCTGTGCTTTGTTCTGCATAGGCTCAGTCAAAATCTCTCTCCTGTTTGAAACCCTTCTTGGGAGGACACATGTAATTGCCTAGAGGATCCTTTCTTCTCGCTGACTGTTCCCAGCAGCCATGTTTGACAGCAGGGAAATGCTCCGTGGCAAGTGGAACCAGGCCATTACTGGCCATCAGGCCATTGCTGGCTGTCAGGCCATGGTGAATTGGACCTCGATTAACTGAACCATTTCCTGCAAGAACTGGAAATTATCATAGGGTGCACTTCATGAAGATCTTCCCTTAAGATTTAATTTCTCCGGAATAGCTTTCTCTTGATGAGTTCTCGACAAACTCAAATTACTTGGTAAATAGTAGGCAATTTCAAATTTAAATTGAATTTTACAGAATTTATTTTAAGTAATTTATTTTAAATAATTTGTTTTCCTTGCACAATGGTGTTGAAGAAAGAAGAGAGCAATTGTTGTTTTGTGAAACTTTAGTGACAGGTCAGATGATACTCTATTTTGGGGGCATTTCAAAGGTCATCTAAAGTGAAAATGTGTTTTACCCAGGGTCTTTATTGCTTTAATTTTAAGTGTAGTGTCTCATAACTGGAATAACTGTGTAATCTCTTCCTATGGAAAAAAAGTGGATTTGAACTGTAAGCATAGCTCTATAGAGTTTTTTGTTATTTAAATACTTTGGTTTCGTGTTTATTTGGCTTTTATGCCAGTATCAATATCATAGTTTATTTCCTGATTTTAGGCAGTCAGTATAGGATGTTTTAAAAACACTGAATCCCCTAACCCACAAATCTTACTCTTCACTGAGTTCGCTAATACAAATGCTTTCTTTTTGTGTATGGTATCACTGAATTTAGATTGTAATGTTAAAGGTGATCTTTAGCAAAATCATGTAGCTAGAACTTGAAACAGCTGTTGTATTTAAAATTAGCACATAAAGTGTCATTAAAATAATTACAGAAGTTCACATTCTAAGTGCTAATCATCCTATCTTTTGGGTGAGTTGACTGCTGTGCCTTACTCCATGGTGCTTCATGGGTTTGGATGATTGGCCTAAATTGATCACTAAAGGCTGGAGGTGGTGGAAACAGGAGAACAAATATGTGTACCATGTCATGTCTGCCAAATATCTGCCTGCTGAACACATCAGCTAAATTAACATTTCCTTCTCCATCCTTGATCTTTGCCAGTGTCACTGTTAGGTGTAAAGTGTTATCCTCTATGGGACATCCTGAGGTTTTTCAGTGAACTGGCTTGAATTAGCAGAGGAAGAAAAAATTACAGTGTGCTGGGAATAAGTTTGGTAGGGAACTAGCAAACTACCCAAGCTGAGACTTTTTTGGCAAGCTAAAATGTCAACATGAAGAAATGATTCGCTAAAATTGTCCAGGGGAGCTGTAATTATAATTATAATCCATGATGAGTTTCCTCTATTAGTTTAGCCAGATTTTCATAAAAGGACTCCATCAGTCAAATCAGCATGCATACTCTTGCAAATGTGCACTACTCTTACTGTTTATCTGTGTACAATTTCCTTGTTTTCCATAATGCACTGCAAAAGACTAAAATTTGTGTAAGGCTGGAGTTAGTTGCAAAGAATGCATGAATGGTTAGAAAGTCTTACAACATTAGAGTAAATGAGGGAATAGAAGTGAAATTAATGGAATAGAGTTAGCTTTTTTAAAATGGAAAGCCACTACAATGTTGGCATTTGTAGCTCAGTATCTGTATACATGAACAGATTGTAGCCTCTTCTCTTTCAGGACTTTGATGCTCTCTAATAAACTTCTATCTGTTTTAAAGTCTGTATGAGCACTTTGAAGAAAGGGGTGGTAACCCACACATCTGGAAATTTCAAAATAGTTTTTGTCTTTATAACAAAACACTAGACAACCTTTCATGGCCTTTTTATATCAAAGTGCTGTTATTCTGAAACTGGCATTGTTTTGTATTGTAAATCACTATGTTGGAAGCATTTATTTTTACGAGCTTTGTGAGAATAAATGTTACAGTATTTTTTTGAAACAACTACTAAAATGATGAATATATCCATTCTTCCATATTTCCAGTATCCAGTTTTTGGTTCTTACATAGAAATTGTGTATCGTTTGCGGACAGCCGTGCTCGCCACAGTTTGCCTTCAGTGGAAAGCAACTTCTGTAATAACCTGTTTTGTCATAGCTTTGTTTAGGAATGTGATATTAAGTGCCCCATTTTAGAAATGTGTTTAGAAATGACAGGGTATGATTTGTGATGAATTTTTGCATGCTATTCCTTACATTATAAAACATAATATACTATTACCCAAAGAAGAATGTATTAATGTTGAGTACATGTCTTGACTTTCACAATGCACTTAGAGAGCAAAAAGCCCTGCATGTGCCTGAATATCTGCAAAACCAGGGCAAGTAATCCTATTTCAGGAAAACATCCCCAAATTAGGAGAGCATCCAGTCCATGTTTGAATCTAAAGCATTCTGCCAACTTTAAAATCCCACTGCCTTTTCTTTGGGCTTTATTAGGCACAAATGATCCCTTAAATCGACGTACTTTTTCAGAGCAAGAGCTTAAGAAAAATTATTGCTTTGACAATTAGTGTAGTAGCCAATCTGACTGAAATTAAGATATCCTGGCAATGTCAATGAACTGAGTAATAATTTTGTGTTTAACTTCCTTATTTTAACTCCTTATTTAATTTGAATAAATCTATTAAGAAAGGATAATGGGAATATTTTATTCTTCATCATAATCTTTATTGAAAAGAACATCTTGAAATAGCCAATATTGTTTGTATGAAACATTACATATATATGGATCTTGATGTGAACTTGGGGAATAGACATTCTTTGATCTCTGTCATAATTTTATTCAACTTTTAATTAACTTTTTACATACAAGTCTCAATGGACTTTTATACTGGAAGCAATGAGAGCAATCCTGAGGCTAATCCAGCCCCTGAAAAAATCATTCCAGAGAGGAAAAACTGTGCAAAATAGTGGTGGTTAAAGACATAATTTCTGTGTGGGGACTGTATGTTCACTTTGTTTTGTCTTTAGGTTGTCATTGACACTTTTATATTTTTATTTCATCCATATAATGCCAGCAGTAGCATTGTCATTGTTATCCGTGCTTCTCTGCTAAGCAGACTATTAATAAAAATATCTGGACTAAAAATTTCTGCATGGCTGCAAAAGTAACTAAAGAGTTTTGTTTCCTGAACTTCATACCTTGTTTTCAGTTCCTACTCGGCTTCTTTGAGCTGGCAACGGTGACAGAAAATAAATACAGCTCGCACTAACTCCCTTGTTCATTGGCATCTCATAGAGAGAAGTCTTAGCCCCCAGGAGAGGAGACAGTTTGGGAATGGAAGCAGCAAAGTATTAGTTTCTGCTGTGATGCTGGTGTTTTGGTGTCTCTTGCCAAATCAGTTTCTCTAGTGGTCTCTACATTGGCCTTTTCCTATTTAGGAGCAGGAACTCAAAGCTCAGGCCTTTCATCTTCTGTGTGATATCAAATCAGGCTGCTTTAGTTGTATTGTGGAATTAGCACGGGAAATATTACTGGTTAGTTGGGGCTTGGGAGGGTATCAAGGACTTGAGAAGTTGGATTAGTCTCTTTCCATTCATCCCTCCCATATTTCCATTTACTTTCTTCCTCCTCTGCAACCTGATATGGTTTTGTTTTGCTCTTCTCTTCCTTACCTGAAACATCCTTACTCTTCCTTTCACAGCATCCTACACATTGCATATATTTATTTTCTATTGTGTTTTATGTCAGACCTCATCTCCTTTTTTATTCTTCTAATCTGTATATGCTCTTACAGTGCATTGACCCTACGAAGGGAAGAAGTGTGGACTCAAGGAAGCAGGCAAAAGGGATGCTGCTGTGAAACATGCAGAAGCACAGCTGTCTTGTTTACTGTCTCTTGCCTCTAGTCTGACCTTACAAAGAATATGAAGCATGGGAGCTGCATTCCCAGAGCTGTTCGGTGGAAGCCATTTTTGACAGAGAGAACAACGTTTTTGTGATAACCTCTGAGACAGAATGGGTTCAGAAAGCCTAGAGTCAGTACCATGAGCTCAGCTGCCCTAGAGCTGCCTCAAGGACAAGTCTGCTTTGGTTAGTACTTGGCGTGGAAATGGCAAGTGACTGGCATCTTTGAACACTCATAAACCTTGCAGACAATGAATTCATTATTATTTATTCTCTTAAGGCAAGAAGATAGGAATAGTAATGGAATTTTTGTGGAGTATCAGAGATAAGGGGGAAGCGTTAGCAAGATGTTTTATACAAGAATGATTTAAGTGAGTCCTATATTATGCATAGTGAAAGGCATTTTTTTTCTGCTGGTAGACCTCTTTAGGTGGGTTTTAATGTGTTTGTTTTTCAAAGTGATTGACGGGAACCTAGGTTCTTTTTAAAGTCAACCTGCCTAGACATTTAACTTACAGTAAGAAGTCTTCCCCTCCCTCTGTGCAAGACTTTTGGACCAGGCAGGTTCTGTGTATTTGTTTATTGCAAACTCTGCAAAGGCTTCTTACATCCCCAGGAATTTTTGCTCCTCAATGCTTGTACAGCACGTTCACCACTGATTCTTATCAGCCTGTATTTTCTGCACTCTTCCATCCTCTACACGCTGCCCTGCTGGTGCTTCCATCTCCTTACATGCTCATGCAGAAGCAAGGTGCCCTTCCTCCAGGGGACTGCACCTCTTCCTTATACTCTCTTCTCAAGAAATGCACCAGGCAAGGTGAAAGTATATTGAACTGGCACTCTCCATCAGAGGACTTAACAATACTTGTTCTGCAGTGTCCTAACTCCTGTTAAGAAATGTTATCAGAAGCATTTACATTTCTAGCCAACCAAACTAAATGTATATCTTCGAACCTTTGTAAGAACTGGAATGGAGAATTTGTTGGCTCTGGAGGGCAGAAACTTGGCTTTTTTCCACGCTGTGGGGGCAGATGATGGTGCATGTTAGTCTTAAGGGCTCTATTTTTCTTTGTTTACATACTTAGCGATGTTGCACACCCTGATAACTAGATTGTAGTAAAAATGTCTTTTTTTTTCCTAGGTACCTTTCAAAAGCTGTGTCAGAGTAGTCTGTGATCTTTCAGGGTTTGACAGACAAGGTTAAAAGCCATTTCCTTAGCCAGCAGTTATTGTGAGTCTCAGTGGTTTGCTTTGCTATTCCTACAATCTAAATAGAGTGTGTTCATCTCTTTGATTCTGCAGCAATGTGCGATATGGAAATCATAGCTTGGAATAGTTGCCATTTTTTAAAAATACCAGTTATTTCTCTAAATACCTTAAAGATCAAACTTCTACAGTGATCTGTAAGACACTGTGCCCTGGTCATTGATACTGGTACTGTCCTCTGTGTTTTCTTGGTGATTTGGTCAATAAAATTCCAGCTGTGCCTGCAGTTGTATCTTCTGCTTGATAGGGGTGGTGTTGCTGGTTATATGGCTGCTTCCTGATGTGGATAATAAGATACTGTTATTGCCTTCATTTCAAAGCAAGTAGTTGAATGCATTTTGCTCTTTCCATGCTTAGGAATGTTTCTTCCTTCCTTCTCAACAGCAGTTTACATTGATGTGTACTGTATTCTGCACCAGACTCTCATTTTAAAAACTTCAGGTAATGAAGGAAGTAATTTCTTAGTGAAATAATGGTTTGGCCTGTTTGGCTTAACTTTCTTTTTTGAGACGCTTAGTGCAGATGTATTTCATAGCCTGCATAATGTACAGTTGTTGATATATTTAGCACTTGATTGAGTCTGAAGTCTTACACACCACATTTTATTAATAGTCTGTATTCTGCTCTGGCTCTTAAAATCAGCTTGGTTTCCCTTAGTCTTTCATTATAAAAACCTGAACAAGGCACAGGCTAGTGATAACAAAGTGACCTGGACTCTGTCATTTACGATGCTGTTGGTCTGCCAAAACCAAGACTTATTTGACCTTCAGAATATGGTGAGTCCAGAAGGTTTGAGCTTCTACTTCGAACATTGTGCTTCTGTATAGTTTTTTAGCTGCATCAGGTTGGCTCAAGTTATTTTAATATGTGATATTTCCTGTTATTTTTAGTTGCTTTCTACTGTCTCTTTTGAAATTACTTTATGAATCTAATAAACCCATTGTTAAAATTAAACATGTGCACGTAGACACACATACACATGTTACGACAGATCTGAAAATGCTGGCAGTAGAGAAAGATTTAATAATTACGTCACCATTATTGTAGTGCTGGGACAAAAAGTTTAAGTAGAATTGCATCACTGTGAAAAAATTAAATCTGTGTTTATTTTTTCTGCAGCTGTGGCAGGCAATAAGTTGGTGCTGTCCTTGTTTCTAGGAGATTCAGAGCCAAAGATATTGTATAGATGCAGCTGTGAATTCCTAAAAGAGGAGGAGTCCTGGTTAAAAGGCTTGGGAGATTGATGCATCGAAAGATGAAAAATTATTTGCCTACCTTCTTGAAGGTTATGGGGGTATAATTTTTCTTGTATGCCACACATTCATCTGTGTCTGTTTCTTTATTGTTATATTTTCCATGGGATTACAAAAAGCTGATTCAGACATGGACTATGTTGCATGTAGGCAAAGATGCGGACAAGCCATTTTAGTAACTACTATTTCACAGATTTTGAGGAATACTGCAGGCAGTCAGCTGCTTGACCTAAATAAGCTTTGAAACTAAATAGGACTCAGGGGACAGTGGAAAATAAAGAGTATTTGACAGGTTAAAAGGCTTGCCATAAAGAACCATGTGCATGGATAGATGCTCTCTGGCACAGAAGGTGGCCAAGGCTTTATGTGAGCTTTAAATAAGACAAATATTTATATATTGCTTTGTCAGCTCAACATCTCTTTTGTTACTATGCTTTGTTCCCACTCATAAAAGCACACAGCACTTTATTTAAAAAAAACTCTTACTCTGCACTGTGTTCAAAGTTGTCACAGCTTCCAGAAACAATGAAGCTTTGCTGACAAGTACGCTCAGTCAAAGTTATTGCACAGTCTCTGTGAATATATAGAGTTAACTCTTCCAGGGTGGGAGCCTTAAGTGGGACAGTATTTCACAGGGGCATGAGGAAGGTGCCAGGTTTATGGCCTGACTGCATTCTGAAAGGTCTGTTTTTCACTAAGCCTGAGCAATTTGGACTAATGTGCATCATTTGGACTATAAATAAGAGGGGCAATCCCACAGGCATGCCTGTAAAAATAAAATTGTGTTTGTGCAGCTCCAAGTGGCAGGTTAAAATTATTTTATGAATCAAATTAAGCTTGTTAGTGGGATTAAAAAGAATAACTATAATGCTATAAATTTATACATTACTAAGATGCAAAAATATGCTTTGCTCTTAATGTTGTCCACACTTGAGTTAAACTTCTGCAAATTTTTGGTTTAAAATCAATTGAATACTCCACCACATGAATATCCTAGTCAGTGTGTACACCGTGCTTCGGTGACAGATCAACCAGTGTTTGTGCTAAGTCATGCCCAGTGAGAACTGGTAGGATCCTAATCTGAAGCAGTAGGCTCAGTAATCTGTGTGATTTCTGGAAAGAACAGTATACGTGAGAAATACTTTTTGTAAGATCTTCTGAACGGGGAAGAGTGTTATTAGGAGTAATAGAATGACAGTTAAAGCAAGGAAGGAAAATTGCAGGCTGATGGGGGGGACTATTTTCCAGTTGTGAGATCTGATGCATCCTGTGGAGCAGCTTCCAAAGGAAGGCAATGAAGATGTCATCACTAGAGACACTTACAGACACAAGTAGGCTGAAAAATACATTATATAATTTACTGCAAATAGCATTACTACAGCAGGGGAATCAAGGCGAGATAACTAACCTCCTGAAAAAATTACCATCCTAATTTCATGTCTTTGAAGATAGTGTTGTAATTCTGCTTATTCTTATTTTTCCTGAAGCAACCGAAACAGTTATTTTCTAAACAGTTTGACACATTTACTTATTTCTTGTACAACCTGAATGACAGTCTCACTGTCTCAGCTGTTAACCTTTATCATTGCTTTCTGCCAGCACACATGCAACCAGCTTCTGCCTTCCCTGGCATACAGTAAAAAGGTTCCTCGTTGGCATCCTCTCTTTCCCCAATCCCTGCCAATTGTGATGCCAGCATGCTGGGCAGATGCTTGTGATCTGCTTTGTGTTGTGGTCTGCACAGGCAGAAGATGGTAGGTATCTTCCTCTCTTCTGCTCCCTGATTTTCAAGCAGCCATACTACAGGGAAAATCTCCACTGAGACTGAGCTGCAGAAACACAGGTACACTTGATGCACAAAAACATTGCAGTTAAGATCTGCTGGTACAGTGGAGGTGCCATGCAGGATATGCACAGCTCAGATGACCAGCATATATTTCCCCTGTTGCATTTTAACTACAAGTGTAATAGCAGATTACACATCATATTTTGCTAATATACAATGAAATGCTGTCCACCAGGAAGCCAATTGCCCTCTGTTCCAAGGAGGCACAGTGGTAGGCAGCCACTGCCATCAAGAGCTTGGTGGCTTAGCTTGAGGGCATTGTCCAGGAGCCACGGGACATGGCTTGGCCCCATTTCTCCTATGAGCTATCTGTCTTCCCACTCTGTCTGTAAGGAGTAGAGATTAAAAGATGATACTAAGGTAATTTATGCATTTTTAAAGTAAATATCTATTCAGAAAGGTGTGTTTCCATGAGGTGTGGCATTACTGTAATCTGATTTTCTGTCCCTCAGGCTCCGTGTTTGCTCAGGTTTTGCTCCTTTTCTCAACTCCCTTCTCCAGGAACCTTGTTGGAAGTTTTATCATATTGACATTGGTGTATGTGTGTCAAGATTGGCTTAAACATTCTTGAGAGATGCTGATTTAGCATTTACCAGTATTAAACAATGTAATTGAATTTATTAATTATTAGAACTTCATAAAGAAAACAGTTTTTAATATATTTTTCCTGAAAAAGCTTGTGTATTGCATGCAGCAGTACCTCACAGGGTTATGGTGTTCCTAACACATGCAAAAAGGATGATAAAGCCTTCCTATGGACCGGGGTATCAGAACAAAAAGTATGGCTTGAATATCTGGAAATGTTTCCTGTTAGTGAGATCTATATCACTTAGGACTTTCCTTTTAAATGAAGAGGTTTATACCCCCGTCCTCTAGAATTATGTTTTCTGCAGAAGTTGTAGGTGCAGAGCAATCCCAGACTGTCTCAGAGAAGAAAATAGTTTACATCCCTATTTTCTTCAAGATTTTTCACTGCCTCAGCGTCTTCAGCTGCTCTGGTTAATCCTCACATATTTCAATTATGTGATGCCTATATTATTTTCATAAACAATAAACAGAAGCTCAAGACCACAGAGTGAAACGTACTTTGAATTCTGAAATTATGTAACGATTTGGTGACAGTTCTGGTTTATGGGATTCATGCTTAATGCTCTATAAACAAGAAGACATATTTATCAGATTTGAAGTAGTTTGTGGTTGGAGTATTATTTAAATAGGATTATTTCTAAATTAGATAATCCACAGAAGTGAATTTCGCCATATGCTAGTATCTCTCGAGATGTGTTTTGAGTTTTCTGCAGATCCTGCATGTTTTAGATGGTCTTGGAAAGTTCTGCATTTTCATGAGCAAAACTGCTTTGAGAGGAGATCAGCATACTTAGGCATTTAAGAAATCAGGCATTTCCATTCAAGTGCTGAAGCACAAGCTTTGAAAATTAACTTTGGACAAGCAAACTCCAAGGATATTTGGATCATTTTTCAAACAGTCAGCCTTGCTGAGGTATTGTAAATATCAATAGGAAATGGATTCACAGTTATGCAGAATTACAGTACTCTGCTTGTCTTGCTTCTAGATTAAAACTGAGCTGCTACTGTAATAAGTAACCACATAATTCAGAAAAAAGAGAATTAAATTTACATAAAGTATAATAAACTTGAATAAATTTTCACTTTAGTGAGACAACACAGTTATTCATTGGTGCTATAACTGTTGAAATTAAGTTTCTAAGAAAACCAGAGGACATACCTGGTAAATGGGACAAAGAAAATTACCAGAGGAGTTATTCTATCTCTTCCTTCTCATAATTTTTCCATGTCACACACACCAACAAATGTTACTTATGGAAGCATTTGAAACCCCGTGTTTTCATAATAAAGATTGCTGGAGAGCACTAAGCACAAAATTTGATAAGAAAGGATTAAGATTAAATACATTCGTATTTGTCCTACTTGGAGCCTAGTTCATTAATGACTGCTTTACATGCAGTGCTTAGGAAATTTTCAGTATTTCTAAGCACTGCTTCAAAGAGCAGCATTGTGATTTCAAAAATGAAGTCTCACTGGAAGGATTGAAAGCATAGCTCTAAAATGAATTCAAAAAATTGTTATTCCTCTGCACCAGTAGGAGAAATTAATGCTTTCTTTCATGGCTGGAGCTCCCATAACACATCTGAAAGAGTTAGCATATGCACAAAGCAAATTGTTGACGTTGTGTTGTTTCATAAAGCATATATATTCAAATCTGTACATTATACATCTGGTGTAAAAGTCTAAGACAATTTTTTCTCTCTTTTCATCAGTTTACAGTCTGTTATGCTCCAACACAGCTGTGGTGACATTGTAGTAGCCGTGAATGTTCCAAGATGTGAATTTTTTCTCTAGACTTTTGCATTATTTAAAAGCAAATCTTACCAAAAAATCCTTCTTTCCCAGGAAAAATACGTGTTTTTTCATTACTGTTGTCAGTAACAGTTACTTAGGATAAAAGTTAGGTCAGACTAAAAGCATTTGTGCCAAATTGCCCATCAACAGACGAAGTAAAATTACCACAGTGCACTGCTTCCCAACAAATTTCAGTGTCATTTGTCCATTCAAGTGTATTCAATGCTTCAGTTGTAAAATTTAGCAGTTTTAGAACTTCCATTTAACTTTATAAGTTTTTAAAAAAAGGTCTGGGTAGTAGTATTCCTGTTAGGATTGATTTACAGCTGTTATAGATTCAGTAAAGTTTTGTTGGTGTCTACTGATTGTGACTAATACTGGTTATGCCGATTAAGGTATTGAATAAACATTCAGTCAGTTCTCATTTAGAATTACTTGATGTTCAGGGAGAAAGTTTTTTCCAATGTCTTTAACAGGAGTCCTCTCAGATGGAAGCTGTAGGGCAGCTTCAGTTGCCAAGCTTCAACTCTCATCTCAGTATTTTTTCCCATCCCATTGCTGTAGATCAATCTGAAAATTATGTTTTCCAGAATTTGTAACAGTTCAGAGGAAAGGTTTATTCATTTTTACCAGAAAAAAATATCTGGAATTGAGGAGATAAGCTTATGCAGGGATGTTTTTCTAGCATAGTCCTGGTGACTTTGTAGTGGCTGGGCTGCTCACCGAAGTGCACAAGTGATCTTGAGTTGAAATTCCCTCTTCTGCTTGATCCAGTGCAGAGATTGCAATTAATTGCAGATGAGGTAGCTTTAATCCATTTTACTTTGTATGACTTACCTAAGGATTGATCAGAGTGAGCAAACAAGACTGAATAATCATGTGTAGCTGGGAGTTTGGGTACTCTGTGAATGTGCAAGTAGGGTTCAAGCCCCTGCTCCAGTAATGATTTCAGCTTTCTTACAGAATGGAAGATCTTTAACAGAAGGGTCTGAGTTTAGAAGAGAGTAAATTGCCACAGGAATGGTCATAAAAGTTATACCAAGACACTCTGTAAGCTTTCATCAACTTCAGAGCTTCTATAAACCACAGGCATCAGTGGATAAGTGTTTATTTTTACCTGTGAAATCCCCAGCTGCAAGCAGTGGGGATAACCAAGAATGCTGTAGCTCAGAATTTACCTATTGTCACTAGTATGATACTGTGCCAAAAAAATGCTTTTAGATAATGCTGAGCTCTCTGCCATTTAAGGATAAAATTCAGGATAAGTTTCAGTTATAGGAAGTATGAGCACGTATGGTTTGGGTTTTTTTATGTACTGGCAGGATTCATAAAAATCTGTTGCTTTTAGTGAAAAATTCTCTTCTTTATGAAGTTAAGAAGCAGCAAATTTCAGTGAATGTAATATTACAGATCTATGAATGCCTGAAGAAATAACTCTAGTAATAACTGTGTCTCTAGTGCTTTTGTCTTTTGAGAAATTAATCTTGGAGGTATTCTTCTCTTAGTTGTAATCATCCTCTTGACAATTTGTTTTGTTGTCAATCTCTGACAGGCATGTCATTTGCTCCTTGGCTGAGGTGCATGCTGTCCCAGCTGGTGTAAGCATCAACACACACAGTCCATCTTACTTCTTCCATACACTGGGACAGCTGGAGGTTAGCCAGCTGAAGATGTAATATGCTTCCTTGTGGAATCTTAGGACTTAGATTAGTTGGAGATTCTTCATAGTGGGCAACATTTGAGGAACACCTCAAATTTGACTTGCTTAGGTTCTGAAGTCTGCTCAGGGCCTACACGGTCATACTCTAAAATGGTTTAAATTCAGTTCTTCCCTGGCCAAAGAATGAGTTTCTTTGTCAGGAAACATAAGTAAAGCTATTGAAGAATGAGAATGAAAAACTGAATTATGGAAACTGTTCTTCCTCATACTGCTTTCCCATCTACTGTTGAAAAATGTAATTTCAAGCTCCTCAATAGTAGAAAATTTCCCCTCTGGTTGAAATTCCTCACTTACAGATTTGTGCTGTGTAATTTCCCCTGCTCCCAGAGGAATGCAGGTTTTGCAGTAGAGAAGCAGGTACAAGTGGTGACAGAGCTGAGAACGAGCAATTGTGCAGGAGCCAAAGGTACAATAGTGAAGCATCTTCACATTTCCTTTCCTAGTGGGATGAGGAAATTGGCAGCCTCCAAGTTGTTCTATAGCTGTTTCCGGTGGGGTGTGAAGAAGGCTTCTTATCCAACAGGATTAGAACTGTGCTTAGTAATCTTCTGAGGCCACCTGGTGTTGTTCAGGATTTGGACATATATTCTGGGTTCAGGAGTTACCACATGGATGTGTGGCAACAGCAGTGAAGGAAGCATCCTCTAACCCATTCTTAAGACTTGAAGGAGGGAGCCCTTAGGCTTTACCACATCTGTAAACAACATTCTTGTGTCAATAGCTTTCACAGCCCCCAAGAGAGGCACGGGAATGGTTCAGCAGCCATAAACCACCTGAAACATTGAAAGTCTAGACTTGGCTGTTGAGGAAGTATCTTTAGGCTTTCCTTTTATTCTCTTTTATGTGCCCCCAGTTGGTATCCTTCAAAGGATATTAAAGTGAATACACTAAATATCTAAATGTTTCATATGGTCATTTTTGCTGACACAGTACCAAGCACTGTATATGTATTTGTACACATTGTCTAGTGTATAATCTGTATAGGGTTACATTACTCTTTGTTTTTTGCAGTCTGTAGGCCCCTCTGTCTTGGACATATGTCTCTCCTCATACAGTAAGAGCAACACAGAACAACATAAATGGGTCACAGCATGGTCCCTTACTCAAAGGATGAACCATTCAGTTACAGGATAAGAGATGCCACCAGGTTAAAAATAGGCAGGAAAGTGAAAAAATCTGTTTATCTACCTCACAAGCAATAGCTAAAGGCAATGTGCCTACAGTAATAGCTGTATGCAGTAGGAGTACTTGCCTGTCCACTTGATCATTATCTTTGCAGTCTTTAATGAGAATTGTTTTCAGGGCTTTGAAAGGATGATGTATAAGCTACTGATATTGTTTGCAAAATGTCACTTCTGAGATTATCACTGTGTCTGCCAGGAAAGAGTGAATTAACAGTGTACATCTTGTTCACTATTGCACAGTTACAACTGTACGAAATATGCAAAGTATTAATTTGGGGGGCAGGTGGAAATGATCCCTTCGTGTTAACAGCATAAGAGGTTTTGTTTCCTGTACTCACTGAGTAAAGACCTGCTGGCATAGCAATCACCTTTATATGACCTACTGAGTTGCTAGAAATTGTCTACCTTGTGTTGTCTAATTTCTTAGGCAGAGGAAATTTGGGGGGGTCTGGGGAGGGGGGTGGTGGGCAAGAGGGAAGCCAGTGATGTAACAAATTCAGCTCCACGAATTTATGGGCATAGCTAAACTAGTCCCGCTGTAGGGAATGTGGCCACCTGTGGTGTGATTCCTTCAGAAGTGAGCAAGAGCTGGTGCTCCGAGGAGCAGGGTTTGCGGCAGTGTGTTCCAGATGAAGGTGTTTTTGTGCTCTAGGCTGACACTGTGAATTCTTTATGGACTTTGTCTTGCTCCCTGCTAATGATGTGTTAGTACTAGGGGTGTAACCAGGTGAGATTGATGCTTCTGGATCTAGCCTCTTTCTCACTCTGCTTTGTATGTGTGGCTTTTTAAAATACATCACAGCTTTGCCTGATGTTGGGTTTGAGGGAGGAATGCTGCATATCCTTTTGCTCCTTTCCCTTTTCAGTGTGTTAACTTGCTTGATTGGGTTTCATCTCCAAGTCCATTAGTGCAGTAGAAAGGGAAGCTGGTAATACAAATACTCATACAAATTCCTGTAGGCACTGCTGTCATGAGACATATTTGCATGTTTTAAGGCCTCTGCCTGATAACTATAAGAGCAGATTAGGGCACCAAGAAATGATAATTTGATAATAAATTCTTGTGGCCACATGTGCAACTTTATTAATATGTACAAACATTCCCTTTTTGGGCAGCATGAATGGCATTGTGATATTTCAGGGTTTGCTTGTCTTTTTAGTTACTGTGTTCTTTAGGGTGATGTCTATTATTACTTCCCTGTCTCAATTAAGCATCTCAGTAAGGCTCAATAAGCATTCTTTCTCCAGTTGGTTATATTTGTTTTCCTTTGCTTATGGGAATCCTTTACACTGATTTCTAGTTATGTTGTAGTGTGATTTTACTGTTAAATGGGCATTGGAAGAAAATTCCTTCCAGTTCTGGGAACAGCTTCCCAGTCCACCGATTATACAATATCTCCTTGTTCTTTTCCAGTAGTATTTGGGCATATTTTACGTTAACAGGGATTCAGAAGTTTATAAAGCAATTTTTTGGGCCTCTTGTTTTGCTATGAAAGTTAGATCATAAAAAATAGATGAAGAAAGGCAGCACAATTGCATGCCCCCTGCACCTCACCCATATAAGCATCAGATAAGTTTTCAATGTTAGTAGGCTTAAATTAAAATATTAGCTTAATCACCTATGCAGTCTCAGTTTACATGCATATCTGCCAATTGTTGTGTAGAAAACACTATAGTTTTTGCTCAGGTTTGGACTCCTCTCCCCTCATTGGTGTTGTTGACCAGAAAAATTTCCAGGCTTTTCCTGTGTTCTGAACTCAGGATAACCACAGTTACTGCCAGGTCAGTGCAATATTGGGAAAATAATCTTTCAGTATGAGAGTAGAGCTGATGTACTCATTTGCTCAATGACAAAGATTCAGTGAAAAAAGTCTAGCTGTGAAAATTCTTCTTCCCTTTCTTCCCATCTCTCCAATCTGATGAAAATAATTTGTATGTAAGAGGTCTGACTGGGATAGGACTTTGTTTTGTAAATTGACAGATTTTTCATAGATAGAGCATATATTCAAATAAGACCCAGAAGTCATCACTATCAATCAGTTCTTGAGAAATTGTACTATGTTTCCTGCCCACTTCTTAATAGAAAAATGCATGTCTCACACTACCTACCTGCAACTAAGTAATAATAGGTGGGACATACAAACCACGTGTTATTGATGAGTTCAATTTCTTTGCCTTGAGCCTTGGCATGAGTTTGAATTCAGTGGTGCCTCTTCTTTGTAAGAGAAAAGATAATGCTACTTTCTTCAAAAGCCTTAGTTCACTCTTAGTGTAATTTTTTTACTTCAATGGGAGACGTGTATTTTCTGCATATACAATGATACTAGCTTTTCCACTTTCCTCAGATGGGAGGATAAGGCTTTACAAACCTGTCCCTTTAACTGTGTACCTGGCTCTATGTTAATATTTTTCCAGTACTTCTCTATTTCCTGTAGCTGGCAGCCTTATATTCTTGTAGTTTGTACTAGCATGCAGTACAGTCAAGCCTGTTACCTTTCCCTTCATAACACTGTATCCTAAAGCAGCGGGAGTTCATTTTACTGTAGAAAGAACAGTTATATTGTCTATTGAGGTATTTTATCAATCTGTGTTCCTCACTACTTGATGCATTTTTGCCAAGGCTCATGGCTACAAATCTTTTTTTTGTAATTTATTTATTTGTTTTTATTGTCGCATCTCAGTAGCAGAATTTGTTACAGGAGTTGTGGGTTTAAAAGCTAACCAACTCTTCCAGGCACTTTTTTGAGACCTGGTTTTAAATTAAATTATGCTGACCTAACCCCTATCTCACTGATACAAAAATGGGCTGCTGTCTTTGATGCAGGTTTCTAAAGGAGTTTGCGACCTTGCAAGATGTGAAGAGTGCAATTGGCAAAAAAAGGATTATAGTGTCAAGAGTGTCAGCTGAAAAGAAAAACTGGTTCTCCAGAAAAGGTTTATATAGTTCTACTTGATCTGAGGATATTAGATAATGTAGTCTTTGGTTCCTCTGCTCATTGATCTGCATTTAAGCATGTATTTTTGCACATGCTGTAAACACATCAGTCCTTTGCAAGCTGAAGGAAAATAGGCAAACAGAAGGATTTGACGACACTTTAAAGTCTTTGAGCACTCAGTTAAAGAGAAAGCAAGACAGAAGCCTAATGTCTTCTAATTCCTTTATTTTGTTTGAAATAATAAAATAATTTTGTTTGAAATAATACTATTTCTTCTCTTTTATTCGTATTTCTTTCTTGCACTTATAGCTTGTCCTTTTTGAAGCTATGATATAGTTAATTTTTTCCCCTATGGTCGTCCTGTTCTTGAGAGGGATGAAGAAGCAACTTGCCACCGAATTCTGTCTCTGATTGATGACTTATCTGCTCATTCCACTATTTGTGGTCTTTTATGCACTGAAGTTGATTAGTAGTTCCACATTAGACACAGGCAGTTACAGTGCTGTTGGTCAGGCACAAATGTGCCTGGCCTATTTGGCAACAGCTTTCCAATGCTTCCCCCAATGAATCATTACAACAAAGAAGGAACCACCCACTGACAGATCCCAAAAGAAAAGGAGTGCATCTTTACAGCCAGAATATTCAAAAGCTTCTGGAAGCCCTTCATTCCTGAAGAGAGATAGTACCTCTCTCACTCATGTCTTTGGCACGTGGAACTTCTCAACATGAGAAAAGGGAAATTCCTATCATTATGTTACAACTGAAAAGGCCTATGTATATCAACCCTATCATTAATATGTATTATCTCGAATTTGAGATTTAGCACATCCTTTTCAGGTCTCCTATTCAGAGCCTTTGTCATGGAGTCTAAACAAGACTCTGACCTTTGAGTCAACATTAAGAAATACCCATCCTGGTCTAGCTCACAGCAGCTCTTGTGATCTGCGTTGCTAGTTCACAGAGTATTTGGGTAAAAAAATACGTTGTTTTTAACATTATATTTAACAGTAACTGGAAGTGTTGCTTGTTTCTGTTTAGATGAGAGTCCTTACACAAAATCTGCAAACCAGGCAAAGGCACCTGATGGAGCATTGTCTGTGAGGAGACAGAGTATTCCAGGTAAGACTTGCTTTGCTTTTTATAACATACAACTTGTTTTTGAACAGCGAAGTAATACTAATCAAAATTCAACTAGTTATAAAAAGCAAATGAATTTCAGTTGCTACCAAGCAACTTTATGAAGGCTTCATGGAAACTGTAAGATATTTCCACAGTTAGGTTATCTCAAACTTTTGCTGTGAAGAGCATCCCTGTATCTCTGGCTTTTGCAGTAGATTTGAGACATTAAGCGGGACAACCTTTTCATCAGAGGCCCATATATTTTTCAGGCCTCATTAAATCTGTTCTTTGAATTCTGGTTTCAATAGTATGGGGAGATTGGCTCATATTTTCCACTATTGATCGGCCAGGTTCAGAAATCTAACAGGGTAACACTCTGCCATACTTCTTGTCTTCGTGTAATTTGCTGCCACACCTGTGCCCATCCTTGTCTTTCATGTCATCATATTGCACAAAGCTGGACCATTAGATCAATGGTTAAAATAAGTGATCTTTGAACCTCTGTGTCTTGTAATTACATCAAACAAGTCTGCAAAATATGTCCATGAAAAGAAAGCTTAATATACATATTATGCAGAAATCTAAAGGGATTTTCCACTCAAGTAATATTTTACAGAACTTTTAATGAGAACAAATGAGCAGTGACAGCAGTTGCACATGGGTGAAATTACTGATGTTGCCTGTCTCACCTCTAGCACAGTAACCTCTGACTTGAAGGGAAGATGCATTGCAAAAGAAATCAGAAACTGTAAGGTCACGACTTAATGATTAATGTTAATATTACCCGGACTCTGTGGCCTTAATATTGAGCAAAGACACACAACTTAGAGGGAGTCTGTGGATGGGGGATGGACCTCAAATCTTTACCACAGCTAGGCTCAGATCTCATTCCTGTAGCTACAGGGAGCAGCCAAAGTATGTTTTATGAATACTTTGTGTGCATACTTCTATGTGTGAGAGAGAGCAAGCTGGCTGATTTACTGTAGGTTATAATGAACATTTTTGTTCATTGTTGGAAAACATCACACTGATTTAAAGATTGTTATTTTTATAGTAGAACCATGAATGTCATAACCATTGTGAAGTGACATGACTACAGTGTCTAGTGTGCCATTATTATGAGAAAACAATTACTTACACAACATGAACTAGGTTTTTTTTTAATACAAGTCAATACAAAACAGTATTCATTGTTCTTCAGAGTAAGTTAGGACCTCTATAAGGAACCTTTTTGAGTAATGCTTTAGCTCGTAGGTCAGTAATATTTATGACCTTGGAAATGTTCAGTCCTTTGACCTTTTTGCTGTGAACTTAGTAATTATTCTTTATGGTGTCGTTATTGTATTTATAAAACATTTATGCCAAGGTTTGAGTACAGACTGAAGTTTATGGTTTCTCATGACATTTTGAGAACTCCTGATGATTTTCACTAGTGTTCTTTAAAGGGAGGGTTTGATGAAAACTGAACAGGTACAGTTTTTCTGTAGAACATTTGGTAAGATTAGGAATTTCAGGTGTTGAGTAGTCATTGTGTCTAATGACCATTTATGTTGTTTTTTTGTTTTTTTACAATTGTATATTCGGGAGTTTTTGAGAGCTTGCAGATGTATTTTTACTATATGCTCTTGAGTTACAGTTTATTCAGAGAGATAATACTGACAAGTGTTCAGTGAGATGTGCTTTAATGTATTTCAGGTGTTCTGGAAAAAAACTATCTAATCTTATGTATGTTCCTCATCTTTTAATATAATGTTGACATATATCTGAATGCCTTGTTACATCTTAGGAGCCCCAAAGGATAAGTGAGATTCAGCTGGCTGGCAATTGAAAAAAAATAAAATAAAAATTGGAACTTCTTCATGTCCTGACAAATTCCCATTGTAATACAATGAATGTTGTGGATTTGAATACATAAATGACTTTCTAAAACTAAGTATTATTTTGACAGTTACTTGAAGATTTAGGAGTTGACTGAAGTTTCTGAAAATAACCTGTAATCATTTATATCACTTGGATACTGAGAAAATATGACCCCACATTTTATATGTAAACTAGCACCTCATAAATAGCTTCTGTTCTTACTTGTCTGCACAGCATTTTATCCACATTATGGATTATTCTTGACATGGATGCAGAAGCATTCCCAGCTAACCAGCTTGGTTTGGCAATAGGAGATGTACTAGTTGTATTAACTAGAATGAGACCGGAAGTAGTATAGTTTCTTTTGCTTGGAGGCAGGATCATGCTTTGACAGTATGTAGGTCAGCTCCAAATAACTTTTGAGTTGGAAGGTATGATGCAATGAACCTAGTAAATTCTTCTGGACCTGGATGGGACCTTGTCAGCTGGAATTACTGTCAGTAATCCTTGCATAGGGAACTTACACTCTATGGAAAGCATTCATTTCTATTCCCCTTGGATGATATGCCTGATAAAACATCATGCTCCTGAACTGCTGTTTTTTCAAGCTTGAAGCGTGGTGGTACCTTTGACACTTGATGTATAGTACCTATTCCACTTGATGCTCTGTCATTCCCAAGACATGGACAATAGATGTTCTGTTCCAAGGGAATGCTCTGACTATTGAATCATCCAAGAGAAAGCTTCTGGGTTTTAGCAAGGTAATTGATCTTATCCAGAGTTTTGCATAGGTTTGGCCGGTCTTTGGAGAAAATACTAGTGAAAGTACATATACAGAATGTGAAATCTTCCAACTTGGTATGGGATCATGGCATCTCCCTGTGTCTGGTAAAAGTTCTTTCTCATGACATTTGAATTCTCTTTAAAGGATTTTTACTTCTCTGTTCTTTTGGCCAGCTATCAAAAAGGGGAGCTTTTGTTGCTGTGAGACCTGAAATTACTATATCAACTGTAAACCCCAAGAGGTGGTTTTTATTCTTCCATGTGAAACCGTTGAAAGAACAGTATTGATGAGCAATGACTGAGTGCACAGTAAAGTAATGTAATTCTATAGAGGTTACATGGAGCTCAGGCTCAGTTTATTTTACAGGAAAAAATGTTGGAATAGTCATTTTGGAATTAAAGCCAAATGAGTACATACTGTGAGATCAGTGCACTGCGTTTAATTCCTTTCATACCCAGAAGGAAGGAATGGATTAAGCATCTCCTGGAGCAGAACTTGCTTATTTGAGATACAGAATGCATTATTCATGTGATGAGACTACATGTCACATTTACCATGTCTTCACATGGTGCAAAATCAACAAGCAACAGATCCTCTCAAAGGGATTTACGGAATTGCTGAAATTATAGTTAATTCAAATTATGTGCATTAATATAATGTGGTTTGAAACTTGGACTTAATTTTGCATATGTGTTGGTATTTAGTTACAGTCATATATACGTGATTGTTTGAAACTTTACTTAGCTTCACAGTCAGAATTTCTTAACTTAAAAGAGACTTAAGGTAATGCCAGCATGACAAGCAGCCTGCAAAGTCAGAAACAAACAGATTTCTCCTTTAAACATTTAAATTTGGACTGTTGACTGGAATATAGTGAAATATTGTTGCTACCCTACCCTTACAGAAGCCAAGGGTTGGGCTTTGTTGTTCCCCATTCAAGAAACTATCAAGAAACTAGAACTAGCATTAAGGAAAACAGTGTGTTTCAGAATTCTTGGGTAAGACCCTTACCTCAGAGTCACAGATTCAATTAGAAATGTCTTTCATTTAAATAGAAAGTCTTTGACTCTCACTTGTTAGCTAGCCTCTTGAATCCCCAGGTTTAGATTGCAGTAGTTCCCATCGCGTTCCTGGTCGCCTGTCTTGCCAAGGGTCCAAGCAGTGCCCAGCCAAGGGCAAACATTAGGAAAATAGCTCTTGAGTCAAAGGTGTCGCTCCTGGGATTGCTTATTCCTGCAGGAGCTTTAAAAAGCACTTCACATGTTCCTGCAGCACTGATCCAGTGTTAATGGCAGTGTTCAAGAGGCACTTGAAGTCAAGGAGACCTTAACATTTGCTTCCAGATAAACATGATCTCAGACCTGTCCTGAATACGGGCAGGCTGAATAGCTACTCCCAGGCTTTCCAAATTATGGTCCAGTGCCCTCTTATCTGTTTTAGCAACAGGGATAAATCAGTCAATACTAATGCTCTGCAGGTTGTTCTCTGCATTCATACGTTTGTTTTCAATTCACTTACTGAAAACTGGGGGAATGGGGGGGAATCATCTGACATAAGAATAAAAATAATTCCTTTGTGAAGCAAAAACAACACACCATAAATTTGTGACTGATTAGAATGTTTCAGAAAATCTGCAGCAAATGCTTAATGTTATTTTTAGTCCAATTCTGGATATGTTTTTATTGAGTCTTAAAAGTTACTTTTTTGTTTGTTTGTTTTGTTTGTTTGGGTTTTTTCGTTTTGTTTTGTGGGTTTTTTGTTTGTTTGGTTTTTGTGGGTTTTTCTTGTTTTGTTTTTGTTTTGTTTTTTCAACAGTAAAAAACACCAAAGTTTTTTAGACAAAATGTTTCAGATTCTCAATGTTTAATTTTTTTTGTTGAATTCATTAGTTAAGTTTAAGTTAAATTTGCAAATGGATCAAATTGTTTTTCACAAAAAGTGGATTTGTACTCGATCTAGTTGATATTAATTTTAAAAAAAAAAATCAAAATACATACTTTTTGCTTCTTGCATCTACTGACAAATATCTTCACTATAGCAGACTTCTAGACATGTGAAGTCTCGTTGCCTGAAGTAGTTAAGGGTTCAGAAGAACTATAACGTGAGCTATATACTGGGAGAGCTATTTGAATCATCTGTTAATTCAGAGATTTGGTTTAGCTAGGAGGATTGCAATTATCTAGCTGTCTTTCCTAAGTAAATTCTTGTTCCAAGATCTGGCACCAAATAACAAAGAGATGTAATTATTTCCTTAAACTGAGGAAGTTTCTTTTTCTCTGGGACAGAAGGATAAGATAACTGCCTGCCTTCTGCCCTGTTCAACACACTTAGCAAAAGACCCTTGGAGTCTTGTCCTCGTCATGTTTGATCCACTGTTGTTTCTCCTCCCGTGTAACCCTTGTGCTCCAGCTGTGCCAGCCTCTGGCACCCACAGGAGCTTTTCAAAGTTTCGTTCTGGCCACCTTCCACTCCACATCAAAAGATGATCTGCTGAACTGGCAAATTGGATTTGTGGTGGAAGTGCATGCCCACCCTGACAGAGATAAGCAAGAAAGACCAAACCCAGATGTTATAAATCATTCTTTTGACATTTTCTTCACCATGGGGAATCACTTTTTCTCTCTAATCAGTTTATTTATTTGTCATAAATATGACAAATATTTGTATGACAAAGTTTTGTATGCAGCTGCAGGGATGTACTAACAGGTCAGTTGTTAAAATAGGTCACTATATTCTGAAGGAAAATTGTCAAGACTTTGAAGTCTGAAATTAAAATGACTGGATTTTACAGTTCCTTTGTACACATGTAAATACTGCACTTTCTTTCCACACTACCTGGTTCTTTGAAGCATGCTATAATACAGGTTTCCAATTTCAGCACAGTATTTGATCTCAAAAACAGGGTTAGCCATCAAACTGAATGAAAAACAGAGTGAATGTACAGCACAGAGCTCATCCTCTGCAGTGGCTCAAGCTCTGCAATTGCTGTTAGTAGTGGTTTTGCCGCCTTGTTTGGGAGGAGTTTGGTAACAGGATTTTAATGCAAAAATGAAACGTTAAGCAAACATAATTTTAGAGTAGGCTGAATTTTGAACTACTGAGGTAGAAGGGAGCAAACGCATATCAAAGAAGCATAAAATGCCTTGCAAAGATATTTACAGAGCTGATACTAAAATAATAATTAATATATGATATAGTGTGCTCAGTAATTGCTTAGGACACCAAATAGTCCTAGGACAAGTTATGAAATACTAAATTATTGTAATAAACCAAATAATTAACATATTTGGAATTTTCAGGCTCTGAAATTTTTAAATACACACTGTGTATGTCATTAGAAAGCAGTAAGGAAGTTTTCCTCTGATCTTTGTCTCTGAACACCTATGGGTGCCATGATCTGTTTACAAAAATACAGATACACCTTTTTTTTCCCCCCTCCTTGACCCACAGCCTGTGGGTCAAACTGTGCAGCAAATGTCCATATTCTGTCTCAGGCTACACCAAATGTGGCGTTCCTGAGGGGTTTGTCTACTGCCCGCAACTAATGAACTAAAATGTAGGTCAGCTGGAAGCTGTATAATTTTAAAGACCCTTCTACTTTCTTCACTATGATTTTGAGGGTTTTGTAACATCTAGAAATGTCTGTTTAATCCTGAAAATAAAAATATATTACTATCAGAAAACAAGCAAAGGTTGTGAAGAAATAAGACAATAATTGAGGTTTTATATATATATATAATATAGTTCCAAGATCCAGTCGAGACTACAGTTAGAGACAAAACATGTGATCCAGTTATGATGTCCTTGAGTTGCAAATACAAAACTGTATTAGCTGAATTTAATATTGTGTATGCTGTGCCACAATTTAAATGAGGAAAAGCTCTGTACTGCATAGCATAATACTAGAATAGATGGATTGTGTTGTTTTTCTTTTTCAAGGAAGATAATCTCAGAAATAAGAGAGAAATTAATAGAGAGATAGAAAGGTTTTTTTTAAAAAAGAAGTCCGCATTGATTAAAAAATGAATTGGACTTCTAAAGTGATCCAGGGATGGAAGTTCCATTCAATGACACTGCTTAGGAAGGAAGATAGCTCCCGGGTTATTCCTGTAGCTCAGCTCTTAACGTTTGAGACAGGTTCAAGAGACTGACAGATGTGACAGATGGATGATCCATGCCCAGTGGATAGATGTTTACCTGTGTGCAAACAGAGCCAGAGCCAGTTTTGTTTTCCTCTGTGACTAATATGACAATGGCAAGACAGTAGGTGTTCAAAAATAGCTGTTTTCATGCTTGCAGTTAACTTGGTCCAACTCCTCAGACTCCTGTGTTGACTGAAACTGCAGAAGATTTAAGCACTCCTATTATTTTTTGGCACAGTGCTCATTCGGACTAATGTCAGCAGCCCCCTTTGCATCATTTGCTACAGGGCAGCCACCTTCTCTGCATTGCCTCACTGGTGCAGACCTCAGTCACCTTTTCCAGAAAAACTTCATAAAAAGTTAAATCTTCCTTGCCTTTGACTTTAGCTTCCCTCATATTTGGTAAGCACTCTGATGTCATGGATGTAAGTTCTGTGTTAGTTAACGCTTCATCTTTCACCAAAATATTAAATAGTCTTCACTAGCTAACTGGTTTTGCATTTTAAGAGCGTGATTTACCTGAGGAAACCTGTTAAAATCATCCTCAACCTTTATCATAGCTTGCATTGTGAGAAAAAAGAATTCATTGCAGACATAAAACATGAAAGTAAAACTTCTGTCAGTAAAAGCTGGGTTAGGAAATTTAAATATGTGTCTACAAAAGCACTTTTTCCCCTCAATTTGCATTTGTCTCATAGACACTTTTACTGTGTACTTTTTTAAATCGTCACAGAATGCCACTGAAGAGATTTTTAAGCATTTAGAAATCCATTAGCAGTAACCTCTGCAGTCACAGTTATTATGGTAATGATCTTGGGTGATTTCCTAGCAGAAGCAAGTGTTTTGACCTGTGAAATGCAGATCACAGGCTAGTAAGCTTTTCTGCACTTGAGGTGTTTATTATATCTGCAAAGTCATTTGCTCGTTTTCATGTCTGATGAGAGGCTGCAGTTGCTGTATCATTTACAGGATTCCCTGTGTGTTTGTTTAACCTGCTGGAGGTTTATCAAATGATCTGTGAGGCAGCTGCAGAGCTGTATGTCTTTTCATTCCCATTGCCATTGGAAATTCCTGAGTTTGGTTTCTCATATTTGGTACTGAAAGAAGTAAGATTTCTTGTTTGCCCTTCCTCCTTCTCACCAAAATAACTTTATTGGAATGACTTCATGTATGTCATTCATGTAAACATGTTCGTACCAGCTAAACCATAAAGAAATTTGTCCCTTGTTGAAAATGGACAAAGTCACTAAGTTCTTACCGAACTGAGATTCCTGATGATTTATTTATACTTGCTCTTTACAGTTCACCTACATACTAGTGTTTTCCAGTATTGGAAATTATTAGAATAGAGAACAGTCTCATTTCATTCCTTTTAGCGTAAAAGAGAGATAAAATGCATTAAAAGCAGTGCTGTACATGAGGAACACACATTCTTTCAAATATCCATCTGATAGGTCTGAAAAGTTAACTGACTTTGAATTATTTTCACTTTTATGTAAAAGGTGCTTAGGCACACACCTGTAGCAGGATTTGTTGCTGATGGTACCAAATACCTTCATTGATGTGTATTTGGATTTAGTTACATTTAATTTTACCAAACTTCAGTCCTTCAAAGTGAAATGTGCTAATGTATTGCACCTGCAGTTTTTTCCAACAAGATCAGTTTAGCTATGTGTAGTGTAGGCTGAAATCCAATACAGTGTCTATAGCATCATTTAAAAAACTGTTTCTGCTATTTAGCCCTTGCACTCATACAATTTTGAGTACAATTCTGTACTCAGCAAACCTGCTTTCAGTATGTACATGTGCATTGTATATTTGTTAGTTTGAAGTCCCTCATGCTGACCTTGCTGTCACTGTGATACCGCAGGATTTCTCAGTGGAGCTTGGAACCTGCAAATAGGCCGGGAAGCATCAGTGCGTCTCCTGAAGTTGGGGGTTCCATCTCATGGCTGCTTTCCTGCACACTTTCGGCATGCTCTCTAAGTACCACAAAGGGAAAATATCCATGTGATGGTTGGTTTCATTCATTTTAATCAAAGTGTTGGTGGTGTCTGTTGAAAAATTTATTCTCCTTTGAAGTCTTCTGTTACAGGATAGAGCATACTGTAGAGGACATGTGAGATAAGAGAAACTAGGAAAAACCCAAAGAAGGATGGTCATGACTAGGCTTGAAAGAGAAGCATGGAGACAGTCTCTGAAAGAGACACTGGACAGACAGGGTGAGTTTGGAAAGAGGGAGGAAAGCCATATGCTTGCTAAAGGTCATGTGAAGAGGGCAGGTCTGTAACCCTGGGATTGTGTGACTGATGACGATCCTTTCCTGGCTGAACACAAAGCTCATCAATCCCAATGATCACTGCATTTCACAAGAAATGTGTAAAATGTCTAAAACTATTCTTCTGTGAAACTGGACTTTGACTGTCCCTTTTGGAATAGAGCAGCCCATTACAACTACCAGTTGTCATTGTAGGTGCAGTGGGTTCACCCTGGCTGGATGTCAGGTACCCATCAAAGCTACTTTATCATTTCCCTCTGCAACTGAACGGAGCAGAGAAGATTAAATGAAGGGTTCATGAGTTAAGGACTGGGAGAGATCACTCGCTGATTACCATCATGGCCAAAACAGACTCGAAATGGCGATATTAATTAAATTTATTAGTAACAGAATTGGAGCAGGATAATGAGAAGTAAAATAAGTCTTAAAAACACCTTCTCCCCACCCCTCCCTCCTTCCCAACTTTTGCCTCCTGCCACGCAGCAGTGCAGGGGGACAGGGAACGGGGGTTACATCACAAGTTGTTTCTGCTGCTGCTCAAGGAGAGGAATCTTTCTTCTGCTACCCATGTGGTCCCTCCCATGGGAGACAGTCCTCCATGAGCTTCTCCACTGTGTCCATCCCACAGGCAACTCCATGAACTGTTGCAATGTGGGTTACTCTTCCATGGAGTGCAGTCCTTAAGGCACAGACTGTTCTATCCAGAGTGGGTCCCCCACAGAGCCACAAATCCTACCAGGAAAACTTGCTCCAGCATGGGCTCCTCTCTCCACAGGCTGGCAGGTCCCTGCCAGAACCTTGCTTCAGCACACTCCTCCCAAAGGATCACAGTCTCCCTTGGGCATCCACTCACCCCAGCATGGGCACCTCCACGGGCTGCAGGTGAATCCCTGCACCTGCATGGACCTCTGTGGGCTTCAGGGGCACAGCTGCCTCGCCATAATCTGCACCAGGGGCTGCAGGGGAGCCTCAACTCCAGTGCCTGGAGCACCTCCTTCCCCTCCTTCTCCAATGACCTTGGAGTCTGCATTGTTGTTCACATGTTCTCACTCTTCTCTGGCTGCAATTTCATCTGCCCAGTAACTTTTTTGCCCTTCTTAAATATGTTATCACACAGGCATTCTTGTTATTCTCAATTGGCTTGGCCTTGGCCAGTTGTGGGTCCATACTGGAGCTGGCTGGCATTGGGTCTGCTGGACATGGGGGAAGCTTCCAGCAGCTTCTCACAGAAACCATCCCTGTAGCTCCCCACACTACCAAAACCTGGCCACACAAACCCAATACAGGAGGTAACTAAGAAGCTAAAGTTGAATATTGACCTCTTGAAAACCACTGCATTTCCACAGGGTAGCACAGTTGGGTTCTCATGGAGGAGGAAAGGGGGTAGGTTCAGAAAAATGAATATTGCATGAGAGGACAATCCATAAGGAATGCTCAGGTTCCTCAGTCTGTTCAGAAGTTGTTAAATGTATTCAGAAAATTTCAGGCAGTATATTTTTCTCTGGGTGGAAATCTATTCAAACATTTTTATGTATACTGTTATCAGTCTAGTATTGGAACAAAAGTGTGTATTCAACAGAAAATAATTATTGCTGTGTCATTCAATTGCCAATCCTCATGGGTCCAGTATCACTAGAGAGGAAGAGTAAGCAGTAAATCTGTGTATACAGACTGAGTCAGTGGATTCAGAAGGGACTGAATAAATTAATTGGCAAAAGCCTCATATATAAATACTACAAAGACTAAGAAGTACTGTACTCTCTAATGTGAGAGTACTGGATGCTGGAGAACTGTGGCAGGAGCAGACTGAACAAAGTAGGCAGGCTCTCATTCTTTCCCAAAACAGGACCTTGTTTTCCTGCATTCCAAGATGGTACTGGGCCTGATGGAGTGTTAGTCTGACCAAGCAGGGCATTGCTGTCTTTCAAAGCATATGACTAGCAAACAAATTCTGGGCATGTTTCTTTAAGGTCTCAGGGTTTGTTGGTCTGAGAAGTTGAGGATAATATCTTACCATTTTACTACTTGAGTCTTTTTGCACTTAATAATTTCTCTCTTACAGTTATAGATAATTAACTTGATGATTTTAGTGTTCCTAATGCATTTCTAATACCCCTTTAAAGGACTTAATGCAAGATTTCCATCTGTGTTTGGTTTTTTTTTTTAATTTTGATCTCCCTTTCAGTTTTTGCAGTGGTTATAATTTCAGGGCATGAAGATAGCAAGGAAATAACATTATCTACAAAGATAGCAGCTCTGTCAAAACAGCTCTCACTAAAATACGCTATCCTAGATTTGGATAGTAGTTTGTCTGTTCTTTTCAACTGTTTCAGTGGGTCTTGTTTTCACTCTAAACCTTGACTTCTTCTTTTTTTTTTTTTTTTGCAAAATTTTATGTCCATTTTGCCAATATGAAGTGGCTTAAAGTGTTTTGTATGGATAGGGAAAACGTCATTTCTTTGCTTGTTTCTTTTAATAGCATTTAATAGCATAGAATTAAAGGAGGAAATAAGATTTTGGTGCCTATGTGTCTTCCTCTTCACATCCTTGGTACCTGGGGCAGACAGATATGAAGCCATGCCTCATAGTGTAGAATAAGAGAGGTAGATATGTGTGCTTTGTGTAGCAGCTGTAAGACCACAAGTTAATTGTAACGTCATTACAAACTAGCTTTTATTTCCCTTCTGTCTGAAAGCACAGAACAAAGAGCTCGTCCGTTTAGGTTTTGATGTACTTATTGTGAATTTATGTGGCATCAGTGAGCCAGGAGAGACATTGGTGACAGTCTAAACTGAATGTACAACTTCCTGAAATGTATTTATATCTCAACTTATATTTAAATTATATTTCAGAGGGACACAATCTTTTCATGGTTGCTAGTGATACAAAACCCATCATAGCCTTTTGCGGTTAAGTAATGTCTCTGCTTTTATTTCAAGCTAGAGTATGCATAGGTTCAGGTTCACCTCATTTGTAATGTTGTTTTTAATCAAAATTCTATTCTTTAGTTACTTCATTACAAAATCACTATTTAATCTTCCCTTTGTTGAAGTAATCAAATTGTGTTTCTGGGGTCTTTGCTCCCAGGATTTTTTTTTAACTGTTCTGAAAACTCTTTTGTAACTCTCCTGTCCTCTCTTTTGTTACTAATAATCTTGGTGTCACAAGGAGATAAAGCATCTGAGTGACAGTCACTACTTCACTAAACACAATGGTGGACTAAATACTGCTGTGTTAAATGTCTTGTTTATGTATTCATAGTTTGCATTAATTATTCTGGCCAGTGAGAATTTTTATCACATGAGAGGGTTCCCAAATAATTTTCTGGAAACATTAATTTCATAATTGATTTACTGGGCACTGGTTGGGTTTTTTTATATATGGTTGCATACATCAATTCATATCTTTTACAGTAATAGTGAGGGACTTTTTTAACTTTGTCGGTGATATACAGGTTCATAGAATGCATATGCTCATATTTTTTGATTTAATGTGCTTGTCTAAATTGCAGATAACATTCTCACTTTGTCTGCATGGTATGGGGAATCTCCTAATGTTGTGTGAATAAACGCATAAAGAAGGCTCTTTCTAATAAGTAAAATATCACTTACTAACAAATTGAAAAAAGTACAGAAAGCAAAACCAGGAATATTTTAATTGGGGAAAGTAGCAACAAAGCCAAAATCAAAATATTTCACTGCTCTTATTCATAGAAGACATTGTTAAAAGGACACTGTGAATATCAGTTCAAATAAGAACAAGTGCCAATCTTCAATATTAATTGATTTTATCAGTGAAGCAAAACGAGTCCAACTTAATAGTTAACTGTGAGATAAGATCCTGCCAAGACCTTCTTCCCATATTAGATGACATTGCACCAACAATGTGGCCCTGAATACTTGTTGGATAAATGATATAGAAAATGGGCATTGACCTTTGAGGTAGTAAAGACCTAATGTCACAGAAAAATGAGACATATGCTGCAGCTGAATTTTAGGTATCACTGACGAATGATGAGTGATCATATCTGGTAGCACAGTGTGACTACTGATCCCCCAAATACTGCTTCTGTAAGTGAAAGTGAGAAGTAAAAATTTATTGAGGTCATACAGGTAAATATTGCCATTTTACTAAAACTTCAACAAAATGGGCCGAATTTATCAAGAATAAAAATGCTCCAATACAATTCATAATTTCTAAATAACTTGTAAGGAACATATTCACATAGGAGTAAAAAAAAGTCCGCTTCAAAAAAGATTTTGGATTTAGTTTTGAAATTGAAAGTTTGGCAAGTATATTTACAAATCATTACAAACTTGTAGCTACAAAGATGTGCCTAAGTAAGAAACCTCTGCAATTTTATGATAAGGCTTGTACCTCACTCTAATGGGACCATTAAAGCCAAAAGCTTTTTCCTTAGCCCCTAACAAAAGGTAATGGTGCAATAGAAACCATATATTCGATGGGAACATATAAACAATCATGGATCTTACGACTTACTTAATGTCACACCACAGAAAATAATAGTAAAGCTGTTTAGGTCAGTCTAGCAAAACTGCTAGCCAGCTAGGATGATAGTTGGATATGTATGGAAAGACTTGTTTGTCATGGACTAAGTTAGGGATATTGGGAGGCTCAGAGCATTTTTGACAAGCTGTGAATACATTCTATAGTCCAAATTTTCTCTAGGTACAAAGTTGGAGTAGGGACTAGAGCACTGTATATGCTGATCCACCACACATTTTAATATATCCACTGCCCTATAAAAGTATTGTTGACCCATGGTCCAAACATAAGAATCAGGGCATCATGTATTTTTCTAACGCATGTGTGGCTTAAAAATAAGCATTATAAACTCATACCTATACCAGATATCCTTATGAGGTGACAGCAGCTAACATTAGGCTGGTATCTCTATCTCCATCATAAGCTCTGGGTCTTTGCAGAGGAAGGCAAGATCAATGTGCATACCTGTCTGACCTGCCTGAATGTTGCTTTCTTCAGACTTTGTAAAACCACGACGGGAAAGCAAATCAAGAGCAAATACTCTTATTACAGGCATTTTGTAAGATCTGTGAAGTGCATTCTTCCTGGAAAATATTGCTGGTGAAGAAGTAAGAAGTAAGTTGGTCAGAAGTAAGACTTTTGAAGTATTTCTAAATGAGCAAACTGACATCAGCACAGAAGTGCTGTCACTCTTCCTTTGTTTGAGAAATTAGTTTGAAATTTTTGGCTTCTTTTTTTGACCCATTATGACTTCATCTCTTCTGGGAAGGTTTGACATTATATCCTCAGTTACATAGTAACATTTGGGACTTTTTTTTAATGTTGATCTGCCCTTAGTAGAAAAGGTTTTCAAAGGTGGAACACAAAAGAGGTTTATGCAGAGGATACAACAGTTGACCGTATTTTACAAATGCAGAGAAAAAAATTAGGGCAAATGTGTTTTGCTCAGGCAGAAATTACCTTTCCCATTTATTTTCAGTCAAAAAAATCATGGAGGAGGTGACATTCAGAATAAAACTCATTTAGGAAATTAAGGTAGATCATGTCTAGAAATATTTATCATGTTGTTTCTTCTGATTTCTCCAGTTTAGATAAACAGTTCTGTACCATATTAGATACTATCAGCAACCTCTCCTGCTCTCTGTAGGAAATCCCAAATTTTGCCTGTAGGTGATGCTAATCTTTCTGGACATTTTAAGGAGCTGTTTGTTGCATACTTACAAGTAAGAACAAATCCTGTCATGCTGGATGTTCTTTGTTGGTGCAAGTCTTGGGTGTGTAAGGTACATTCAAGCTGATATGGTAAGTTCCCATTAACAGTGCTAAGGTAAGTGGTGTTACAAAAATGGCAGAAGTGCTAAGCATGTCTGCATGTTTGTCATATGGGTTTTTTCTAAAATGTATGCCAAGCTATAGAACAGACTGTAATTTAGATAAAAACCAAGCCATTAAATCTGAGTATCTGATATACCTTGTGGACTGGAGAGGCAACCTCGAAGATTTTGGAAGTTACAGATGCAAAATTCAAGGCTGTAATTAGCCCTCTGGTCAGTTTATTTCCCAAGAACTAGTAGTTTAAAGGGAAGCAAATGAGATATTTTGTTGTTTCTGTCAAAGTGTTCATCTGATAGAGGAGTGTTCATTTGACAAAAGGAGGGATTAGCTTTTTATATTTCTAAAATCTAGGTCATGGTGCGTTTTTTTTTTTTTATTAAAGTGTCTGGAAATGGGAATTAAGGGATCCAACTAGTTGAAGTTGATGCAGTTGATACCTTTCTTGGGACAGGGGAGTGAGTAAACCTATAACAATTTTTCAAAGCAATTTAACAGCATACTGAAACAAAGGAAAAGATTTGGGAATCAGTCGTCTCAGGTGAAATGAATGACAATTGCAGATGCTTGGTGTCTGAACTAGATAGAAATTTCCCAGTGGTGCAGAGCTCAGCTGAAAAACATTGATTTATTAAACTGGGGTAGTTAATAAATCCAGTGATGGAGGACAAGCAAACCACACATTCATAGCTATGCATTCTTTCAACCGTTTTTGAAGTACCATCTTCCAGAAGTTAGCGCGTCTGGGTTGTGGTTTTCTGTAGAGGTAGAGAATACGCAAACCATAAAGATACCAGTGATTACAGTGAGCACAAAGGACAAAAGGTAAAATCTCTGGGAAGCATTCACTTGTATTTCCCATTTTTCTCATGGTTTTCGTACATATCTTATTCTTCCAAAGGTTGTCTAATCTTCTACACAGAGACTTTGATAAATTCTTTTGTCTTGACGAATCTTCCTCAGTACTACCAAGGGGAAAGATGCAGTGTCTGTATCATTCAGCTTTGTACGCTCTACAAACAAAGAGGTGTATGACCCTAGAAACTTAAATATCTCTTTCTTAATCCAGGTACTAGGAAAAGTTCTACTGATCATTCCTCCAGTGTTCAAATATTTGAAATTTCACCATCCATTACTTGAATACATGAACAATATTTTATCTAAAAAGCAGTGATGCTGTTACTATATCCTGTTCTGATCCTTACTGCTTCAGTTTTGCCATGATACCAGTGATCGAAGCTCCGTGTCATAAAAAGGAAAACGGATGTCTTGTATTAACTAAAATGTTAAATTGTATAGCAGCTGTAGATCATCACAGGCAATGCAAAGTATGTTTGCCAAAATTAAATGACAGCTTAAATGGAGAAAAGGGATTTAATGGCACTATTGCTGAAATTTACCTGGTAGTCATAGGATGTTAAAACATTGGAAGGAGCTGCAAAATGTGTTTCAAATAGCAAAAAACTAAACTGTTCAGTCAGTTTTTAATCTAGAATAGAAAGAAGATTAAGAGGTGATTTGATCAGGAGTTAATTCTTTATCTGCAGTGACATCCTGAATGTAATGGTGGTATTATAATGAGATCTTGGTCTTGAAGGCTTGTCTGCTCCCAGCTCAGACATTACATACGCATGTAGGTTTTCCATCACATGATGCTTTCAAAGCCACATTGAATATCTTTATAAAAGGTAATCTGTAGCTGGAGATACCACTATATCATGTTTCTTTTCTTGTGTCACTCAGGGGATCAGGGAGAGAATTGCTCTCAGTGGTTCCTTCCTGCCTTGCAGTGTACAAATGCAATCAGTCCTGTAATCAATCCTGTTTGATCCATTCTGGTAACTGTAGAAGTCAGAAAAACTGGAACAATCAGGCTCTGCTTTTGTGCATAGTGACATATCAGTGCAAACCAACACAAATTAACAAGAGTTCTCTTGGTGTTAATTTCTTGATGAAGGAGAGGAAGTTGGAGGTGAATTGATCAGAATTATGGGAAGAAGTTTTATAAATCAGAATCAGAAGCTGTGTTCTGTTCTGCACAGCAGGATTTCTGCTAGCGAGGGATGAGGGTTAATTAAGCCTTTATCCAGTTCGTACAGAACTGTAGAAAAGACTGATGTCATGGAGCTCTGCCCTTTCTTCATCAATAGTGTTAACAGAGACAGGCAGATGTGTTCAGGGTAGCATTGCTGATGCACGAGCTATTCTTGAGTTCAAGAATTCATTGCTTATAGCATGAAGCAAAATTTTCAGTAGGAGATGCTTGTTTCACATGGGAATTACAAAATTGAGGTAACTATGGGCATAAACCTCAGCTCAGAGGTACCTTTAACTACCCATTCCCTACCCAAGCCAAAAATTACATGGTTCGGAAGCAAAGAGGTTTGAGCTCTGGAAAGCTGTGTAATGTCTGTCGAAGTGGTAAAGGTTAAGACCATCAAGTAGTTCACCACCATTCATGTTTCTACCCTCCAATGTCCTTACTTCAGAAAGCTCAACCTTGACAGTTTAGTAAGCTACTCTGGACCTCCCACACTGAGGATTTTGACTGCCACCGCAGATAATGTGGAAGCAGACAAATTCTTGAACTCTCTGAAACCTGTCAAGTGCCTCAAGGTAGAACAGGTCCTCATCTGAAGATAAAGAAGTTGATTGTTGCAAATCTTCAAGCATGCAGGTAGTGATCAATGGATAGTATAGATAATCTCCCAAAGAAGGTCATCAGTGCAAACACTAGAACTTCTCAGCTAGTTCAAGGAATAAAAGTTCTTTTACTGGACCACATCACTGAGTTTGTAGTTCACACTGCATCTTTATTCTAACCCTACTGCAAGGTGACACATCAGGGATAAAAATATCTCTTGTAGGTAATCAAGAAAAAAAGGGGCTTTGTCGTGATTGCACTAAATCTGCATCTTCTTATAGTAATATATATTCATATTTACTGAAGCCAGATGTTTTAATGTTTTATCATTCTTTGAATAATTTTTCCTCTAATTGAATTTCTCTGCTCAGGTTTTGAATTCTATGATTTTTTGACATTTAAAATGTATCTTACTTTCTAAATCCATTTTAATTAAAATTTATTATTCTTCAATATATCTACAATAATTCAAGTTTGTAATTTGATTCTTTACCTATAACAGAGGATTGTTAAACATGTATGTTTTCAATTTCCTTCTACAGAGATATTGTGCAATGTATTATATTCCACCCTTATGGGCATCTACATAAATTAAGTAAACAGGGAGCATACAAGCAAAAAAATTATAGAAATATACCTTAAAACTAAAAATACCTCCAAATGGTATGGAATTTATAAACATTTTCTCAGTGGCTCTCATTTTTGACTTCCCCACCATTAGGCTCTCCCACACAGTACAAAATTACGTGGAATGAAAAAAAAAATTTATTTTCACTTATTTCCTTCGGAGTTGTATTCATTTCTTTCCTCCATAAGCCCTGTCACCAGCCACCTCAAGAAAATGCAGAGAGAGAACAATTTGTTGCTGTTATGACTGTGTTTAGCCTGATACTTCCAGTCCTTGGCAAAAAACAAAGTATAGAGAAAAGAATTCCGAAGTGTTCACTGACAAAAATTCCTAATAACCCCAGCACCTAGAAGAATCAGATGCCATTGTCTGTACTGAGATCACTTAAGTTGACCTCTTTGAATGCACAGTAACTGTCAAAGTAATGTCATGAATAATTTTAGGCTGCTAGTGCTTGGAATGTTTGGGAGGATTTTGAGTATCAACTTGTATTCTCAGTTTGTTTTTTGGCATTATTGCACAACTCAATTGCAAGTAAAGCAAACAAAACAAAAACAAAAAAAAAACCCATGCTCTGAAACTGTCACTTATTATGGAGTTTCCGCAAGTGGGACTATGCAGAGGATCAAAAAGCCTGTTGTTCCCTCACCAGCACTTATTTGATTTGGAAGAGCATCTAGAGATGTGGCTATCCAACTCCTGCGTTGGTCTGTGTATCTGCCACAGTTAGCCTAGTTCTCTCTAAGTTCAAAGCAGTCTATTTTTGTGTCCTCACAGGAAGCTATCCCTTGTAAGTTAGCTGTGCAGAGATCATTCTTATCTTTTCAGTGTGAAACTTTCTGTGTGAAAACTGACTTTACTCCATGCCTTCTTATGCCGTGCCATTTTTTTCGTTTTCTGGTAAATATTTACTATTTCTTCTGTCTGCGAGGAGTGCATTCAGACACAAGCAGAATGTTGTATCTTGGGCATGGGCTATTGGTTGCGTGGCTGCGCTACTGCTGGAGAAACTCTGGAACTGCACTGTAGGCTGTGGGATGGAAATGTTAAGCCCTGGGAAGGTAGTAATGGTTTCAGTCCAATTCCAGTTTTGCTCCAGAAGTGTAATTGCTGAAGTTACTCCAGTGTGCCTTAATAACTGAGTCACAGATCACGTATTTCTTTCAATACTCTTCTGCTAAGAAATTAGTGAGCTTCTTGCCATTAAGAATTAAGAGACTTTTTTTTTTTGTTTGCAACTGGCTTTCAGTTGTTGGTTATTTGATTTTGGGCTTCTGATATTTATATTAATTTCTGATCCTCTAGTTAGAAACAGAATTTCAAATATAATGCTTGTGTTTGATGTGTCATTTGAAGACCACCCCTGTTGAATGCCTCAGCTGGGATTTAGAGAGAATTGGCTGCCAAGGTATCCATTTCTGTGCCTTAGAATATGAAAAATGTACCTAAACTCAAATAACACAAGAGCTAAGCTCTTTTTAGGCAGGAAACCAATGAACCCAGGTATGAACTGTGCTGCTGTGGCCTGCTGTGTCCTGCAAGCCTGGTGTTGTCAGTGAGTAATGTGATCATGTCTTGTATGTCATGGCCTGTGATGGATCATAAAATATCATTATTTGCTTTTCTCTGTCATACCCAGGCTAGGCAGTCATCAGATTTTTTCCAGTTTATAGTCACTGGTGGAAGATATTTGCTTTTTTGGACATTATTTCTTCAGTGGCAAAGTCATCTTGTAGATGCTCTTATAGATCAAAAGAAAAAAAGTAAAAAAGGATTATCTAATGCCCTGTACAAAATAAAAACAGCTATTGGTATAAACTGAGTCTGTTAGAGGCAGTTTTTTGCAAGTGTCTGAGCCTTACCCTCCTCCCCTGCTTTCACTGAAAATGGACATTTCACCTCTACATTTATACAGGTTAGTCTGGCTGCTGACCCAAGACAACCTGCATTGTCAGTGTTTTAAATTTACAGTCCATTGGTAAATGTGCTATATTGTGCCTTTTAGATGTGCACTGCTGCACCTCACACCACTTGTCTTCCACTGTGGGTTGCTGGGTTCCTGACAAGAACTGGTTTTGGGGTTGTCTCTCCACTGGCTGGAGGAGACGGCACAGCACAGGTTTTGATCAGCTCCATGGTTTCAGACTCTCTTCACCAATGTGGTTTTGTTTGCTTGTTTTAAACAGAAATTTAGATGTTTTAGAAGTTAGCAACAGCCAGTCAAGAAAAGGGCAACAAGGAATGGAGCATTCATCATCTCTTGACATCCCACTTGTCATACTGAGAGAAATACACAACCCGCAGGACTTGAAACACTGAGTAGATGTGATGTCTCCAGTAAAACAAACTGCTGTTTCTTAAGAACTGACTTTATGTGATTTTTTTTATTAAGCCACGAGATGCCTACTGGGATGTAAAGCAAAATGTAAAGCTGCAAAATTTCTGCTGATGTACGAGGGAAAATCCATTCAAGGAGAAGATTGACTGTCTTTTCAACAGACTTACCAATTATTTATTGATTAAGTATGGTTTTTTAAGGAAAATATCAAGAGCAGCAAGTTTTTTTTTTCTTTTATACCTTGTTCCAATTGCACTGAACAAACTTGTTCACTAGGTGGAAGATAGAAGCAAGCACTTGATCTGATTGTGTAGATTTTAGGCATTCTATTGGATTTTAAAATGAATTTGTCACAGAAGAGTCAATATCTATAATGAAGGCAAATATTTTTCAGCTTTGTTTTAATATGTGAATTAAGATATAAAATTGCATTGGTATAGAGAATAAATGATAAAACTTTGGACTGAGTTCTCTTAGCTTTCAGATATGTTCTTGTGAAAAAAATCTCTTCTGTCATCTAGAATTTAATTTTCTTTTTGAAGAGATGAATATATTCCAGGTCCATAAATCTCCTAAGAATTAATTTTCCATGGTTTTTATTCATTCGAAGGTATTATTTATGTACTTCAAAATGTAGAAAATTACAAAAAGTCAGCTCAGGTATAAAATAGTATAAGCTTTATTATGGTACTATTATTCTTGAAGAAAAATTAGTCATGGTGTTTCTTGGATTTTACTTACCTGCAAGTATTCAACTTCTCACAGTAAGTTTTACCCAGTCTTGAATTTGAGCATCTGCTTATCTTTGAAGTTTTCATGTGCTACATAGAGTATTCCTGTCGCCTACTAGATTGCAGGGCAGATCATAGTATTATTATATCAGCTGACCTGGCTACAAGTCAGTCACAGCAAACAATGATCTTGCAACAGCAAGCCTAAGAGTAGCATCTGGACCAGAAATTTAGAAAACAGCAGTAAGGTTGAGTGTAATGTTTTCTTTAGAATTCAGATGCGCTGTGTGCTTCACTTTACAGAACTGGAGATCCAAAGGATACTCTTTGGAGCAGAACCTTTCATTTTACGTCTGCCTGTGCGTGTAAGTGTGTGTGTGTGTACAAGTGTGCATCTTTGCACTCCCCTTGCCGAGCCATCTCTGGTATTCAGAGGGATTCCTGAACCTCATACTAGGGGTAGGTGAATGCCAGCAAAGCCGTAGGGTGACTGGTGTGCCATGGATGGGTGTGTGACGGGATTGTCCCTGCAGCAGCAGGAAGCAGTGGAAGTTCTGGGGCAGTCCCGAAACCTTCCATGGGCAAAGGGAAGGCAGTCCCAGTGTGAGCTTGTAAATTATAAGAAATCTTGAAATAATTTATTTGATTTCCTTTCTGATGCTACCTATGCTAATATTATTAGCAATGTGGGAGTATATGTAGGAAAGAACACACCCTAGAGACTTCTAACTAATTAGGACTTTACTGGTTGGCATAAGTAATGAAGTATGAATGAGGTGATACGTGAAGGAGTTTCATTTTTAGCCCACAAAGAGTAACATAGCATTGTCTTAACTAGAGAATAGAGATTGACCTTGATGCAGTTGTGTGTTGGATTGGTAATGAAGTCCCGGGGTCTGATATTGGGCATTTCAATAATACTCCAGTAGGTTGAGTCTATAATAATACTAAAGCAATGCAGATAAGTAAACATGTAATAATATATAGTGTTACAAAAACAGTAATCAGGTGCGATTTAAGAAAGCAAAGATGAAAAACACAGAGGTGGGGATATCAAATGCATCTGGTTCAGAGCACTTCCAGTGATAACAGTCTCTTAGAAGCAAAATCAGCTTAGGTAGTTTAATTTCTTCCTGGTATGATTATGTACAACAAAAGCTATAAAATCCTTCACAGCAGCAAACCTAATGAAGCTACTGTGCATGCCTAGATGACCTTATCTGTCAGTTAGAAATGAGCCTTTCACACCACACCTCCCTTGCAGTGTTAGCATGTCTTTCCCTCCTGCCTACCATGGAAAAGTGTCTAGAAGTTACTGTTCTGTTGACAGAAGTGTACAGAAATTTGTCAGAATATATGGTGAGAAGGAACAAGCTTGGTCATGACTTTCTATGCCAGTAGTTGAAGGCAATTGTAAAATTGTTAGCCAGCTTAAAATACTGCATGGATCATCTGTTCCACATGTCACATCAAGCAGCAGAGTATTTCCCAGCATTAGTTTGAAAACTCAGAACCTGTATAAAAGATCACATGGCAGTATTGTGCTATGGCAAAAGATTAGGCATGTGCAGTACGTTGAGGTCCCATATACACATTCTGGCAAAGTATTTGTATAAAAAATATATAACATCTTAGCTGGTTCCTGAGAACCAGATTGCACTACTGAAGAGCACAAAGGAAGGATTCAGTCTGGTAGGTGGGGTGAGAGGGAAATTCTCTTTTTCACTCCAGATGTCACAATTGAGTAAACCCTGAATAAACGTGTCACTCACTGGCAAAAAACTTGTTGCATCATGGGTGCAAATGTCCAATAATTTAGGTTTCAGTAACTCTTGTTACTCTTGTAATCATTATGAATACTGACAGGTTTTCATAAAACTGAAAGTAGCGGTTTGGTCCATAGCCTCTCTACAGCTAAGCAATATGTCTACATGTCTACAGGTAATCAGCACAACAGCTTCCAAATGGTACCCAGATGTTAGCCAAGCTGGAGAATGCACCAAACAGCTATGCTACTGTCTGCTTCTGTCAACCCATGCTGCTGACTGAATACACTGTGGAATTTTGTCTTCATAGAAGCTTTATAATCAGAGAAGAATTCTTGCCCAAGCACTTAAGTCATACTGCATAATGATAAAAATGTGAATAACTGAAGCAGGGTCACCATCAGCTAGAATGAAAATGGCCTATCAGCCACCTGGAGAGGAGCAAGAATATTGTATGGGATGATGCTACATCAGGAAAGATTCAGTAGTTAACCCTATTGAAAGGACTACCAAGGATTACAGGGTTGTCCACCAGGACTGGAGGCTCCTCTGTCTGCCACCATTTCCTCAAATACAGAGGTAATGGTGATAGGTTCGGCAATTCTTGTTCAGGGCAGCATTTCTTCATCTAAGGAGAAAATGTATTAGGTCATCTCAGTCATGGAAGGATCTTGGAAGAGCCTTGTTGATGTTTGTACGGTGCTACTTCTAGCCTTTACTGATGAACATTTGAATTTATACAATGAACTCACTTCATTTTTGGGTGGCTTTGCTTCTTTAAATCTCATGCTGGCACAGCAAACTTGCTAGTGCAGTGCAGGCATACTGTTTGTTTGCAATGCCTGTATGATGTTTGTAACAGACCAGTTCACCTGAAAGCTGCATCTTGATACTGAAAAGAACTAGAGATGGATGACTCTTCGAGAATTTTAGTGGTTCTTTAGGGTTTCATGCATTTCCCAGAATACCTGGGCAGCTGGTGATTTTAATGGGTCTTCTCTGGCTGAAAACAGTGGACATGTGGTATGATTGCCTTGTGGTTTTCCAAACATTTGCAGTCCTGATGGAACTGTGCATTTGTTGATTATCTTGCCTGTCCATGTACAATAAAGGCATCTCTTTCTGAAATATTGAGACTTTGTGTTGCAGGTGACCTGCATTTATTGAGGTCTGTGGGATTAACTTGGCATTTTCCAAATATGCTAATGGAGAAACTGCAGAAGAGGGTGTCTCAGACAGCATGTGAGAGAAATTTTTTATACACTTAGACTATGAAAGCCCTTGCCTTACTTTATACCTCTTCTGGAGAGATTGCAAAGAGTTACAGTGGAGATATATTTGTGTAAGAGTAAAACTGTCCAGATCTGATGTATCGCTGTCTGCATTCTTGTTATGTTCAATTGTTTTTAGTAACACTGACACCTACTAATGGTCTCAAACGGAGTCTGAATCTAAAATTATAGTTGTGTTATATCATTACATGTTTTACCCTTCTATTTAATCAGTTGAACACAGAGGTCAGAGGGAGAGAGCAGAGAATGAGAAAAAATACATTTTTAAAATGTGAAACAATTATCTTAGTTATAAGTGTTTTCAGACTTTTTATTTATTGGCTCTGTATAGTATACTAGCACATTGGTGTAGTTTTTAATAACGTTTTGCAGAACATATTTATCTATATGCAGAGCCTTGCACACAGTACTTGTGAACTGTAACATAAAGAATCTCAAGATGTACGTGTTATTTCTTAGCACAGATTTTCTAGGGAAGTAAATGACGTGTTAAAAAAGCAACATCTGTGCTATTACTTAAATTTTAATAACGACAATAATTTTCTTTCCACAGAGGAATTCAAGGGCTCAACAATAGTTGAATTAATGAAAAAAGAAGGCACCACCCTAGGGCTTACAGTATCGGGTGGTATTGACAAGGATGGGAAACCAAGAGTATCTAACCTTCGTCAAGGAGGAATCGCTGCTAGGTAACCACATCTCGAGCCACAAAATGCATTATAAGATGTGATTGTTTCAGAAATATGTACTGCATCAGAAAGGTCACTAAAAAAATATGTGACTGGATGCATCTATAATGGCAGCCCATCACACTGGAAAGCCTCATAGGGAAATGGCAACAGCTGGTCCTTCTCTTTGCTCAAGGCTACTTTGATTAAAAACTAGAAATACCAGTGAGATATTTGAAAGACTACTGAGATTTATTGTAAATTAAATATGTTTTATTTCTCTGGGATTTTGTCCTTGAACGAAAATTTGAGAGAAGTACCATAACATACTGAGGGAGAAAGATAAAATGGAAAAACCAAGGGTAGTACAATGATAATTTAATTTTTTAACTGTTTATCGGCTGGTTTTAAAATGAAAAAAGACTCTAAATTCTTAGCTACTTTGCTTACTACTGCAATAGAAAGAAAAAAGCTGTTATTCATGAGTGAGACGAGTCAAAATACAAAGGTTGAACTAAATCATTCCAAGTAACTGAGCAGAACGTAAACCTTTGGGACTGTGGCCTATATCCTGTAGCTGTGATGTTAGCTGCGAAGGCAGGCATTATTTTGGACACTTCCCAAAATGAGAGAGCGCGATAGGGGCATGAACAAGATGACTTCCCAGATCCTATGTCTAAACAGATCAAATCATCCAACTCCTTTATTGTATAGCTTGGTTTTGTACATCAAGAATTAATAATGCAACAGTGTTCTTCTTTTAATATTTAACAAGCTAGATCAGATTATCGTCTTAAAATTCCACTTTCTGTTAAAAAGATCAACTTGTTTTAATCTAGATTAATGGAAAATATATTTCTTACCATCACTAAACAGTGATTTGAAGGATTAAGTTTGGTCCAGCAGATCTGTCTTTAACAAAAGGAGTATGTGCTTTTCCCTAGGAGTGACCAGCTGGATGTAGGGGACTACATCAAATCTGTGAATGGAATCAACCTGACCAAATTTCGCCATGATGAGATTATCAGCCTGCTCAAGAATGTTGGTGAAAGAGTGGTATTAGAAGTGGAGTATGAGCTGCCTCCAGTCTGTAAGTAATTGCAGAGCAAACTGAAACATATGCAGAATAGCAGTGTTGTCAGCAGTGAGGTGGGCATGGTAGATGACAGTCATTTTGGTAGTGGTTGGTTTTTTATGCTCTATTTTTATTTTTTCCTGTGATTTATCAGTGTTGAAGAAGTACAAAAGAACCAGCAGTACAGGGAATGCTCTAAGATGTTTTAGAAGCATAAATCCCATCAATGACAGAGCAGAGTTGTCAATCTTCACTATTTTTGGGTTTGTTTTTTTTTAATTGGTTCACTTGTTTGCAATTTTGAACACTGGAATAATTTAGGTAGATTAGGTAGATTCCATGGCAGGAAAGTCCTGCTTGTTATAGTAAGGTCGTCTGAGATGAGGCCCGTTGGATATATGCTAGTTCTGTGTCTGCCTTTTCCTTTCTCTTCTAGATAAACAACATTCTTTGGGACTTTTCCACACTCTTCTGATATCACTTTTAGACAATGTTCATTTCTAGAGCAGAAAACGCACTGGGGTAGTTCATGAGAATACATAAATTTGCAAGAATTGTGTGACTGAAACCAGGACTTTTCACCGAGAAGGATTTTCTTCAAAATACAAGTTTACGCTGAAACCAAAGTCACAGAATACTACTGAATGCTTTCCTTGCCTCTCCTTTGCTCTTTCTTATGTGCTTATGTTTTGGACAGTGTGTCTGTAGCAGAAAATCAGTGGGAATTGAGTCTATCAGATATGAAATGAAAGCTATAGAAACAGTGATTTGGAAAACTGTGACTTAAAGTGAAGGAGTGAGTCTCAGGTGGCTCCTTTGAAAAGAGTATGTTCTTCCTCATGCTGCTCACTGAAGAGGGGATGATGTGATTTGCTGACGTTTGCCAGAAAAATCTCCGGAGCCAACAAGGAAGTTCTTGCCTCCTTAAATAAAGTTTCCTTATAACAGAAGTAAAAAAATCCATCACTCTCTGCTGCTGAGATGATGATGAACTCCCCACTGCTTTCTAGCAGCTGGAGGTTTAGTCATTTTTGGTGGTTTTTAGGACTTCTTGACAACCACCTTAACATGTTTTGAATGTTCTGAATATGTTTGAGTGTTTGCTTGTGGTAACAGAACTCCATATTCTAAAACAGGATCTGAGTCAATGAAGTTAGCTGAATTCAGAGTTACTTTGCTGCAGATGTATTTTTTTACCAGCGTTATTTGTTTTGCATTTTTGCAAGTGAGTTTTCTTTTGTTTCATCCCCTTTTAGCATATGTGCCACTCTTGCCCACTGAAAAAAGATTTTGACATGCTAAATTCCTGTAGCAATTGCAATTTTTTTTTTTTAAGGCCTTGACATTTTCAACCTCTTCGTATAAGCATAGATAATGAAATTGGAGATAATTAGCGGTCCAGTTGCTTCCATTAACTTCTAGTGAACAAGCTAGACACAGTGCTTTTGTTACACATAGAAGGTTTCTGGTAAGTCATGTGGTGAAGTCCTGGCACCTCCTTCCTGGCCCCCATACATGATGAAATTCTACTGTAGTTCTCATGGTTGCCCCCTCAGAGAGAGGACTATCATTGATTTCAGAGCAGGGAAATGTCAGTCATTTAATAATGATGCATTAAATTTGGCTTAACACCAGTAATCCCACTCTCCCTAGTACTCTTCTTTCCATGTCTGGAAGTGTTCACAGCAGGAGCATCCAGCTGCTATTTTCAGCATGAGCCACCTCAGTGTTTAAAAGTGGAACATGGGCTGTGCCTGTCTCGCTCTTGCCTTTCGCTGTTGGTAGGGGTTAAGGACTTCTCTCCCATACCAGCCTGAGGCTGGGCTGGAAGGACAGCCACCTAAATGGCTCTTACCCAAGTGGAAGGATGCTGCCTGTCATTCCTTGCTGCTGAACTACAGGTTTTGCCCATCCCCAGTGTAGATCACAGGCCACACCAAACAGATAAGGAAGCATGGATGCACCTTGAGCTACACACAAGACCACTTTCTGTAGGTAGGAATGAAGGCAGGAGTTGTCTCCTCCTGCCCATAATTCTGTCCTTTTCAGTCAGTAAAGTGTTTCTAGCTGAAAAGGAAACAACCACATGTTGGTAACACAGTCCTGATCTTCAAGCTGTAGCAGGAATTACTGCAGCACAGAGCAGTACTCTGGAAGGACCATCTTTCACCTGTTTTTGTAAGGAAATGAGACTTAGGTGGTTTCACTGGGTGGTTCTCCTGATTCTCTGCAGCAACTTTTTTACTGGGATTGAAAAACTCTAGAAAAAGTACAATGCAGTACATTTCTTGGAAATAACTTGAGTGTCCCCTGGAGCCTGGGGAGTCCTCAGGGAGAGAGGCAGCAACGCTGCATGGACACTGCTCTGCCTGGCGCCTTTCCTGGCTGGCAGCAATGCCAGGTAGCCTGTCGTGTCCATTTTCCCTCAGGGTATTCTGACAGGGAAACTGATTATTGCAGGTAGGAACATTAAATAACATAAGTTTTCATTAGTTCTGTTGTTCACAGAACATGTGTTTTATAGAGCTGAGTTGGTTTGTTGGGGTGTTTTTAACTTTGTATGCTGTGCTGTTTGCAGTATTTGACTGGAAAGTGGGAAGTGTGAGTGTGTGTGATTTTACCCAGTGTCCTTTTCCCTTTGGAAAAGAGAGCTCTTAGACCCTGCCAGAGTTTTTCCTGTAAAAGCTAATAGTAAATTGTCTGCTGGTCTCTTAACAGCAGTGATTTCAAATTCTATAAAGTGGATTATCACACCCAAATGCATTGGTCTGTGCATTAGGCTTCTCACCCCTAATCCAGCTGTGCACCACTCCTCTAGTGCTTACAGAAAAAACACTGAATAAACTAGAAGTCAGAGAATTCTTTTACTTTCTCACCAATTGAGACTGTGCTAAATTTGGAAAAAAAAAATCCTTATGATGCAAAATACATTTTACATCTGAATCTAGGAGTCTGGGATTAGAAATATTAGAGATACCCCACAAAAAGTGTTGTCTGCGTTTAAGCAATAAAAATAAATATTTTCATAGCTAAACAACAAGCTCAATAGGTAGCACTCAGAATTTCGTTTCCCATTTTTATCTCACTGTGTATTTCCATATTTTCTACCACTCTTCTGTAACTGTAAGAAAGGCAAAATTATGCCATAATTTAAACACTAAGACTCAAATTCATCACCTGTTATATGCTTCTATGTCTCTTTTTTCAGATCATTGGCACTTTGCAAAATATCTGGTCCAAAATTCTCTCAAAAAAGAGAATGAGTTGTGTGTAATTTCAGGTCTTCAATCTGACTGTTCTCTAATTGAGTCTTTCAAATTGTATGAGCCAGTATCTTAAATTGTAAAAAGTGTAAGTCTGTGTGTATAATTAGAAAAATAACAATAATTCAATTTGGATTCTTTCGTTTGTTTTTCTTTTAGCTGTACAAGGATCAGGTCTCATCTTTAGAACTGTGGAAGTTACTTTACATAAAGAGGGAAACACTTTTGGATTTGTAATAAGGGGTGAGTTATTACTGATTTTGAGCCCTTTGTATTCTTTAAATAAGCCAAAATGTGATAATTTTTATAACACTCAGAAGTATGTCATATTTATATCTTACGGTTTCTAAAAGTCAGTGTATTACCTTTTCCATACCTTTTATGTACTGTTTTTATGAACTGGTCTAGTTTTTGTTTATGCAAGAACCTTGATTAATGAACTATGCCAAGAAAACATGATAAACTTCACATAAGATCAGATTTTGCTACTACTGAAATCAGCATGAAGACCATAGTTCTTAAAAAAGATTTACATACAGTGTTTATATAAATTAGGCAGAAAATCTGATTAATCATGATTATAGTCTGAATCGTACAGTTTAAATATTGTCAGTGACTTAGAGAACAGAAGAAAACATGCAGCTGTTAAATAATGTATTCCAATGACAAATTATTAGTTTCTTCAGGGAAAACCTTTTTTTATTTAATACATAAATTCCCTATTGGCCACTCATTATTCTGAGCATACATAAAATAGGGATCTATTTTGATCTTGCTGCAAACATTGCAGAACAGTAAGTGTTCACATTGAGATTAAATTTGCAGAGTAAAGGTGCTAAGAAAAAGAATACACATTTATTGATGTCTTTTTAAAGATTCATCTATACATAGAGTAAGTCAATTTTATTTAAGTTTAGATTCAGGGAAGGGTCATATTAATGGCTTGGACATTTTTTGATCTTTTTTATCCCATCTGTAAAGGTTCATGCTGCAAGATTGAGGCTTGCCTTTTGGAAATGAGCTTTCATAAAAAACATAAAATGAAGGTGTACTTTCTCTTTTTCCTTTCTAGGTGGAGCACATGATGACAGAAATAAATCTCGCCCTGTTGTAATAACATGTGTTAGACCTGGAGGGCCTGCTGACAGGTACAATTCATCTTTCTCTGGAGTACATGTGAAAGAGAAATGGAGAAAGGTGAATTATTTGGGACAGAAATTAAGATTTGGCGTGAAATATATGTATTCAAACTCAGTTCTTTGAAATTCATGGTTTAGCCTTTAATTGTTGTTATAATGATAATAACAACAACAGCAGTAACGGGCAACCACAAAGCACGTCATGGTGTGTGTGAACTTGAATTTAGAATCTTGCACGTCAGGCCTTCTCATTAAACACTTTCAAAAACTAACCTAAAATAATTAGAACAAGTGCCTGTAGTAGGTCAGAGCACATTTTTTTTGCATCCTTTGGACAACAGTTGTAGCTCTTAATTATGCTTTTTATACTCTAGCACCACCATCTTTTTCTCTTGCAATTCAGTATAATCCTGTCTTGTGTTTGAGTATTGTTGCATTATTCTGTTAAGATGTTTGTACATATCTGCATGTGAGTTCACACATAACTTCAGCTGTACATCTTCTGTATACAAATTTATGTTTTGGCTGTATTTGTATGTAATACCATTTTATATTTATATGAAGAAAGAATGCTCATTTTATTTCTATGTGTGAACTATATTTTCAAAAATGTCATTTGTGTCCCTAAAACATTAATGAAACTCAAAGGGCACATTCTTTAAAGCAGACTGATGTTCTGTGGCTTATGTTGACATTTTTGACCTTGGAAACATTAATTGAGAAGAAACTGTTTCAGAAGAGTCTTTCTTTTGTTCCATCCCTTTCTTGTCTCCATTATCACCCTTGTTTCCTTAGTTTTGTCTGTAATTCTTAAGCTGTCAATGTTAGTACTTCATTTTCTGTTATAATTCCAAATAGGTTATAAGATACGCCTAGGAGACAGCGTACATTTAGAGCCAAAGTATTTTTGGGTAGAAAGAAAAGACAAATGGATTTATCCAAGAGATATTTTTCAGGAAATAAATGGGCATTCATATTTTGCAATCTGTTTCTGCACCCATATGTTTACACCTCATGTTTGTTTTTAAGAAAGTATTGGAGGAAGAGGTGTTTATGTATGTATGAAAAGAGTAGTGTGGACAAGGCAGAAAGCAAGCATATGTTGGAAGCTATACTTAGTTGCAATTTAATGTGACTTGATTATTTCACTATGTGGTAAGCTGTTTTCCAGTCGCTGACTTTCCAATTAAAGCAATTTCCTTTCCACTGCGCCCTCTGAACATTCTCGCTGTCAAAGTAAATGTTAAGTGTTAAGGCACAAGGGATGGATGTCAGGGAGGGTTCGAGAGAATTGCTTTGCATAAAAATGGTATTATCTCCAGATCAATTTATCTTATATTAACAAAGATCATTCCTTTAATGTCCCTTCAGAGAGGGCACAATCAAACCTGGGGACAGGCTGCTGAGTGTTGATGGGATCCGACTGTTGGGAACAACACATGCTGAAGCCATGAGTATTCTCAAACAATGTGGGCAGGAGGCTACTCTGCTGGTTGAATATGATGTCTCAGTGATGGGTAAGTTCAGGAGTGGGGCTTTAGTTCTGGGAGCCATCTGTGATATTTTACTGCCTATTCTTGATGAGTTATTTTAGATGCAATTGTGACCTGTTATGCTCCCAGTAGCATTGCTATTCCTGTCTGCATCGTATCATTAATCTTGGGTTCATAAGGAGGTGAGCAGTATTTTACTGTAATTTAGCATTCTGACATTTCATGGTTTGTAGAGTGAAACCATAGTGTGGATTCCTGCAAAGTAACTTTTCCAGTGACTAGTTTATAGTAAAGGTTAATGAAGTGTAAGCATTTCTATGTCACATGAAAGAGGAGTATATTTGCTCTAACAAGAATTCTTTTGCCTGTGCTGCTAGATGGCCAAGAGATAATTAAAAAGTCACAAGACTGCCACATAGAAAAGAACAGGGAAGAGGAAATTTGTTAAGAAATGCAGTGGTGGCAAATCACAGCTTGAAAAATGAGCTTACACTTCATGCAAACTTTTATTGAACTCACTGAAAATAGGAGAAGTTTCTCTGGAAAGTCAAGTAGAGATGATTTTTAAGAAGAGATTTGGCATTGAGTTGTTTTCATTTGTTTTGGAAACTGTCATATACTCTCAGTCTTTTCAAGATACAGAAAATTCATGGCAGCAAGAAATAGAAATATTCACCAGTCAGACTAAAATATTTCTTCTCTGTTTCAGGATCTTTCTTTTCTTTTCCTCCTCAGTTCCACAGTCAGGTTTCTATCCTAGCAGTAAAACAACCTCCTAGGGATTTGTGAAATAGCACTGTCAAACATCAAAGCCTTGGAAAAGATTAATACTGAAAAGAATAATGTCAGGTATTCGTTTATTCTGAAACAGACCTCTTTATTCTTCTGAGGAACAGATTTTTTTTTTTTATTTCAATATACATCTCTGCTTACTTAACTACCAAGAACTGAAGTGGCAGGTTTGTGTGGTGTATGGCAGGGCCTGATGGGCAGTCATGTCCAGAAAGGCAGAGAGAGCTCAGATCAGCTCTAGTTCCTGATAAGAACTAGAATTTAGGTGTTTTCCTTTGTTTGTTCTTTTTCTTCGGAAAATGATGGATTACCAAACAAACTCTGTCATCACAGTTGAAACAAGATTCTTTATACTCCACTTTCTCAAAGTGAGATCTCATTGAAAAATGAATCGCTGGCTTTATACAGACACATTTCCCAGCAAACTTTCATTTCAGAGAAAACTCCCATTCTCTTGTATACCCCCCAGGAGGGAGTCAACCTCCATTTCAGTGAAGATCTTTTAGAAATCTTTGCAGGTTTTTGTGAGAAGACCACATGATGAAAAGCTCCATTGTGTTCTAAATTGCATCTTACACAAGGCAGGAACCTTCTTTTCAGTGTTATCTGAATAGCAGTCAGTGCAGGAGAATGCAGAACTTAGTCTGAAATTTCAGGCTTATAAATACAAAGGCAGTACCTGCCAGTTGGTGTCTCCCTGCCATTTTCTCTCTGAATAAACTCTGTTGTTCTCAGCAACAAATCTGGATTTATCATTCTTGCCTTCTTGGCAATGAATGTGTTATCCTACAGAAATGTAAGGTGGTAGAAGAATCTAAGACTTGTGGAATTAGAAGGAAGGAGGGAAAAGAGAATCAGACACTGGGAAATACATGTAATTGTGATTCAGCAGACTCTGCAAGAAGAAATAAGGAGAGATCTGGTGGACTGGCTTTCTAATGCATTGTGATTTTTCTAGATTTCACCTAGTCCTAGTAGGTTTGGATTTTTTCCTAATTTGCCTACTCTGCATAGTTTTCTGGCAGTAGTGTGAACAAAAACATTTGTTGGGAAGCTCTCTTAGCTATTTGCAGTTACATTATGACCGTGGTGCAAAGGCTGAAAAGCATTCATCCTAATCCATTGATTCCTGGCCCAGAGAAACGTCGCTGATTTGAATGGTCTCTTTGTTCAGCTCAAGAGTAGTCAAGTCAGTTGGGAGTAGCATGAAAGGGAAGATATGACCCATGGAGAAAAAGTTAAAAATTACAGAAATGTTACCAGGTTCTCCAACTCTTACTACCCACATACTATTTGTAAAGCTAAGGGTTGACGTGAATTTGAAAACGGACTAAAACAAGAGGAAGTACATTGGGTAAGGTGGCTTGAAATGTGATACTTGAACTTAGATTAGTAGGTTCAGGGGGGCAATAATCCAAAAGTTGCATAAAAGTTTAGTGTATTCTGTAGAGTCTGGTATAAAGTTACACTAGAATATGTTACTCCTAGAGATATAATTATAGTATTGTTTGCTTTAATGTTCTCTCTTCTGTTAGTGGATGGTTATATCCTGTAAAGTAGCATTGCATGTGGCCTGAACCAGAAAGAGCCGTAAAATACATTGTGATAGCATGAAATTGGAACTTGATTTGAAAAGGTTACACTGGATGAAGAAAATAATCCTGAACTACTTTTTAGCTACAGTCCTGTAGTGTGTAACTGACTTTTCTTACTCCTGTAAGCAGAAGCTGTTTCAAAGGTGCTGTATTTCTCAAAGTTGAGTTCCTCTGCCTGAAGTCTTCAAGAGGTCATTTGGGAAGCTTGTACATTTTATTGTTTCTGGGACATAGACAAACTGGAGTAAAAAAGGTATCAAGGGGTTCTGTGCAGGGTAATCAAGTGTGTATATAATGTAGATGTGGCTATTCTGGTTGAACTCTCTCGGGCTGCACTTCTGCTTGCATAAGGACATCCTGAACAATCCTGCTCAGCTGGGCCCTAGGAAATAAACTTATCAATTCAGCTTCTTGGAAGAGATTGTGGGGGTTTTTTTAGCTCTGAAGAAAATGCTACCAGGTTGGTGTGGGGAGTGTGGTGCTGTGTAGTTTCAAAGAGACCTTGAAATAGTACTAGTTTGGAAATACTGAGGTAATCTCTAAAGAAAATAGGAATCCATCGTTTCCGAGAAGATATTTTTAACCTGATAAAAATTACATTTGAAGCTGTGGTGGTTACAGTCTTCCAAATGTCTTTCTGTTTTCCAAAACACCTCCTGATCGTGAAGCAGTGCAGTTGTTTATAATTCTTGATGATTTTAGAGGAAACTACCTGCATTTTTTTTAATTTTGTGAGACTTAACAATGCTGCACTTCAGTGTTTGTGGAGGAGATGGATATGGTGACTCACTCTACACAGAACTGTGTTGAAATATCATACTCTGTGTGGGCTTTATCACTTTTCTGTGTAATCATTACACCTGAACTGTCCAACTTTTCTGATCATATCATTACCTGTTTTCATGTAGTGATGGGAGAGCTCTGAGTAGTGCAGCTCCTTGCCCCTCATTTTGTGGAGGGGGAGAAGTAGAAGCAAAGTGGTAGCTAGCAGTGACTTGGTGGCACTGTCAAAATAATTTTGCAACCTGAACTTCTCCTGTGGCAACCAAATAGCAAATATTAATTCCAAGCTATAAACTTAGGTTGGGAATACTGAAGTTCTCGCTGTATGGTTGTGGTCAGGGTGAAGCTTGTTAATGAGCTGCTCACAGATAGAATTAGAGTGCAATATTATTAATAAATCACAAACAAAGGTTCACAGTGCCCCTGTCTAAAACAAGAAATAAAAGTTATCACTACATTGAAGCTAAGCAGATGCAGTTTCCCTTCAGCTTTTCCAAAATCTGCTGTAATGCCACTGGGCTCCATGTTGTCTCTATAATTGAGGTTGCATCTGCTTGGATAATCTTCCACATTAACTGAAGGGGAGCATTGAGACAAGTCCAAAGGTAATGGCTACTTTAGTTGAAATTCTGGCCCATAAAACTTTTATGTGACTCTAGTTCATAAATTGCTGATTATGATCTTTTGAACAACCCACTTTTTAAGTCTTGGATGTTCCTGCTGGGGTAAACTTTTAATCAAGGATACTGTAATTAAACAAAACTAATAGCTTTTGCCAGGACTTTGCTACAAAAGGAAGCTTTTTTTTTTTTTTTAGCTGTTTACACCTGTGACACACAACATCTTTCATGTCGCTTTACTGGGTTAGCTCAAACCACTCTGTCCTCTTCAGGAATGAAGGAACATATTGCATATTCAAATTCCATATGTTTCTCTGGCTTCTTTAACAGTTCTTGCACTTACTTGTGCCAGAATAGACTTGCTGGAACGTAGCACCCTGTAAGTGTTCTCCACAAAACAGATACAGTCAGTTTGGTTTTTTGTCCAAGTCTACCAGAGTCACCCTGATATAGATCTGGTCAATTTTAACTAGAACAGCACCCTCAGTTTTCTGAACTCAGTGTTTTAACACTGATAGAACTTTCTATAAAACTGATTATTGATGCAGTCATTTGCTAGTAAATCTTTAAAACACCCCATTTAAGCTGTTTGCTTCTTTAAGTTCACCCATTAAAATAAATACATACATAAATTCATTAATGCTGTAACAATCTTTTGAGAATACATTTAAAGAAATCTAACTCATCCTTCAGTAATTCTGCCTAACAAGAAGTGCACTAAGGAGAGAAAATTTGTATAGTTTAAAGATCAGGTAAGGTAATCTGTGGTCTAGTGTAGACTTTCAGTGATTTTTGCAAGACAAGAAATAGAAAAGAAAAAAAGACTTTATGGGATGCTTCCTAAATTTCATAAAGCAGTATCATGCAGGAGTACCTAGAGCAGTGAAGACCCTTAAGAGCTATAGTTTCAGAAACCCAAAGTAACAGGAGCTCCAGAGACTCCAAGGACAGACTCAAGACCCTCATAAGCCTTATAAATGTTTCAAGACCTTGAAAGTTGAAGGAAAATCAGGAAACCTGTAGGATTCCAGACTGCCTTTTAATTTCTGTTTCTTAAAAAACTTAAAATTAACATTTCCTTTGTGTCTTACAAGTATTTGACAGAACAGGTAGGTAGAGTACTCTAGCACTTGACTGCACCTGCAGGTCTTCCGACTGTCACAGAGGAAAAGGCTTAGATCCCTTGGAATTCAAAATATTAATTAGTTGCTTAAACGTTTAAAGAACATTTCTTGTCTTACATTGCTTCATAGACAGATTGAATGAAAATTCATGTTCACTGCAAAGGTCATGATTGCTGTATTAGTTGAAGCATTGCCCTACTTTAAATACTGCTACAAAACACGTACACAAATGATGTTATAATTCAGGGTTTGAAGTCAAAATGTTGAGCATGCCAGTGGGGGAATGTGAATTGAGAACTGAGACTGTTTAGCCACTGTCCAGACAGGTTGTCTGTGAAGTACAGTCACAAGACCTACAGGACAGATTATAACCTTTTCAGGTAGATAGTAATTTTCCATTTTGTCTTCAGTGTGTGACCACAGGTTTATTGAAGGCACAGCCCAGATTCTTGTCTAAATGTAAAGTTATTAATTTCCTGGTGTTTTTTTCCTGAGGCTTTAATAGTGCCACAGATTGAGTGCTTCAGGCAATATGCAGATCTCAAGGAGAAACCTTCAGTGTCCCAAGGTCATTCCAAATGTATTGGATCATTCTTAAGGCAGAAGATGACACAGATACCTCTAAAAGTTCCAGAAGTATCCACTCAAAGACATGTCACTGGATAAAACATATTGGATTTTTTTTCTTTCCTGAAGGCCAATGTGTGATTCACATTTGCTGAGTAGATATTTAAATCTACGTGCAATGACACATTAGTGTCTTGTCTTACTGTGCAGTTTCCTTGTTTATCGAACACTCTGTGTGTTCTGCTGTCAATGCCAGATTTCTGCATCACTGACACTAGTATGAACTGACAGCTGTGGATGTATACAATAAATAAATTCTCTCTTTGTGGTGCTAGCAAGCTGTGCTAAGGCACATGGACAACAGAGAGGTGGTTCGGGACAGCCACCACGGCTTCACCAAGGGTAAGTCCTGTCTGACCAACCTAATGGACTTCTGTGATGGAGTGACTGCTTCAGTGGGCATGGCAAGGGTTACAGATGTCATTTATGTGGACTTCTGTAAAGCCTTTGACATGGTCCCTCACAACATCATTCTCTCTAAATTGGAGGGTCAGATTCCATGGGTGAACTGTTCTTAGATGGATAAGGAGTGGTCAGTCAGACTCCTGATGGAACTCAGTGATAAGTGGTGTCCCTCAGGGATCTGTATTGGGACCATTGTAGTTTAGTATCTTCACTAATGACAGAGATGAAGTCACCAAGTGCACCCTTAGCAAGTTTGCAGATGACACTAAGTTGAGTGGTGCACTTGATACACTGAAGGACAGGATGCAATTCTGAGGGACCTGGACAAGCTGGGGGATGAACAGATCGAGAGCAGCCCTAGGGACTTTGGGGAGCTGGTGGATGAGAGGCTGGACGTGGGTTGACAGTGTGCACTTGCAGCCCAGACTGCCAATTATATCCTGGGTTGCATGAGAAACAGCACGGCCAGAAGGTCGAGGGAGGGGATTCTGCCGCTCTGCTCCACTCTGGTGAGACCCTACCTGGAGTGCTGCATCCAGATCTGGGGTCCCCAGCAAAGGAAGGGCATTGACCTGTTGGAGTGAGTCCGGAGGAGGGACACCAAGATGAGCAGAGAGTTTGGAGCACCTCTGCTGTGAGGGAAGGCTAAGAGAATTTGAACTGTTCAACTTGAAAAACAGAAGGTTTTGGGGAAACCTAATTACAGCCTTCCAGTCCCTTGAAGGGAGCCCACAAGAAGGATGGAGACTTTTTACAAGAACACGTACTGATAACAAGGGGGAATGGCCTCAAACTAAAGAGGGTTAGGTTTAGATTAGATATTAGGAAGAAATTTTTCACTGTGAGGGTGATGAGGCACTGGAAAAGGTTGCTCAAGGAAGTTGTGGATGTCTTATCCCTGGAAGTGTTCAGGACTACTTTGTATGGGGTTCTGAGCAACCTGGTCTAGTGGAAGGTGTCCCTGCCCACTGCAGAGAGTTTGGAACCAGATGATCTTTCAAGTCCCTTCCAACCCAAATCATTCTGCGATTTCATCTCGCAAAAGGTACATGTTGGGGGATATGACTTACCCTTGGCACAAGAAGATACTTTTCCTTCCATAGAAGCCCAGTCTTTGTGATTTTTTTTCTGCTATCAAGTTTTCTGGCTTTTGGACTGTTCTTTTACAATAGCAAGTGGGCGTTTTTCCTTTTAACAATTTGTCTCTCATGTTGCTTCTAAATATGATATTCTGACTTCACTTAATCTCATCATCAGCCTGTAAGATGATGGATACCTAACAGTTTGGCATCAGTTCCTGCTTTCTTGCTTGCTCTAATCTACTCTGTCTGCTTTAAAAGAAATAATAAATACCTCTTTAACACCTCTAAGGATAAATGGTAGCATAGAAACCTAAGGCAAATAGGCATGATAGTTTGAAAAAATCCAGCTTTTTGGGCTGATATTCAAAATCCAGTTTTCATTGATCAGCTCTTTGTGTGATGAAGAGCTACAGCTGCTGACTGCTGGTAGTGAAATAAGAACATGCTTGCAACTGGGGACCAGTGCACTTGGTCCTTTTCAGCCTTTATAGAAATGAGAAAGAGAATCTGGTATTTCAAAGCAGCACTCAGGGGTTTCCTTCATGTTACACAACATTCCTCTTTTCCTTCAGTTCCCTCTTTATGCCTCATACACCAGATATCAAACTCATTCACTGCTAGCTCCCTCAAAGCTTACTATGTTTTCTCCTGTGGGTAAGACATTTATTTCACTGTGAGGACTTCGGAGCAGCGAAAGAGGTGTGAATTGGGGTCCTTGTAAGAAAATAGACTTCTCTATCCAATGAATGCTATCACTGTGTTGCATAAGCAACTCTCAATTTGTCATTTCCCAGTGTTTGTGTAAGCTTACATCTTTTAACAGTGTTAACACATTTTTATGTACCATTACCTAGGTTTCTGTACAGGAAAAACTTTAAACTTCTGACTTCTGTATCCAAATAGTTCCTCGAAAGAGTGAGAGCCACTAAGCCCACCAGTCTGTTCTCTGTTAGCCAGGTTATGAGATGAACTGTCCAGCACAGTATGCATGTGCTTTCCGGGAACCAGAAAAGTCTTAATACGCCTATGTGACTACAGGGTTTCAGACATTTGCTGACAGCTGAGAGCAGCTGTAAAGTTTCAGGAGACCGTGTTCCTTCCTGTCTGTTTTATGCAAGTGTCATGCTTCTTTCCTCTACTCTTTGCTGTTATCCTGGTTCTGAGCTACATTACTGTCTTTTTCCCAGGAGCTTCCTTTCTTCACTGACCTAGTTTGAGTCTTCTTTTCTAGAAGGTCCTAAATCCCCAACATACTATTCCCTCTCCTTACAGCTCACTTTTTTCTTCTGTTTTTTGCCAAGTAAAGCTTGGGTAATTTTCCAACACATTTCTTTCACACTGCTGATTTCTCTGTTAAAGGTCTTTTGCAGTTTTCATGGGTGTCCTTCTTTAGCCCTTTCTCTTGTCCCTGTCTTGTAGCAAACCATTCCCGTTTCTTGTACTGCAGCTGCTTTTCAGTTAAATAACCCTCTCACCTCGGTTCTTCCCCTTCTTACCCTTAAAGTACTTCTCTTCCCTCCTCTTGGCCCTTCAGTTGATTCTCTGTGCCAGATCTGTCAAGCAGTGAAGACACATAGAGAACATGAATTTTCAGTATAAAGTCTACAGAATTTTCAGGGGGGAGGACAGAAGAAGTGGTTCAAAACTGTATGGCTTTCCCTAATGATGCTGTCAGACATAGATGACCTGTTTCAGCTAAAATAACTAAGGGGAGAGAAAATAAGTACAGCCTGAGAGAGGTAACCATCGTAAGAAAAAATCACACCAAATATGTGAATTGTGCACAAGTTTTAAGTCGCAAGCAATTAAAACCAGACTGTTTTAATGGGAAAAGATTTTCATGATTCCCAAGTATAATTGCCCTATAGATTTGGGTTTTTTTACTTTCTTTTCTCTGAGTGTGATTTGCTGCTGCAGTTTAATAGCCATGTTCCTAGTAGGTGATTTCAGAAGGGAGGAGTTGTCATGTTTTACAAGGACTTCATAAATCTTACAGGTATTTCTTGCTTTACAAACTTCTTGATGAAACAAAATAAAATGGAGTGTATTTAGCTGAACCATATAAGTTACAAATTGCTCTAATAGGTCCAATTAATATTTCTCCCAAGTGCTTTTGAAACTATAAACTCATTAAAAGCAGCTTAATAAACATTGCTTTGTAGGGGAGAAAAAACTGTAAAGGTGAAATGAGATGTCCCTGAAACAAAAAACTAAAAATACAATTTAATTGTCATAAATAACTAAGAAGGAAGAGGGAAGTATTATGTTCCAGGTTCTACTTCGTGTATGAAAATTCAGTGTTACTTACAGGATACTGAGAGTAATGGACAAATATTCTTCAAAGACTTGTCAGGAAGGTGAAACCTATACTTGTATGCTCTTAGTCTAAGTACTGTACAATTATAAGAAATCAACAATCTGCAACATCTAATGTATTTCATGATTGGGATTCATTAAAGGAGAGCCTTCCTAATCTACACTGGTATCTCCTTAAAAAGCACATGGTCTCAGTTTTTCAGATGATAATTCAAGGACTCAGATCCTTAAGATTGCCCTGGAAGCAGTCTCTACCTGTTCAAAATAGGCTATTTTGCTTCTTTTTATAAGCAATTAAAGACAAAGGATGGAAGGAGGAAATTGCTGTGGTAATCTCACTTGTCCACCATCCAGGCTTCAAGCAAGCAGAGGGAAGGAGCAAATAATCCTCATAGATACTTAGTAAAAGATAGGAAAAAAGGGATTCATCAAATCTTTCCATTCTGCATGAAGATTATCCACACATGCCAAGCAATGCAGTGTGAAAGAGAATTGCCATCTCTGCTACATGCTCATACCTCTGGTCAGCTGGAAATGGGTCAGTAAGACACAAACTAACAAGGATAATGAAGTCTCTCTACTTGTGCTGGCCTGAAAGAAAAAATAAGCTAGTAGCTGAAGTGCTTAAATTAAGAGTGCAGGCGTGAAAGTTTTACAAAGATGGTGATAGTTAAGCTTCATGGAGATTAAAGGATCTTTTTCATGTGCCATGCAATTAAATGCAGGAGAAATGCTGTAATCAGAATAAATCCATGTATAAAAATACAGCCCTGGGTTTGGTTTAGTACCATTGGATTCATCTGAGAGACTAAGAAATAAGGGACAGATCTCATTTTCTTTATATTTGAGAGAACTTGTGCTGTAACCCCAGAACCTGTCTCTAAAAGGGCCCATCTCTAAGGAAGTAGGAGCAGCAAAGGCACCATTCCTTTCTCCATTCCAGGCAGAAGGAAACACTAAATGTCTCCCAAGACTGTTCTTTAGGGAAGCATTTTTAAAAATCTGGAATTTAACTATTCCATCATCTTGATTTTTTTTCATAGCTGTAAGACACCCAGATTGTGCCTGACAGGTTAGGCCAAGGGGAGAAAATCCAAAAATCTCTCAAGTCATTCCCTGGAATGCCTGTACCAGGCATAGATGAAGAGGCTAAAATGGAATGCAGTAGGGCAGATGTTTATCCCTTTACACTAAGGTTAATGGTTCATTAACTTACAAATCATTTTACAGAACATTATTGTTTAAAAGGGATGGATTTTAAAGTATTAATATTTTAGGTATTTTGCCCGTGCATGTGAACCACCTCGATTAACGGTGTTCTAGTGCAAAACTGGTGTGAATGAGGTCTGAAGCAGATCCTGTGAGATTGTACCCTATACATGGGAGATGTGTACTGCTCAGAGAGACAGTACTGAGGCCTGTGAGCTGAAAATGCAGGGGGAAAAATCAGCATCTAAGCTGAATGGATTTATTTTGAAACCAACATAGTTACTCAAAAATAATTGCATCTGTTGCCACATGTTACAACATGATCTTGTTACACAGAATTATACTTCCAATAATATTGCTCATCTGTACAGTGAAATGTTTTGTTCTCAGTTCATTTGCTGTTTAAACCACATTCCCCTACAGTAATTTTAAGTACCCATGATAATCTGTCTTTGTATCTTTTTCCTAAATGTGTGTTTACACTCTTTGTTCATTTAAGAAGATCATTTCATAGCCTATAAACTCAATATTTATCAGAGTGATTTGGCTTTTTCATTTTATAATCAATTCATTGGTGACTTACATTAGTGCTGTTTGATCTTCTGTGAGTCCCATGATTTTCATTTGTAAGGAAACTGGCCTGAATATTCAAAGAGCTGCTATTGATTGATCATGTTGCTATGTCAGTGTAAGTGCTGGAGGGCAATAATGAAATGAAATCTCTGTGATAATTGAACTTGCATTCAAACTAAACCAAAGGCAAGCACCTAACTGCAGGTTTCATTTAAATCTTACCTGTTTTCTTCTTGGAGGAGGAGAAGAGGGTGGCAGTGATTTTATTAAGAGTACTTATCTAAACCATTTACCAGTTTCATTTTAATTTCAATTCTTGCACTATCAGAAAAGTCATGGCTCACTGCAGCTAAAAAAGAGTGCCAAGCCCTCCTGAAGAGATAAGTAATGAAGGATATGACAGGTTCTCGAGGTTACAGGTAAAGCTGTGGCAAGCTGAAGTTTCTCCCTTCTTCTTATGTGCCTCCAGGCATTTCTTCCCTGGCCGATAAAGTTGCATTTTTACATGCAGAACCCACATTGGTGTAAAAGCACTCTTTCTTGGAAGTGACTCAAGTGATGTGGTGACCCAGACCCTCAGATTACCTACATGAAATTGGAAGCAGAGTAGGGCTTTGCCAATATATGAATCTGGCTGTAGGGTGTCAGAAGCAATGAGGCTCTGGAGAGAAAAGAGACAGAAAACAGGGGAACAGAGATGAAGATACTAATGAAAAGGAAGGGCTTTTTTAGGATAAGGTTTCCTATTGGAAACCTGCTCATTGGATTTCAATTTGTCCTTTCTTTTATATCCAAAAGCTGTTGCTGATTCAAAGAATGTTGCCAGAGGGTAACAGTGAATGGAGTGACATCAGACCAGTGACCTGTCACTAGTGGGGTTCCACAGGGCTCCATCCTGGGCCCTGTGCTCTTCAACATCTTCGTAAAAGACTTGGATGCAGGACTGGAAGGAACATTAAGCAAGTTTGCTGGTGACACAGAACTGGGAGGAGTTGTTGACTCCCTTGAAGGCTAGGAGTTAGACACGATGCTCCTAGTGGGTCCCTTTCAGCTTGGCCTGTTCTGTGATTCTGTGTCCTGCATTTGAAGAGCTTTGCTTAAAGGGAAATAAACAGAAGAGCTGTTTCTTATCCCTCTCAGTTTTCACAGAGTGGACGCTCAGTTTACACCAATGTAAAAGTATCTTCTGGCAGCATAGAAGTCTTCTAGTTGAAGCACTGTTTGCACCACTAAATCGATATCTTATTTCATTGCCAACATAAGATTGGGGATTCTACAGTCAAATCAAGTCTTAAGTGTAGAAAAGGCTTGCATTGCAAGGACCTGACTGGTGCATATTACTTTAAAATTATGCTGTTTAGAGTGTTTAATTTTACCCAGTTACCACTCAATTCTCTCCTGTCTAGTGAAAAGAGAACATGCCAGGCCTATTTTCCCTTCACCCCTTTGCTAAGATCTTTCTCTTCTGATAATCTAGCATGGGAACAGGGTCTATATGCATGAAATCACCAGGTTTGTGATACGTTTTATAGGTCATCTCACTTTGGACCTGGATCACAGCAAAACTCTCTACCCTTGAATATGCCAGAGAAACTGTTTGATTAACAGCCACAGTGCATTTCATTTTATTTACTTCTTGGCTTTCACATAACAGACCAGATTTTAAATGTCAGCATTTGATGTTATAAATCATGGCAAGGCATTGGTGCTGCTGGTCTGTCTCAGTCCATCCTGCCATTCCTTAGTTGGATACGGAATGTGGGAGGAGCATCAGCTGCTGTGTTTAAACTAGAAAACAGCTGTAAAGAGAAAGCAACCAAGAAATGCTGTGTCCTTTCTGTGCTTCTTGAAGATCTCCCTTGCTGGAGGAATGGCTTTTTTGAGACTTCTATAAAGTGACTCACAGTTAAACCCATGATTTTAAGAACAGTGACAAATAGTTTACAGTAAGGTTTTTCTTGTGGCCCTCTTTCACCTTCCCCAAGGTAACCATCTAAGTCTGCTTTGTATTTTTTTGTAAAGCATTTTCAGTCAAAATTATTCTGCCATTTCCAGGAATGAATTTAAAGAAAATTGTTTTGCCTGTGATGAGAAAGTTGGACAAACTTTTCATTGTGAAGATGTGTATTTTTGAAGCACTGGAAAACAGACATGCAGTTCAGCAGGTACTGGCTGAGGAAGAGAAAGCCTTTTTCAGGAATGTCTCTTCAGCCTATCCTAGTAAAAATCCACCCAAACTTAGCTACATTTGGAAGTCTTTGAGAGGATACAGCTCAGTATGCTCAGGAGAAGCAGCAGTTTTGTATCAACTTTTCCATAAGATTCTGTGTATAATGGGGAAAGTTTTTTCTTGTGTTTGTAAAGTTCCTTTCTGTTCAGCTCTTCAGCAGTGGAATATGTAAGAATTAAAGATGCCAATGCAGTCTTACTGAAGTGCCTTAGAGCATGTGTTATGATACAGATTTAAACTGGAATGATTGCATACCTTTATTGGTTTTTCCCTTCATCAGTCACCTGCTGCGTAGTAGTCAGTGATCTGAAAAACAGTCAAGTGAGAGAAATGTTCTAAATAAGAGCTTATCTCATCTTGATGCAGATAACTAGGGCAAGTGAAACGTATTTGTTAAATGCCACTTTTCTGAGGTGGTTATGGAGGGTATTTTGGCTCAGGTGTAGCTACCTCGGGTCTGCTCCACAGATGCCTGCATTTTGGTGTGGTGAATCCTAGTGTAGTTGTCTCAAACCATCCTCTCCAGACAAATTGATGCTTTTGACCTTTGTTTCTTTGGTCCTCATTTGTTTATACAGTGGGGAAAATGCCATGCTTTTGCTATACAGGGTGATTATGAGACAAAATCATTAGTAAGTGTGTGTTGTAGGGAGTATTCAGAGGCTGCAGCATACAGTAGTTCTCCCCCACCACATATGCTCAGAGAAGACTGAGAACCCTGTTTAGAGATTAAGGTATGAGCTTGGAAAAAAAATGAGGAAAAAATGTTGCTACTTGTTAAATACTGTCTACCTTCTGCATAGGCTTTTGAAGGAGGAAGTATATATTTATTTAATTGAAGAAGGAAGGTAAAAATAAGTACATTTAGGCAATATTCATTCTGACGATCATTACATTTGAAGTGCTTTGTGCCCACGTGGTGACTGTAATATTTTCTTTTTAATGTCATTGTGTTTGTAAACAGATACTTCTGAGCTGTATAGATATATATGTATTTTTATGATAATTTATATTGATGCTTTGCAGATTTTAATCAACTCATTTGGGTTTTTCACAAATTACATAAGCATAGTCTTTCTGTTATGGTCAGCTCAGCAGTGTTGTATGGAATAGCCTCCTTCTGAGCTATGTCTAAATGTCTAATTTTTTCAAGGTGTTTACAGCTTAGATAGATTTAGGTGGATGTCACTGGTAAAAAAAAAACAAAAACAAAAACAAAACAAACAAAAACAATCAGCACAAACAAACAAAAATAGACCAAAAAGGAACACAGATAAAAATGGCTTTTCGTAGTTTCGCCTTTACACAAATTCAATAATTACTGAATTGTAAGTTTGAGCACTAGAACATCTTCAGAAAGAAAAAAGTCATCAGGCAGAGGCATGAGAGGACCTGGAGTCCCTCGGAGCCTGGCAGCAGAAACTGCTCTGGCAGGAGGTAAATGGCTTGTCCTGCAGCAAAGGAGGAGCCACGTGGGAACCTTGCCAAAGGTGACCTTGGCAGCAAACTGGCAGGCTGTCTGCTGAGGAAGCAGATGATAGAGTGCCCTTCTCATTGCTGTGACTAACTGTTATGGGCCACCTGGGTTTTTAGAGGTTACTGCTTAGTTGGGATTTTGGGAGAAGTGTGGGGAATTGGTTTTGCTGGAAATGTATGCTGCAGAAGACGGGATACAGAAACTTTATTTTACTTTAAATGAAACTTTCTTTTCTTTAAATGTTTGAGTTCTCCCAGTAGTAGTACTGTTTCTGTATTGCTTGGATCAGGCAGCAGGAAAGAAAAAACGGAAATATATAGGCAACAGGTAAACAATCCTGGATTATTTTTGTAACGAGGGATCAAAGAAATTATGTTTAGAACTGTGGCTTCTGTGTTGGATTTGAGGACAATTTAGCTAAATTGCTTTCTGTTTATTTGAAATACTTTTGCTGAACTGCAATACCAAAGAGGAAAGAGAGGGGAACTTAATAAACTTGTTTCCTGACTCATTCTACTGAAATTTCATTTCATAAGTTATTAGCCTGAAATGGCAAAATATTCTGTGCAACTCCTGGGAGCTTCAAAACTCAGTGCATACACATCAAGGTCAGATCTCAGCCTCGACCTTCTGCATGGTAGCATTTTATACTGTGCCTGTGCCAATGCACCAATTATTTATAAGACAACTGTACAAGAACACAGATTATTGAAAAGAGACCAAAGTTTGTGAAGAGACGAGGGGGAAGTGGTAGCAAGGTGTAGTCATGCACATCACGTACACCAAGGAGCCCAAGCATATGGTAATGGGGCTGCACTTGGGCCAGTCATCCTGTTGACAAGCAGGAGTGCCTGTCACAGGCCCAGCATCTCATGTGTGGCTCTGTTGCTTCCAAGGCTTCAGCTCCCACCGCTGTGGCAGGGAGACAGGTATCTCACTAACGCAGCATTGACATGACTTTATTTGCTTTAACTGTTCCGCATGCTTTAGCTCTGTTACTGAGGTGCCCAAACTATGCATGGCTCACCTTTGCTCTGAAACGTTTGGGATTATCTGAGGTGTCTTGTCCTGGTAGAGCCCTGAAGAGATGGGAATTGTCAGCTCGATGCAAAGTTTGGGTGTTTGCAATGTTTGTTCCCATCTGTGAAGTGATGACAGAGAGACACTTTGTGCTCTGTAGGTTTTTGAAGAGAATCCAGTCCTACTCTAATTATTACTGTTCCTATTAAATGGAAACTTAGGGTCATTGTGACAAGTAGAAATAATTGATGGGTACTGCAGCTTTTTATATTATCTACATTGTTTACTTACAAGCATGCTTTCAAGGTTGGCAGATGTAAAATTTGACACACCAGCTGTGTCTTAGTTTGCAGGCAGAGATGCAGATTATATTATCCTTATTTGTTCTGTTTGCTGCAATTAGACAGGCACAGAATCATGCAAGAGATGGAGTGTTTTAAAGAAATCAAAGTTCTTGTGTATTTTATTTCCTGTCCTACTTGCAAGGACAAAAAATAAGTGCAAGAAGATCTTTTGTACATACATATCTGTCTATCAGGTTACCCAGAGAAATTTTGGATGCCCCATCACTGGAAGTGTTCAAGGCCAGGTTGGATGCGGCTTTGAGCAATGTGATCTAGTGGAAAGTGTCCCTGCCCATGGAAGGAGAGGGTGGAACTAGATGATCTTTCACGTCCCCTCCAATGCAAACCATTCTATGATTCAATGGTCCTTTGATTTTATCTATGCTTTGTTCAATAGAGAAAATAGAAGTTTGTATTACAGGGTCTCAGCCAAAGACTTTATGTATTATTTGCACCATTGTGGGTTTCTGTCTCATTTGGAAGATGATTTTTAAAAGTAATTATTTGTGAATTCCATTCCTGGAATCAAATGCAGGCAGAATTTCATTGCTGCTGACTTCTGCAAACATTTCAGAATCCATCTAATGCTATATTGGGAGCCATCCTTCAATAGAAAGGTGGTGTTTGAGGCTCAGGTTGCCAAACTAATCATAAAGGTGTACCTATAAGCTCCCAAGTTCTAAAACCATGTGCTGTCATGAGAGGTAGAGATTTGAGTTCTTCATAGTTCTGCAAGTATCAGCTGAATTTTCTGTGTGGCATTCATTTTCAAGGTAACAAAGGAAGGAACTTGCAGAGCCTGAGCTTATTTAAAATGCATTCAAACTAACCTCAAGGAGGCAGATCCAGGATCTTTTGTACAGGGTTCATCTACCATGTCCCCTTTTTGGTTTTAAATTGTGCAATAGACAAAATTGCATTTTAGATTAACAGGGCACATGAAAAGAAAGGTATGGGTAAGAGATTGGGACTTAATACAGCTTTTGAGCAGGGAAGTCGCCTAGTAAAAATAAAGCATCGCTTTAACATGAAACAGAGTTAGGAGGAAGCAATGTCCCAAGAACTGGGGAAAGTTCTTTGGGCAAAAGGGGTTTTTGTGGTCTGAACTTGAGACAAAATCTGAAAAAGTCCCAAGACGATTTTGAGCATATCCATACCCACACTTGCATGAGCATTTTGAAGGCAGGGTTGATTCTCCAACTAGGAGCATTTCTTATCTGAGGCGGATGATGGGGCTAAGGTTGCAAAATGTAAAATTAGGTAAAGGCAGCTCCTAAGCTTTTGATTTGAAGAACTTGGTTGAATTAGAGGTATGTGAATGAATGTTAAGAATTATGCTAGAAGAGGAGAATGGAAAGACTGTGTCAGTCTGTTGGCAAGAATACTAAATTGCTTGTGTATAGGGGAGGAGAGAGGTGGCACATTCGAATGGAGAATAATGTCTCCATTTTCCATTCTGAAGCTGAGGTGTCACTCTGATTTCACTATCACTCATTGTGCTGTCATTCTGTTGGAATTATTTCTATTTATCATTTTTGAAATATGATTATTGTAAAGGTAAGAGGATTTAAAATGCTACTGGTGGCTTTTTTCCTTAGCAGCAAATTTATGGTATTTTTTTCTGTGAACTCTGTGATCTTTCTTTCAGTGAGTAACCAAGCAGCTCCAGTGCTGTGCTGTTACTGACAGTAAGGGAAAATACACCATTTTGTATTTCTTTTTAGTGCTGTTTTTGCCCCTCTAGTTCTAGTTCAGCCAGGTAAAATTAGAACAACTGTTGCTCACTCTACAGCCTGCCTGAAACACACAACACTCCACAATCAAAGGAGCACAAGAAGCACACCTATTTTATGGTAGGTTATAATTTGGGCCTTGAAGACTGCCACTGACCCTTTGAACAAAAGCAATATTTAATTTTAAATTTGTTATTAAGGAAACTTAATATTGATTTGTTATTAAGGAAACTGTCATCCATTCTCCCCAGATTTCATTTCGTAGAATCATAGAATGTTTTGGATTGGAATAGACCTTAAACATCCAACCCCCTCTGCCATGGTAGGATTCCCACCCACTAGATCATGTTGCCTAGGGGCCTGATCTAACCGCCCTTTGAACAGGAATGGGGCATCCACAGGTTCTCTAGGTGACCTGTGCCTCACCACCCTCTGGTAAAGAATTTCCTCCTAACATCTTAACTAAATCTCCTCTCTTTTAGTTTAAAACTGCTCTCCCTTGTCCTGTCACTATCTGCCTGTGTAAAAAGTCTCCATCTGTTTTATAATCTTCTTTCAAGTACTAAAGGGCTGCAGTGAGGTTTTCCCACAGCCTTCCCTTCCCCAGACTGAACAACCCCAGCTCTCTCAGCCTGTCCTCACAGGAGAGGGGCTCCAGCCCTCTGAGCATCTTTATGGCCTTCCTACTCCAACAGGATCACAGCTTTCTTAGCTTTTAAGAAATCCTTTTTAGAACTTGCTAGCTGTCATTGATTCTATTTTTCCCATAAGATCTGAGATGAATAAAAGGTTACTGTGCTACATGAAACATAAACAAAACCAGGGTGCAAACATTATACGTATTAGTAGAACAGAATACCAAAGCTAGTACTGTGCATCAGTGCCCTGTGTGTTTCATTTATGACCTTTACAGTCACAAAAGTATGAGGAAACAAATAATAATACTCTGAGTGATAATGGTGCTACCTGGCTGTAGGGCATCTCAAATGTTGTTCCTGTGCCCTTTAAACACTGCAGAAGTCTTATTCCTGCCTTTGTCCCTTGCTGCTTCTTTCCCTCTTGAAACCATTGACCCATGATCCCAATCTCAATTTCTTAATTAGATCATCTTTAAAAACATGTCATTTTCTTTGCAAAATGGAGATGAAATTATCTTTGCAGTACAAGGAAAGGGTATTACATAAATATTTTACCTCCACTTCCCGACCCCCACCCTCCTGAAACATTAGTATTTAAATAACCATCAGTAAGCTCTCTGTAAGAGACCTGGCTAGTCATCTAGTTGCTGTTTAAAATGAGTGAATGAAAATGCCCCTACAAATGCAATTTAAATTGTTAGCAAGATAACCTAAGTGTTTTAGGATATAGCTGAAGAACAGGGCCAAAAGCAGCAATTTTTTCTCTCTCTTCATCTGGGAGCTGATGAAACCTGGGGAAAGAAGAAGAAAGGTGTTAGTGGTTTGAAACACAAAGAAAGGAGAAAGGTAGAGAAGAGATTCCCCACTCCCTTTCTCTTGTGCACATATTTCTGGTTGTGGCTCTTGTTTTGCTAGGAGATCATGGAAAAGGCAGACCATTGAAGGAGTTTGACTATCCGTTTCTCTGGCAGTCTCAGGGAATGTGAGAAGGGCAATAGTGGGGTGGTGGTACAATAGAGGATTATGAGTCTCACTATCACAGACAGGGATGCAATCTTGCCACTAGACTGTGAGGAGTTGGACAACCCTAAGTGTGTCAAGTCTTAGAGTGTTTTAATGGACACCAAAAAAAGCACATTCTTTCTGAGGTGATATTCATGTAAAAGAAATAGTCCTTAAGAATACAATAAACAAATCACACAGAGGGGTGACAAGATTCATTAAATGTTGACAGTAATGAATAGCCTGTGGGTTAATGAAGAATTGAGGATGTGAATGCATGCAGAGTCCCTGAGTGCTTTTATGTTGCTCCACTGTTGGCTGAGAAGTGCTGTAAAGGACCTTGCACAGTGGTCTGTATGAGGAGTGTCACTGTTAAAGCCACAGGTCTTAGAAATAAAATTCATCAAGTCTGACAGAAATTCTGCCTATTCTTGGGGTTGGTTACCTGGTTTCAAGGTTGCACAACTGGCTGTGGATTTCAAGTGCCCTATAAAATATGTATCAGCTCTGATTTTTGCATTTCAGCAATCTAGCTACCCAAAGGAATGGCGAATGCTCAAAACACATGATGCCTCAAAACTCAAAAGCCTATGACACACTCGACACCTGAAATTTTGATCCATTTATGTTATAAAAAGAAAACAGCTTTTAACATTTCAACTCCTGCTACTTGATACAGAAAAGAGGGGTGCTAATCCCTACCATGCTGATTCTGAATGGACTGGCATAACCATGTGTGCTGTGTGTTGCCCACCATCGATTATTTTGTCAGCCATAGAGTAGTTGAGTTTGAAAGGGACCTTAATTATCATCTCATTCCAATCCCCCTGCCATGGGCACAAACACCTTCCACTAGACCAAGTAGCACAGAGCTACATCCAGCCTGGCCTTGAACACTTCCAAGGATGGTGCATCCACAACTACTCTGGGCAACCTGCTAGAGAGATACATATGTATAGAAGAATTTCTCATCCTTATTTTTTCTTAAAAGTAAGACTGGGGGAAAAAACAAGCCCTTTGATTTCTTAAAAACACTCTGCAAGTTCTCTGGACAACCAACATTGTATGTTAGTCTGAACTGAGACTGAAATATGCCAATAAAAATTAGATGTTTGGCTGCAGAAGCTGGGACCGCTGTCATCCTACTCTGTGCCTTACACACCAAACTCAGCACTGCAGTTTCTAAGCACCTTCCACTTGTCCACTGAGTGCTGACAGTGACACATTGGTTGCTTTAACATTTCTGCATTAAGAACTGACTGCAGTGTTTTGTATTGTACTCTTTCTATAAGACACACTGACTCGTATACATAAACACACACACACACATACCTTCCACATTACGTTGGCTTTTTGTTAAAGAAAGCAAGTTCAAGGAGTGGTCGTGTATTTTTGTATGTTGTATGCATTTAAGGATTTGCAAGTGTCCTTCTATGAGAGTTTACTCAACAGGTTCCTTGGGGAACAGTCAGTGACTGTCCCTTTACACATGAGAGCTGTGTCATAGGCAGTTGCTGAGCAAGTACTGGAAAAGAATCATCAATGTGAATTGAAACGAGAACACACAGAGAGCTGAGTAGAGGAAAGCAAGATTATTGTCTAGGTCTCCTGGGAGTGAGGGGGGCATTTAAACTCATTTCTTCCAATTGATTTGCTGTAAATGTTCTAATTTTTTGCTCTTAAAGGAGAGAGTGTCAGAGATCTCAATTTTTTTTTTTTCCAGTTCTCAACAAACTTCCTTAACTTCACTAAGATACGCTTCTGTGATTCACTGGTCAGGCACAGAGGTACTGGGTATAAAAATTAGGGTTATAGAAAAGGAGAAAGAAAATAATGTTTCAGATGTAGTGACAAGAACTGAATGAAGAAAAAGAAGCTCCTACCTTAGGGAGAGATTGATCTACTTAGTATCGTGGAATCATTACAGTTGGAGAAGACCTCTAAGATCATCAAGTCCAACTGTCCAACCATACTTGCTGTCTGTAGGGTGCAAAGATTTTGTATGAAGAGAACAAAAAAAAAGATATGAGGAGCAGGAAAGCACACTTTTCTGATCAAGAAAAAATATTTCTGTGAAATACTGTGTTCTAGTTTTAACAGACACGTTTAGATCTGTGAAAGCATTGCTACTAAAGCATTAAAACTGCATTGCAAAAACTGCAGGGTTTGAAGAACTAATCATTTTTTACTGGTCTCAACCAACCCCTTGCTGTTTGGGGTTTTTTACCTGCTTTCAGAGTCACAACAGAGAAGGCTATGTGGACCTGCTGTATACAATTTTAAGGTGAAAAACTAGTTAGTCTGTGAACACCTAATAGGGAAGAAGTTTTGCAAAAGGAAAACGAGTGAGAGATAGTGAGGTATTCACTTGTTTGTTGTGTCACTTCTATAAAGTACAGCAGCATCCAGGCAAGATTAATAGCTGTCTTCTGAAGCTGTATGTTTCAGTTGGTTCAGCTGGCTCTTTGGGGTCAAAATCTGTTTTAGCACCCTTCTTCCCCTTCTACTTCTTTTAAGCTGCTCAGAAAAAATGATCTGTGCCTTGAAAAAATTAAAAAAGCACACCAAATCTTCTAGTTAAAGAAGTAAAAAGCTGCAGAGCAGAGATAGCAACAAAACTCAATGTTCCTACAGGAACAAGCAGTACTTTCCAGCTTTAAGCAGAAGGTGGCTTTAGGAAGCGGGGGGGGAGGGAAAGGTATCATAGGCTAAAAAAATTTGTTTCCTGTGGATTTAGAGTCATTATTGATTGCAAACTGTGACTGAACCTTTCCCCTTTTTAGGGCATTACTGTTTCACATGTAGATCCTCTGCTGCATAATACAAGCAGCTCACTTTTTGGTTTCCCACTGGTGGAATCCTAAAGAGGTTTTTTGTCCCTCACCACCCAGCAGTTGTTGACCTGGATTTAACTTGCCATGAGGAGAGGTAAGGTTTAACAGATCCACACATTTAGAAGGACATAAAGAAACATATGTAATGCGATCACTTTATCAGGTTAAAAATAGAGATGTTCAACTTTCACAATGATTTGTGATTATCTTCAGTGCAGGAGAGGGGCTCTAACATTGCTTATTTAATCCAAAACTTTTTCTGTATTGAATAGTATATTTATACATCACAGGTGTATATTTAGAATAAAACCCCATGTTGCCAGTGATTTAAGCTGTCAAATAAAAAAAGTGTGCTGCTTTCTAGCAGAAGAAATGTATTAGCATGCGGAAAGCAATGCTGCTTCCTCTGGGAGGTTTTAATCAGACCACTTGAACTGATTGAGATGCAGTTCTTTAAAGTGAGAAAAATTATTAACAAAATCAAAAATCTAGAGCGTGTTTCACGCCAATATTCATCAGTGTATCTTATGTAATTACATAGTCAATAAATCAACATAGTATGTAAGTTCTTCAGTCACGGTGTAAATATCTTAATGACTGAAACATCTTCACACATGAATAATTTATACCTGTATGATTCATTTTTCATATCCATGCTTTACTTCAACATGAAAAACTAATCCTTCTCTGTCAGGGAATGTGTGCCTGATTATTGCCTTCTGATTTGTCTTCCTTGTTATTTTCCACAGTTAGACATACTCCATTTCTTCTAGTTCCTCTAATGTAGTTATCTTACTTATTCATCCTGTCTGACTTGATTTGCCTTCCCATTGCATTTCAAGAGGCACCTGGGAAATAAGACTAGGGCATAAGCTGATTGTGCATTTCTCAAGAAACTGGAAAAAGAACCATGAAAGATTCACACATTCTCAACAGATCCTTGCATTTAGTTTCCTCTCCACGAGGCAACCATTGCAGAAAGAACTTATGACAGGCCAGTAACAAGTTGGGCTTTGCCATTTTCTGGATCAATGTGAGCTAAAACAATTGTCAAGGGACTGATGATAAATATTGAGTCTCCTTCCCATATGTTTGTAAATGCAAAACTTGTTTGTAGCTCCAGAAACCACTGGAATGTTCAAGATGAAAATAATTGCTTCTCAGTGCAGAAATGGGAATAGGGAATACTTAAATTCTGCTTAGCTGGACATGCTTATTTGGCTATATGCAAGTCACTACATGCATCCTGCCTTACTCCAACACTAACCACGACATCTAAGACAGAAGTTTGATTGTGATAAACTCCTTTAGTTACTGGAGAAAGATAGCTGCTGAGGGCAGTTGAACCAGCTTTAGAGTTACTTAGTTCTTGAAGCTCCAGGCAGAAATGCTACAGGGTGGGCTCCCTTCTTCTGGCTCAGAATTTAAAGATTAGTTCAGGATTTGGAGCAGCTTGTTTCGGAAGTGTCTATAAAAGTTCAACCCTTAAAAAGTCAGTCCTAGTTGGGCATAAAAATTAATCACTCAGATTTGATGGACACTTTCAAAAGTAGTGAATTTCTCCTTCAAACACCCAGGTTTCCAACTTGAAAAGAAACCAGAAATATAAAAAATATTTCAAGTTACGGAGGAAAAAGGAGTATTAATAAACTGATGCTTTTCTGGAATTGCCTGTTATTCCATCCAAGTGCATTTTTTCACTCCATTTCTATATGGAGCTTACCTACATTGCTGTTTAACAAGGTAGAGCACCTTAGCTGAGTGTTAATCAGTCATTCAATTTCTTGTATCATTATATAGCTTCCTACTTTTGTATGATAATAGTTTCACAGTCTCTTCTGTGTCAGTATTACATTTTTGAACTAATTTTTCAGATTTAAGACTGAATGCAGTATCTTATATCTGTCCTCTCCTCCATACTTGGAAGCCCAGCTGCAGTTTTTTTACATCTTCAGTCTCTGACTTCTGAGACATCACAGTTGAATGTTGTCTTCACGGTCTTACAGTTGGCTCCAGTGTGCTCTGAATGCAAACCTCTCCTATTTGCTGGCAGGACATTTGGTAACTTTGTTCCAACATAAGTCTTTGTTCATTCAGTTTTTCCATTTTCTGAATCTAAGGACCTCTAAAGGTTTCTAATACCACTCTATCTTGGTCTTTTTATATCCTCAGTGGGCGCTTCCTCTTACTGTATATGGCTCCACTGAGTTCTCTTGTTGATCCATGGGTGTTGGTTAGTCAGAGATCTCAACCAGTCTCCAGAATGCTCTTCACTCTGATTACTACCTGGTTTGTTCTACTGTTGAGGAAGAAGCTTTCTGTCTTTTTGCTTTGTTCTGTCTAACACTTGTCTCTCTTAGGTATGGTTCCTCTTCACAGTAATTGATCATGACTGATACTCCCACTAATTTTTCTGCTTTCTTTTTCTGTATTGGTCGTTTAGTACCTAAGCCCTGTTGCGAGGCAGTATTTTATCCAGTGACAGAATGTTACAAGAATGTTCTGAACCTCCTCATACATGTTTTGCTTTAAGTCCTACTACTTCTAGGTGTTGTGCCTCCTGCACTTTCACCATTTTCTCCTAAATTTTCCTTTCTCTTTGTGAGGGATTTCTTGTAGATGTTTTCTTCACCTTCTTCATTTGATTATTACAGCTTCTATCCACAGCCCTTCACCTTCTTTTGTGAAAATTAGTTTAACTTTCTTCTCTAACCTATTCAGTTACTCTTTTTTTTTTCCCTACTATTTTAATTAATTTCAGTTTTGCAGCATTTGTGTTTTAAATTTCAGGTAATTTTTAGCTTCAGCTGTTCAAGAGAGTGATTTGCTAACACATTTTGGTTCCCTCGTTTGGTCCATCCCTGGGTCTGATATACTCAGAAATTTTCAGACGTTCCAGATTCACAAGCTTCCTGTTGCTTTTATCATTTTCAACATTAAGAACTGATTAACTGATGCTATTGCAGAATTTCTTTGTGGCATTTTCTCTGGTTAGAGAAATAGAATAGCCATTGAGATTTCACATGGGGAAAATATGAAAATGGCATAAATACCACATTGGTATAATACTGATCTTTTGTTGTCTAATTTTAACAGATTCAGTAGCAACAGCATCTGGACCACTGCTAGTTGAAGTTGCCAAAACTCCTGGTGCTGCTCTTGGGGTTGCACTAACTACCTCGATGTGCTGCAACAAACAGGTCATTGTCATAGACAAAATCAAATCTGCAAGTATTGCAGACAGGTGAGTGTGACAGAGGGCTGACACTGCAGGTCCACACATCCATTTTATTTCTGTTTGGTCTGGTTTTAAAGGAACCCTTCCCCTTTTTTTATCAAATGACTGAACCAGATGCTCTCAAGGTTGCATGTCTTAAAATTAGCACTTTGTCAGATTGTTGTTCCATACTGATGAGTTCAAGACTTCCAGGACACAGTTTACTTTAGCTGACTCATGTGGTATTCAGTGACATGCGCCAGCCCCTGTGTAATATGTGACAAGCTGCTTGTACTGTGCAACACGGAAGTTTAGAAGTCTGCTCTGGCTATTAAATGTAATATCGTGACAGAGATTAGTATTTAAAAAAATAAATAACCCACTGGAATTCTTAAAGTAAGCCCACAATGTGGAATAGCTGTCAGGAGAAGTAAATTTTGAGACTTTGCAACCTTGAAGTGTTCTTTTGGAATATATCACTCATTCATGTGGCACAGTAAGATGAAAATCCTTGTGTCTGGATTTTTTTATTGATGTTTTAGAATACAAGTGAGGAATTAGGAAGACTGGCTTCTGTATTTATTAGTTATTTTGCCGTAATTTTCCCACTTCATTTGAACCTTAAAATAAAACCATTTAAGCCATTAAAAATACAGATATTTTCCCCCAGTGCTCTGAACCTCTGTAACAGAGCTGTGGGATCTTTTCTGGGGTGCGTGCGTGTGTGTGTGTGTGTGTTTATACATATACAATATATTTCTGTATACATATCTCTACCTAAAATTTTTTTTAATGTTACGTTTCAGCAGCAAATTCCTCCTGCATGTCCCCAGTCACCCTACCTTGTAACTCCTCTTTGCCAATGGTGCTTTTGGTAGCACCCACTTGTAGCAGTGAGTCTACAGCTCCTCTGTGGGCTTTTCCCTACAGTAGAAACTTTGAGAGTGACGGCCATTGATCCAGGGGTGTTCTCCAGTTCAATGGTGCAGGATGCTTTAATTTTCTCCCTCTGTTTTTTCCCATTTCACAGGGGGTAACCAATTAAAGGAGCTGTCCACTTGACTGGTACGTCGGGATGCTGACTGCTGTGTTTGCATTTCTCAACTCATCCAGTAGCCAGTCTCTTGAGTGCAGCGAGATTTAGCAGATAGCCCCCTTCCCACCCTACTCCTCAAGTCACCATGCTAGCCCTGGTTTCATTATTTGTTTGACTACTGCATAATTTCATCATCATTTACAGCTTTTGTACTAATAAATGTTTGAACTATAACTCAAAAAATGATGAACTGGGTGCTTGTGTGAGGGATATGTGACCAAGTTATTTAAGTCTCCTTAAGCTCTTCTCATTTTATCCTGCTGCCATTCACACATATTTTTAGAGTCAGCTCCCCCATTGCAGTTCTGTGAGTGATGTCTTGGCATATATTGTATTAACTGAATTGTTTTTAAGGTTTGTACTAATAGATATAAAGTCTGACCAGTGGCAGTGCCTACAAAACACAAATGTCTCTCGAAAAAAAAGAACACGTTCATAGTTGTCATGACCAGTTTGAAGGCAGAAAAACTCATTTTACAATCAAAGAGCATACCTGATCATTTCAAGTTTTTCCCCTTTTATATAGATGTGGTGCTTTGCATGTAGGAGACCATATTCTGTCCATTGATGGCACCAGCATGGAGTACTGTACGCTTGCGGAAGCAACGCAGTTTTTGGCTAATGCAGCAGATAATGTAAAACTCGAGATCCTTCCCCATCACCAGACACGGCTGGCACTGAAAGGCCCAGAGCACGGTAAGAGGATCTGTAGCACCAAATGCCTCTTTTTGTCTTTTACTTTGCCTGCTCCTGCTGAATGGCCAAGAAAGCCATCACAGCAGTTATGTCTGTAAGTGTTGTTTCTGCTCCCCACGTTATGCGTCTGCAGGATCTGAGCAGATCTGTGTTTTCTCAGTCTTCATGTACACTCCAAGATTCCTATGGCTAGGGAGGGAAATGTTTGCTAAGAAACGGCTCTGCACACTTGTAGATGCCCATAAAGCACCTGTTGGCTCTACTCTTGCAATCATTGTGGGGGCTACAAGGTGCTTCAGTAAATGAATCTCCAAATTGCTTCTTAAATCTAGAGTGGGGATGAAGAACCACAGCCAACTTACTTTCAGCATATTGACTTCGTAGTGTGTTATGATTACGTCATTAATAACACCTGTTCTCCCTTAAAATACTTAAACCGCTCCCCCATATTTTTTCTTGTTAATGACATTTTTATTTATTGTCATCATGTTTTAAAGTACTTCTGAGATTGCTTCTTGGGTTCATTGTCAACGTATGGAAATGGTTTGTTTGGAAACAGTTCTCTAGATCCCAGGCCTTTTTCACTGTAATATTCATTTCACGGCAAACATTCTTGAATAGAATGGCTTTCCATTTTAAAATCAAATATATATAAAATGCCTTAGTATTTGAAGATGGAATCTGCCTGTCTTGTCTTCTGACTAATCCCAAGAAAGTGGCTAATTCACAGTATTCATAAATTCAATCTAAAATACTGCATGTTGATGGACATCAAAGAAGTAATAAGGGTTTTCGAATACACAGAGAATGGGTACCTGTGTTGCAGCATGAAGCAGTGGTATAATTTTCTGAGCCTGTGATACTGTGCTTCTGCTTCCTTTAGACCAAGACAGGATTTCTGAGGCCTAGAAATGTCAGTGATGGTAAATGTTCTTGAACGTCTCTCTAAGATCCCGGCTGTCCCTTGATAAGTGATGGTCTAGTCAGCTTCTCAGAGTGGTGGATATTGAACTAGCATCTTAGGAGACAGCAATTTCTCCTTGACCAGGATGAACAAAAAGCAACCCTTGTGATTTCATGTTCGTCCATTATTCAGCTCTTTCCCTTTTCTCCATAAGACTGTTAAAGGGACAAGGGAGCAAAGGGTGATACTGCACAGGTAAAATGAGATGGAGACGAGGTTTTGTGATATATTTTTGTTCTTTTCAGTTATTTTGCAAGCAGATCTTTTATCTTATTTTGAAGCAAACATAGCACACTATTAATTTCTGGCTGGCTAAAAAACCTTTGAAGAGTGTTGCTTTTGGCAAGATGAGTGCCAGGGCCAAAGATTTGTGTAGATGACTATTACTTGAAACAGTTGGTTTGTTAATAACTTTTAAAACAGATTGACACTTTTAATGTAGTATTCACCTTGACCCAGTATAGATGCTTAGAAAAAGCAAAGCTCTTGTTATGCTGGAGTTAAGAACTCTCTGACATAAAATCATGTCAAGTTGATCTTCTGAAGATATGTAAGAGCAGCTTTTGGGGAAAAGTATCCCTAAAGTAATAAATTTGCTTTCTTAAGTAAGGCAGAATAACTAGGATGTTTACAGTCCTTCCCAGCCCCTGACCAGGTGGTGCTACTCCAATATGATGACCAATTCAAGATATAACATGCTTTATGGAAGCAAGTACACTTTTGCAAACAACCTTTCATCAGGTGTGGTATGGCCTAGTGGCTGCAGAGACTGAAAATCTCCCTTTATGTGTCTGGGATAAGCTGAATCATTAGGACTGTATCTTTTGAACTCAGTTATCGATCTTGTGGGAACATGTTAGGAACTTAAAATGGACAAGAAAGTCAGTGTATAAGATAAATTGAAATTTTAGCCCTAAAATAAAATGAATGGCAATATAAAATATTGGATTTTTTTTTCCTTTATACGGAGCTGCTGACATTCATTTCTCTTGCTGCCCCATTAGTTTTATGTTTGCTGTACACAACCTAGGGTTGGAGTAGCTCAAATTACCACTAAATTACTGTGGTTGCACAGAATAGGATTTTCTTTTACAGAACTTTTGTTGAATTGGGATTATCCTTCTACAAACTGAGCAAACTGAATTTGTGTACCTTCCCACTTTATACGACATTTTTATCTCTACTCTCAGCATGAAAATAAAACATGAAAAAAAGTCTCAAAAACTACCAGATAATTTCCTGCTAGAAGCAGTCTTTTTAATTAAACAAGGCTTACAGCAGCTTGAAAATAATGAAAATCCACCTGGCCACATTGTTCTTATCAGATTTTAATTTTTGCAGCATAGTCAAAGTTCAGAAATTTTGCTCTCTGTGCAGGTAATCAAAGAGACAGTTTCATCTGAGAGGACATGCTAAGTCTGTAAGATACATGTGGCCATGTTAGGCTGCTGCTTCTCTTTCTGACACTCTCCTTGAATACTTGAGATCTTTCCAGGTCCCTGAGGGTGATGGTGCTGCAGCCCTCGCTCACCTCTGAGTTTGCTGTGGGAGAAAAAACACAATTCTTTCGACTGAAACACGAGCCAGGGCACAGCCGGGTGCTCAGAGGGAGGGTCAGTCTGACCAAGGGCACCAGGCTGTGAGGGGACAGTGGGCCCCTGGTGTGGCCTCACTGTAGTGACAGGCTTTGCTCCTGAGTCACAGGAGGGGTAGTACATCAGGCAGTTAGCACGCATTGCTCATGTGATATGAAGAGAAACAAAAGGATGCTTTCCTTCTGGCCCGGCACAGTGCTTGCTGTGGTGCCTACCCTTTTCCCCTTTATTTTGTCTCATGGAGTAAGATATGAACACAAGGTGTGGGTCAAACTTAAACGCTCAAGGTTTTGGGGTAATGTTAAAATCCAACCCAGGAAAATACGTGTCTTTAGCCATCACAGGTAGAGCAGAGGGACACAGGTAATACAGCTCATGGACCAAAGACTGCAACCTCTCTTTCACAGGAACTAGAAGAGGGCAGTTTTAGATTAGATGGTAGAAATTCTTCACTGTGGGGTTGGTGAGGCACTGGAACAAATTTCTTAAGAAAGTCGTGGATGCCCCATCCCTGGAAGTGTTCAAAGCCGGGTTGGATGGGGCTTTGAGCAGCCTGGTGTAATCGAACGTGTCCCTGCCCACAGCAGCAGTGTTGGAAAATAGATGGTATTTAAGGTCCCTTCCATTCCAAACCACTCTGTGATTCTGTGGTAGGGGTGAATCCCTTGGTGTTTTAAGACAAAAATTCATTGAATAGTTCCCAGTTTGAACTGTTCCTTTATGGTTCAGCAAGGATATGGACATGCTGAATTTAATTTAGAATATGTATTTAATCAAGGGTGACTTCAATCACTTTCCTTTAAGATTTGACACATCAACTGAAATGCCTCCCATTCTCTTGATAAATACCGGTCTTCTCTTTTGGCGTATCCCAGATTCCACGTACATAGAATCAGCAATCAAATATGGTTTCAGATTTCATCCAGTGAAGGATCATTTCAGAGTTTTGAAGATCAAGTTAAAAAAAAAAAAAAAAAGCCCACAAACCAAAGCAAAACGATTAAATTGCACCTCCAACTAATCAAAAACACCTCTTTTCTTTATGAACTAGATTTCAGGATAGAATTTTCCAGCTGCTGGCCCTGGAAAGTCATTTACTGCTCTGAATAACATAATATCAAAAATAGGTGGTGGCAAAATTAAAATGGCAAGTAAGCATCTTCATTCTGAGCAGTGGTATGTATAGCATCTGCGTGGTCTTTTTAAAGTATCTAATTCATCTAGGGCAAGCAGAGACTTACCTTCAGTTAGTGGTCATATGAAGTAACGGTATTAGCTAAGAAAGTTTACTGTCTTATCCCCTAAGGCCAAGTGAGATTAGAAAATTATTCAGTAGTTATCTTTTTTTAAAACAAATACAAAAAAATCAAAGCAAAACTCCAATCAGAAACATTTTTTTCTGAGAAAAATTGTTATTTCTGCTCCTCAAGTTAGCACACTCTGATAAGAAGACAAGACCAGGTTATTTATTATTCGGTTTTATTTAATTTTATTGAATTTTATTTCCAGTTTATTATATTTCTTTTGCTTTTTTTTGTTTGTTTGTTTGTGCAATTCAGTTATTTTTGCCTCTTCTCTGGTCCTTTTGTTTTCTGATTTTCCATCATCCCTTCATGCGGGCAGTGAAGGTTCAAAGAAGCAACAGGCAACTTTCCTGGGATTTGTGTGCCAACAGCCACAGCAGCCTCCTCACCTACCACCATTATAACACCTACCACCCTGACCATTGCAGGATGCCAGCCTTGAAATTCCAGAAAGCGACTCCTCAAAAAAGCCTTCGTAATGTTCTACACTTTTTCCTGCTGTACCATACTCTCTCCTCCTTTTCTTCCTCCTCCTCTTCCTTCCTTCCCTTCTTCTTTCACTCATATTTTTCCCATTTCAGGCTCTAAAACCTTTTCAGTTTTATGGATGCTACGCTTTTTCATAACCATGCCAGGGTTATTTCTGACATTTTACACCTTTTTTTTTCTGCAACAAAGCAGGCTTTGTAGATAGGAAAAGGCTTGAAAATTCTGAATGAATCAGCCTTTCTGCTCTATATGAGTAGACCACTGGATTTGAATAGTGTATATAAAGCATGACTTCTGAATGCAAGGCATTGCTTACAGTATTTTTTGTCAGAAATCACCTATTACAAAAAGGCATTTCTAAAATCAGTGTATCTAGATATATTGATCTTCATTAATTTGTGAATGTGTTGAAAAATTTAAAATACTTCACTTAAAATAAGTTGTATACTGTGAATGTACTTTCTGTATCTACATTATTTTTATTATCTTCCAAGCAACTATTTTCATGAAATGCTAGCTATATTTTTCCTAGGGTCACCTGTGTGGTTTAATGTCTGTGTTACTGGAAATACACAAACCATTCCTGTGCATCACGCACAGCATATATATACAATGTTTGATTCATTGATGAGTTACAGGCATGTGCTACACTCTTCCTTGAAGGCTGAGTGCTGTATGCCAAGTGTTTGATTTCTTACTGCAGCTCTGGTGTCTTCATCCTTCTCTCCTACCTCCATGAGTGCATACAGCCTGAGTTCCCTGAACATGGGGACCTTACCTCGCAGCCTCTACTCCACCAGCCCACGTGGGACAATGATGAGGCGGAGGATGAAAAAGAAGGACTTCAAAAGCTCCTGTAGGTGGTAACAGCATTTGCTCAAAATGTGCAGTGAATGGGTGGAGGAGGGGGAAGATACAGAAAAAAAGGTACACAGTACCTTAATTAATATATATGTATTCTAGACAGAAGAGAAAACAATCAGAGTTTCTGTTAGATATAGGGAAACATCAGCATAAAAATATTTGTCTCATCCAAAAATGAGATGAGTAGATATCATGCAGCAATAACTATCTCATCTGAAATGTATGAGGGAATGTTTTCTTCAGACAATTCTGGAAGAGTTTGTTGTACCTTTACTAAAGTGATTTTCAAATTCCTTTTCAACTCTTCCAGTTTACATTAGAAAATAGAATTCCTAGCTGAATGGTCAAAAACATATTGCTGGTAAGCTCAACCAGCTGTCACATTGTGAAAGGCAAAGAGCTTTCCACAGTACCTCCTAGGTAGTTCTAACGTTTGCATCTACACCATAACATTCTGTGAGGAATAGCAGCAAGTAATGGTGAAGACTAAATAGCCTTGTTTGACTAATCTCTGGGATTCAAAGCATGGATTTCCTATGAGTCAGTAATTTCACAAGGCAGAGCAGATATATTTCCGACTGTTCCACTTTGCATATTGTTAAGAATTCACAGGGCCAGAAAGAGTATGGCTGTGTGAGCATATTGTTTCCCAGACTCCAATGTACGTGCCACCTCTCCTGGCTTGTCCATCTTTGGGTGATCTTCAGCAGTTCAGTTCCTCCAGAGCAGGGAGTCGAGAACTGCCCCGTAAATGATCTGCTGTGGAAGAACTGAGCTGCTGCACATTACAGCGCTGCTGCCCTGTTCTAAAGATTACCCCTATCATAGCAAAATCAGAGCAAATCAGCAGCCTCTAAGGCCAGTCTCTATGGAATTGTGAGGACACATCGGAGAGGAACTGAGGTTTTGCCTTCTTGCAGTTTTTGTTGCTTGCTTGTTCTTATTTCTTTCATAAAGCAAATATTTTTGCATAACATTTGCCTATAAGTGCATTTTTTTTCAGTCTGCTCAGTCATTTCTCACAGCCCATCTATTGACATGTTAGCTTCTAATGTGTTCTTTTGGGTCCATCATGCTATGGTATCAGTAGGGGTCCAGGTGTTACATGTTCTCATGTGCACGTGAGAGCCAGTAGTAGTAGTAGTGTCACACTAGCAGTAGTTTGTTTAAATATCAATTTGAAAATCAATGCAAAAAGTAGTTCTTCAGGTGTGCTATATTTTAACTGTTCCATAAAGATTAAAATCCTGAGAGCTAGTCCTGTTATGGGTGTTGGGGACAACCATTACTTGTTAAGTTTTTCAGGTATTTTTCCTGAAGGAAGCCTTGCCCTATGGTGTGTTAACTTGCCAAGGTTTAAAACAAGGCCATTGACACGGTATGTAAGTGGGACAGTCACATAAGCACTGCAACCCACCTGAAAGATTCAAGTCAGGAGGCCCTGGAGATGACAGGCTGCTATGATTAAACAAATCTCTAGGTAGGTGAAGTTAGAATAAGGCTTTGTTGTGAGATAGTTTATTATGCATTTGCTTAGTGAGATCTGGATATAGAGCATTACAAAGTTTGTGGAACTGGTTCCATCACTGAGTGAGTTTGTGCTTCACTGCAAGAAGTGACTTCATCAACAACCCTGAATCGGAACTGGCTGGCCAACCAGGCTTGCTTGCTGTTTCTGTGAGGTTGCTTATCAGCCTGTGCAGAATTTTTCCTTATACTTTTGTTACGCTTATATCTATACTTGTGACAGTAGTAACAGCCAGCTTAAGAGACCCACACTACTCTGAGTGTGCTAAAAGTGGCCACAAAATAGAATGTCTGGTCCTGTACCTTTCCACTGTTCATCAACAAGACTTGAAAAACCTTGCCCCTCTCACTTTCTGGGAGATTCGTGAGAACCAGGTAGACTGACTGTTGTGTTTTTCATAGAAAAGGAATAGCACACTCTTAATTTTAGTGGGATTTTTGGTTTCTTTAATCCAGTTGGATCATTTGAGGATTGTACTAATATAACTTTTAATAAATCTTTAAGGATGTGACTTGGGAAGAAAAATATATAGGATGCTGTAAAGTTTACATTGGCAATTATTTAAGAAAACTTGCGTAACATGATGTGATGATGAAGCGCAATGGCACAAAGGATTACAAGACTTTTGTGACCATGATTTTACAGTGGTTGCATTAGTTACACAGATCTTTCCAAACATGTGGCTGTAAAAATTGAGGACGTGCCCTGCTGGCACATGCTTTATTTATGCCACTGGTTTTCAGTTTTTATTCTCCCACTGCTTTTGTTTGGTTGTTTGTTTGTTTTAAAGTATAGTATTCATTGTGGAAACACTTAAATTATTATTTGGTTAAAGTTTAAATCCTCAAGTATTTTGTAAAAGGTCTATTTTAGTAGTTGAAAGAGAAGCATAATTTATACCAATTTACATTACTAGGATTGCATATCTGGTAGAAATTGAAGAGGGTGTTAGACGTGCATAGGTGTTTTCTCAGCAGCTACCAGGAGAACAGTAAACATTTTGCAATTTCTTAAGGATCAGAGTGGGAAACTGGAAGCATAATAATCCATATATGTACCTTAAAATACATCTTGCTCTGCTTCTCATGTAACCGCAGGAATAAAAATAACAAGTACACAGTCTTCAAATTCAAGATCATTATTTGCATAACTGTAGGGCTTATAGCAAACCAGCCCCCAAGACTGTTGGTAAGTTAGGCAAAAACTGTACAAGCATGCTGAAGTGTACCCCTAGCAGTAGCATCCAGTGTTCAGTGGAACTACATATACATCCATGTCCCCTTTTGGAATCAATAAGGCTGCTTCCTGGCCTAAAAATTCTAATCCATAAGGCAGCAAAAAAAAAAAAAAAAGAGAGTGTTTCTTGCTGCAGTTACTGTTGAGTTAAAAACCCCAGCATTCTCTAAGTCATGATTTTGGGTGCCTGTGACATTTTATATAGGCTTGGCAGGTAGCTGTTATTCCATGATTTGGGAAGAATATTTTCATCTTTGCTTTTTTTGAGTCATGTTTCTCTTTCATTTTCTTTGAGAGTGGCAGGATTTTCTAATTGTCACTTCTAAGTGTTGACATCATCAAAATGTTTATCAGGGTGGCTTTTAAATCCTATAGATAGTGACTTAATTTCTCAGCGTGAATGAAAACTCAAGTTGTCCTAAAAATTGAAGTAAATTTTATGAGACATATAGATTCCTGGTAAGGCATTATAAAAAGAGTAAGAAAGTTACAGTCAGCTAGATACCTGGTGCATGGGGGAATAGACATCTAAATAATGGGAAACAAAAACAAAGCTAACAAGTAATTGTTATATGACCTTTAAGATAGAGAAAATGGAAGTTTTCTGAGATTGGATGCCGTAAATTAAGTTTATCAAAGACACGTTAGGGAATCTGGTATTGTATTAACTTTGAATTTATGTAGTTTAGTCATATTTTAGCCTTTGCAGCACTAAGGGCTGGAGAAAATTGCTTCTCATATTCAGTAAATGCTGAAGCTGGTGGCAGTTTCTAAGAGCAGATTATTAGTATTTGCATTTTTGTATAAGCATGCCTTACTGAGTGCAGATAAAAGAAAGAGTAAGAAAGAAGCTATTCAGTAACTGAAACAATACACGATTCTTACAAAGGAAAATTAAAATAATACATGAGGGAGAATTCACGTTAATTTGGGAAAGATGGTTTCAGAGTGGAAAGAAGCTTTGCTGGAAGAAAACAGAAATTCATGAGATTTTTGGCCAGTGAAACTTTTTTCAAAGAACTGTCATTGCCAACTATGCCACCTCAATAAGATTTTATATTAACTGTTTCAGAGCAAAAGTTCAATGCTTGCAGTCCCAAAAATACTTATATAACCTCTGACATCTTTGTACAATTGTGCTAATAGTATCAATAATGTCAAATTGAGAACTAATTTCGTCCCACATCTGAGAGAAAAAAAAAATCCATATGTAAACTATCCTCCAGATAAACTATGAGCTTTTATCTAATTCTTAATAGCTATTGCAACAGCAGTAGGTCTTGAAGGGAAAATAGAGGTGCAAAGGTAATGATGTAGGTTATTAACACAAAACTATTCTGAATTTTTAACATTGGAGGGTTATTATTGCTGAACAGCAGTTGAAAAACTTGAACTTTCTCTGTAGCAAAGGCAGCAGTTTGTCACTGAGGGAATTCAAGAAATGATACAATAGACATTTAGAGATCAAGGAAGCAAAGGTGTAGTCTCCTCCTTTCATAGGTAATTGCATTGAATCTCAGTGCTAATTTTGTCTTGATTTGTTCTGTACTGAAGCCTTTCAGAAGAGGAGTGAAAATAGAGGGAGTAAATCAGGAGAACAGAAGTTGCTGCCTGTGTTTCTCACAGAAGGGTCCCCCAGTGGCTTTGAGAGACCCCCAAAGAACATTTTTTTTCTCATGAACTCTTGATGTATACTGGTTGCTAAAACAGAAGGGTTTGTTCACCTTCCTTTAATATCTAGTTAACATGACAAATTGCTGACTAGTAGCAAACGTGTACAAGAAGGCGGCATCCTTTCTTCTTGGAAACAAGCCTCGTCCAAGTGCTTCGTTGCTAATAACAATGCATTGCTGTGAGATGTTAAGAAGAACTCATGAGAATTGGTCTGAATAACAGCTGGGCTAGTGCATCCAATTCCCTTAGCTCCTGCAAAAATTCTGTTCATGCACACCTCAAACCTAATGCAAACAGAATTCAAGGATGTTCTGACATCTTTGGGATGGGAATATCAAACACATTTATTTTGTTCAGTACAAGAACTATCTTTTTGCATTCTAATGTACAACCAGATGTTTTCTCTTCTTTTATATGTCATAACTGTTTATATAATTTATAAACTTTAGCCTAAATTGCCTTTAAAAGAGATGATTCATTGACTCATTGATTTACTGTACAGATCAATTTTCTCAAAAAGCAATGAAATTTCTGCTGTGTGTGAATGTTTTTCCTCCTGGTCTGCTCTGTTTTATAGTGTCTTTAGCCTCTAGCACTGTTGGTTTGGCTGGGCAGGTCGTCCACACAGAAACCACAGAAGTAGTGCTGACAGCTGACCCCGTAGTAGGGTTTGGGATACAGCTCCAGGGTAGCGTGTTTGCTACTGAGACCTTGTCTTCTCCACCTCTCATTTCCTATATTGAGTCTGACAGCCCGGCGGAAAGGTGAGGTTCTTTCAATTGACTGCTAAGAATGTTTTGGTGAGCGTTCCCCAGGGCACTTTGGGCTTGTTGGTTTCAATTTGTGACAAATTGCAGGGCCTTGCTCAATGAAGTGGGGCAAGTAATAAACTTTCTGTTCTGACAATGTTATTTCATATGCTTGATCAGCTATAACAAGAATGACAAGCACCAATGTTCTTATCATCCAGAATCCTTCAGCAGAGACTGGAAGCTGTATTCATGCAAAAAGAAAAGAAAATAAGAAACATCTCTGAAGTCAGAAGAGTGATAATTAATTGTGGGAGGAGGCTATGTCCATCTCTGTTCAGTTTTGGTACAAAATTATTTCATTGTAGCATTTCAATTGCATTTTTACACATGACATATTGAATCATGTCATGAGAACAGTAGTAGCTGCACAGGCAAGTACTAGCTGCCATTTCAGCTGCAGCCCAGAGTCGGAGTCCATGGGTGGGATGGAAGTATGAAGACCCCTCTTTCTGGGTTCCAGCACCTAAAAAGCACAGCCCATGCTGTGGGAGTCCTTGACAGAGTCTCAGTGCAAAGGGACAGCAGCTTCTGTCCCCCTCTCTGCCTGGATAAACTGTTGAGCTGCTACACAGCAGTTCTCCTGCGCAGTTATGTTGAATGTGTTTGATCAGATGGTTTGTATCAGGAACTGTGTGGCCAACTGCAGTCAGCACTGATGAGACCACTCCTTGAATCCTGACTTCAGTTTTGGGCCCCTTACTACAAGAAGGACATTAAAGTCCCAGAGTGTGTCCACAGAAGGGCAACAGAGCCGGTGAAGGGTGTGGAGCACAAGTCTCCTGAGAAGAGTCTGAGCAAGGGGTTGTTTAGCCTGGAGAAATGGAGGCTCAGGGAGAGACCTTACAGCTTCCTACAACTACTTGAAAGGAGGTTGTAGTCAGGTGGAGTTCAGCCTCTTCTCCCCAGGTAACAAGTGGCAGTATGAGAGAAAACATCCTCAAGTTGCAACAGAGGAGGTTTAGGTTAGATATTAGGAAAATTTCTTCTTAGGTTGTGAAGCACTGAATCAGGCTGCATAGAGAATTGGTTGAGTCACCTTCCCTGTAGGTTTTAAAATACATCTGGATGTGGCAATTCCACACAGAAGTGCTGGTTTTGGCAATGCTGAGTTAATGTCTGGGTTTTCCAACTAAGCAATTCTGTGATTCTGTGACATTGATGATTCCGGTAACATATACATCTGATGATTGTTTTGTATCCTTGTGTACCAAGGTGTGGGGTGCTGCAAATAGGAGACAGAATAGTGTCAATAAATGGTATTCCAACAGAAGACAGCACATTTGATGAGGCCAATCAACTGCTCAGAGACTCCTCTATCACCAACAAGGTCACTTTGGAAATAGAATTTGATGTTGCAGGTATGAATGTCCTGTTATTCTGTCATGTGAGAAAAACGAAGGAATAAATCCCAAGTACACTGTGTGTATTAGGCATCCAAAGCGGAGGCTCTCTTCTCACATCTACACCATTCTGTTTTCAAGTGATTTATTTGAACTGTGTGTCTTTCTGTACAGCTTTCTCATTTCACATAGCCCTGCAGTGTACTTCTGAACACAGATAGAAATGACAGGTTGTGTAGTAAGGTCTGGTGACCATCCCACCTCTGAGATATTTCAGGACATTTTTCTACCCTGAGATAGGAATGTTCTGCTGAGTGGAGACAAATCATCTGCAGGCCAAATAATTAAATGCTTTGCTAGACAGAAGAATATCTAAGAGGGTTGGATATACAGAAAACTCTGAGAAATTTCATTTACAGTATCTCAAACCAACAGTCTAAATAAAATAATACAAACAATTAGTAAAGCCAAGAGGAATCATTGTTAATGTTGCTAATGAGTCTTTATTATTACTAATGGCTTTTCTTTATTCTGTAACATGTTTAAGCATACCTAATACATCAATAAAATAATAAATTGTGTATGTCAAACAAGCACACATTATGTGTGCACTCCCAAATTATGTGAATAGTAAAAACTATTAAAACTTTTCTAAAATCTGACAGTAGCTGATTTTTAGTCATGACAATGTGGGATGTGCTATATTTTGCGTAGTGTGATTATTGTTATTGGTATTATAAAAAATTATATCAAAAGTATGCTAAAGATTCCTAGAGTAATTCTGTATATTCTGTGAGTGTGCACACATCCATCTAGTATAATGTTTAAAAAAGTTAAATACAATATGTATGTTCATATACATAGGAAACAAAATACTGAAAAATAAGAAAACCTTATAATGAGAAAACATTTAAAAAACTTGAAGTCACATTGGACTTGTTTGTGCTTCTCCAGTTTGCTCCATGATGGCTTCATGACAGCAGACTCATGGTTAGAGTCCTCTGCCACATGTATGGTTTGTATGTTTCCATAGCTGTAAATTTTGGTTGCTCCTTTTCAGGTCAAGGGCCAAACCTTTGGCAACAATGATGCCAAAAATCAGGACTCAAATACAGTGCTGTGTGTTCAAGGGCGTTTGTTCCTCACTCAGCTCCAGGCACTCTCCCTTAGTGATGTTTTGATTCCTTTTTTTCCCACTAGCTGAAAAATCTATGGCAGTTACCTTATTGGACAGTTAAAAAAGCATTAGTCCTACAGCAACGAAGGCCTGAAATCCTTACGATTCAATATCCTGTCCTTTTAATTAAAAGTTATCTGCCAGCAGTATAATTTTCACATGTGCTTACAGAACTTGCATATGAGCTAAAAACTTGCAGTCTCAGCTGGCTGCTAGCCCGTGCAATCTCCACAAATTCAGTTAAACCTTAAAGAAAATTGAGTTACTGTGAAATTACCAGTCCAGTTATAAATCATACTTTGTATGTCCTACCTCCTTCCCTTCAGCACCCATGTTTCATCCATACCTTGTGATTCTGATGTGATTTCATCAATTTACATGTATAATTCCACGCACTTGGAATTGCTGTGCCTTATAAATTATCTAACATTTAAAATATATTTTTCTAGAATCAGTTATACCAAGCAGTGGAACATTTCATGTGAAACTACCAAAGAAGCATAATGTGGAACTTGGCATCACCATAAGTTGTAAGTAAAAGTGCTTATTTTTCAGACCATGTTTATGAGATAATCTGCAGAGAGTAGATCCTGTGACTACAGACTCATGTTTCTTCTGTTAGAAACTTCTTTTTCTGTGTTCTGTCTTATTTTTCTGCTCATTCTGTGATGAATAACATTCTGCAACATATTTATACTTCCCTTCAAGTAGGTAACAAAGTCAGAAGTTTGCCAGGTCTAATGTTTGACATATTCCTTCATGCATAGTACATGTTTAGCTCCCATTAAAATTATTTATTAAAAAGAAAACAAATAAAAAATATAGTCAACAGAATTAGGTCCATGCAAAAGTATTTCCATAGCTGTGAACTTTAAAGCAGAATCTGTCAGGGTCTCTCACAGGCTCTTGAACAGAAATCCCACTGAACTCAAGTGTTCTCACAGGCATGATGATTCACATACATGGGATTTTTTCTGCTTCAGAACCCAGAGTCTCAATCTGTAGAACTAGTGGGCAGTCCTGAAAGTGCAGATCACTTAGCAGAATTCCATTTCGCTAGGGGTTCTAGAGATTGCTAAAGAAGGTAGCAAGGATCTGCATTAGTCTGTTTCTCCAAAAATACTTTTTACAATTGTTTGAAATGAAAGTGTTTCTATACTTATTTTGGGAGCAGGCAGTAAATGCTGTGTTAGGACTGGATTTTAACCATGTAAACTCCAGCATACCTAGTTCAGCCCTTGACAGAAGGAAAAACAGTCCATGTCAAAGTCAATGGGCTTGTGCTTGACACTGCAGAATCTGGTATCATCAGAATTAACATTCCTTTACAGTTGTGGCCTTTATTAGACTATTAGTCTTTCTTTAGAATTATTCATGTTTCTTGGGAGGTGATTGTGCTTTGACTTGTATTCTCAAAGCTTTTACAAGCACAATGGAATACAGTTAATCAAAAGTACAGCAGGGTACTCAGTGCTAAGGATGACATCTGAGGAACAAATGAGAGGCACTAAAGGCCTGTTTGCTTGCATTGCACACTTGAATGAGTAATTGTTAGACTCTGTAAGATGTGATGTGATGTTTGAAGCAAAGTCATAGGTCTACATGTATTTATTTGTGCAAACAAAAGTATTGGAAAATGAGAAAACCTGAAGTGGGACTGTTCTATTTAAATTTTATTCTTAAGATTAGTAATGGTTTGTAAGATCATTGAAAAAATAGTCTTTCTAGTAATTTGATTTGTGTTGCTTTATCGAATTCAGACTAATTGTACTTTGTTGTGTCTATAAGAATAAACTTTTAATGGAAAGATAGTGTTCTTGGAATTCAGTATTTAGCACTCCTCTTGCTAACTTTGCATACTTATTGACTTGGAACTTAATTCCAAAAATTAGTGTTTTATATAATCAGAGTGGCATATGATTGCTCTTACCTCTGCTCTTCTGTGTATACTGCAGTATTTTTAATGTTTAAATAAAATTTTCTGGTGTATATGTAATAATCTCATTAATAGTATTTAATGTGTATAAAATGTATCTAGTAGTAATTATTCACTTGGTTTTAAAGGGTTTCTACTAATAACTGAAAGTTTGTGAATTTGTCTGATAGAAGTCTTGAACTGCTGCATTTCATGCTTGCTTTTCAGTGCTTTGCTCTGTTCTACCTAAATGAGGAGGTCTAATTTGAAGAATATAAGCATTTTATATTCATTTTTTCAAATTTCTGTCAGGACACTTTAGCATATCAGCATGCCATTTATTACTGATACTGTCAGAAAGTTATATGATTTGTTTTAAAAAATAAATACTGAGGGAAACCTGGCAGAGGTGGTATGATCAGTCCTAAACAGGGGTGATGGAGGTTATCAGATCACTTTTGGGCTTGACCTAGTTAAGAGCTATACACCAGTTTCATACTCTCTCTTCTCAAGTTGGTGGAGTTAATGGTGAATGAGAAAGTGCTGTTAAAACGTTAGAGAGAAACACCTGTCTTACTTTCCATATCCCCAGTTTAGTCAGGGATTTTTATGAAGAAGTCATAAAATCACCTGACCTGAGAGGTGAGACAGACATTTTTTGTCAGAAGGGAAATGTAACCTCACCTTGTGTTGACGTCTGAATATACATCTAAGTCCAGGACTACTTCTGTGTCAGCTGTTAGGAGTCAGGCATTCTGAAAGAGGAATATATTTCCCTTTCTTTGTGTTGCTTCCCTTCTTAATGAACACGAAGTTTGCCTGCATGGCATCACAGGCAGGTACTTGAAGGCGTATCTGAGGTGATACACAGCACTAATGACAATTAAGCCAATTCATGGCCTTTGAAAAACAAGACATGTAATAGGGGGAGAGACTTCTCTTGGTTTCAGATTTATTAGGGCAAGAGAAAAATCATAGAAAAGAAATTCAAAATCCCCATAGATAGCAAAACCTCCTAAAAGTAAGACAGAAGAAAGTTTCAAGAGCTCCATTGTCAAATTAGGGCTCTGAGTTATGCATGTCAGTTACCTCACAGTAGGCCTTGACCACTGCTCCCTGCACACTGGTTTCCTATCATCCTGCTCTTATCTCTGCAATATCTAAGTTTTTCATTAATAGATACTTATACTCAATAAATACTCTATTTCATAGTTTGCCAATACAAGTGACTATATATTTCATGCTTTTCACATCCAGTTATCTGTTTAGAGCAATTAGAATGTCTCAGTTTTTAAAATTACGACATAATTATATTAATGAGATACGTTAATGCACATATGTATATATAAAAATATTATACTATATATAAAGCAGTATCCCTGCTTTTATAACACAACCATTTCCTAGAAGGATGGCTTTCAAGTAGATCTAGTAGTGTTCAAATCTGTTTCAATTTATTTGACAGTGACATTGATTTTAGACCATGTAATGGAATTTAGAAAATTTTTTTTAAAGATGTTTTTTTGAGGCAACTGGCACCTTTATCATAGATTTTTTTTTTAAATACATTAAATGATATCCAGTAAAATGACTTACTAATAATTGCAGTTAGCAGTGGTTTGGTTTTTTTTCATTTTCATTCTTTCTTAAGTAAGATTCTGATATCCTTACTGGTAATGAACTGCAGCACAATGCTTCAAAAATAATCTCTCTGAAGCTAATGGGACTACTCAAGGAATAAGAAGCTGCAAAGCTGGTATGAGTATCAGAATCTCACCAAAACAATCATTAGATTTTCTAAGGCGTTTTGACTAGAAGGTTTACTATAGTCTGTGTTATTGCTTTTGTATTTCATCGGAAACAAGCTTTGTAAATATTTACAGATATTTTGCATTGAGTACCAGAATTTGCTTTCTAAAACATGTTTCTGTATATTTTGAGATTTCACCAAGCAAACTCTACTTCATTTTGCAACATTACAAGTAATTATTTTCAAGACAGAGAAAAAAATCAGCAGATTTCTTGGCTACTCCACAAGAATCAATACTTAAGGAATAAAAGAGCTGCATCGTCTAATTTTAAAAAGCTCTTTCACCTATTTAATAATCACACCATTTTTAAAAATGTCTAGTAACTGTTAACCAGCATTGTAGATAAACTGATCAACTTTGTACAAAAAATATTTTTATAAATATGTTTTAAATATGAGCATTTTCGTCTGCTTGTTCAGTTCATTCAGTTTGATCAAACTCCAAAGCTTGAAACCCATCTGAGATTAGTGAGTTTTGGTTGGGTGATAGGTGAGATGTCCACCCCAAAATCTGTTTAAGTCACTTTGTGGGGGGTTTTTTATTAACAGTGAAATAAGAAAGGAGCATTGTTTTAAAAAGGGCTATTTTTAACCTAATAGAACAGCTAATCTACAAAACTGAGAACCCTTCATTGGACTTTCTATCAAGTGGCAGAGGACAGGCAAGGAAAATGTAGTAGCAGAAGTAGGGTAGAAACCTAGTATGGAGACCTAGGATCATGGAGTAATTTAAAGAGAGGGAACAAAGAACTTGCTTAAGATCAGCTTTTTAGTTGCAACAGTAAATTTGGTACCGTGTACAAACTTATGCACTCTTCAATGCACTTGTAGTTCTTCATACAGACTGTGTAAGGTCTCTGCAAAAGCTGAACAATAGGTAGACTTAACAGCTTCATTGGGGAGGAGAAAGGACCAGGTCTTTGTTGGACAGGCAGAATGGGACAACGAGAGAAAGAGAGTGGAGAGCCTTAACAGGGAGGCAGCAGATGAGGGGAGAGACTGAGCTTTGATCAGGAGTAGGGGCAGCTGGGACTTGAACAGGAAGGCTGGACATGGCTGGATGATAAGGTGCTTTGTTTTTAATAGCCTCTTAAAGCCAAAAATAATTCTGAAATTAAAATGGAGATTGGAGCTGCACAGTGTCACTTCAAACTTGCATTAATTGATAAGAATGTCTTGATTAAGTGGTCAGGTACTTCTTTCTCACTGGAACTCATTTCTCTGTCTCTGGGGAGAGATGAAATGGTGTGTAACAAAGGGGATGGAGGCTGCATAATGAATAAGGTGGAGGATTGCAGAAAGACAAAGTATGTGATCTAATGATCAAGATGGTTTAATGCTGCCCTGGAGAAATTAAGGTGTTTTTCCTATGCAATAGACTTGTGGAGAGACAAGTAATTTTTGGGGTGGAGGTGCAGATTCTCCAGAGATGGCTGCCTGATTTTCTTCAGAAACTGTTGAGATCCTGAGGTCACATTTGAAGAAATGTTGAGCATCTGCAGCTGTTGCTGAAAATGCCACTAGTTGTGCTTTGGACATAGAAGCTGTTATAGTCTAGAAACTATTGTGGGACAAAGGCATGGATATCTGAAATTGCTCACTGAAAACTGTCATAGTTTGACCCAAATGTTCTTATGTTTCCTTTCCTTATCTGTCAAATCACGATAATAGTACTCAATCTTGTTGTTGGGTACAGCATCTGATTGCCATATTTGGGAGGCAATCTTTGGTTGTGGTGATGGGCAGTACAAAAGTTGAGGAGGAAATTAGTGAATTTATTTCTGCAACACAACTTGAATAGTTTGTAGTAAGTATGTTATGAGCATTGAACAATAATAAAGCAAAGTGTGGTGTACCATCTTAAGGGCTTGTCAGTGTGGAGGGATTCATTTCACACAGAGCTGTTTGATGCCTCCAGAAAGGCTTTCAACCAGCAGACTCAATGACAGTCCAGGGTAACTGGCACAATACTGCTGGTCCACATTTTGTTTGAAACTGTGGTAACTTTGTGTGCAATGTCACACCCTTCACATCCACATATACTCTGTGGCTTTGCACTTTTCCCCCCAGTTTGGTTCCTTCTCTCTTCTTTTTGCAACAATAATGGGCTGTTTTCTTAAGTGCTGGTAACTGTGATACAACATTCCAATACTCAGATCCTAGACTACAGGCAGTGTGAAGTTGGTAGCATATATCCTCAGAGACTTCCAAGGCAACCCAGAGGGTAAAAACAAAATTAAAAAAAAATGTTCACCAAAGTGATACTTTAAAATTTTAACAAGATACTAATTGGTGAAACAAATCCGAAGAATTCAAGTAAATAATGGAATTGTTATATAAGATATAGTTGACCTGTAACACGAAAGTATGATAAACAAGCTGTGAAAATTACACATCTTGAAAAAAGTTAATTGCTGTTCTCTAAATTGCAACACATGCATTTCCTAAAAGTGTGCTGTTTTAGACAAATTTCTACAAATACTTGAAAGTCCTTGTATGTCTGTCTTCTTGACTTTTGAGACATTGTGTTTGAAAGATGGCTGTGTAGCAATTTTTGAACAGTCCCTTTGGACATTCAAAGGCTTTCTTGGCCACAGCAGCTAAGGTTAACAAGATCTTTTAGCATATTGTGCTGGAAATGTCACTATTAATTTAGCTTGTGATTACTGTAGGTGAAGATCTGTCATTTTCCATCAAAGAGAAGATTCATGACCTGCTAAAGTAACTGACATCCGGATTTAGTAGGTGATCCTCCAATATAGGCAGCTTTTTGGGTGATTGTCAGTTAGGCATTGGAGCCTAATGGAAAAGTATCTTCTGTGAGTGAATACAGAGGGCTCAGTACACAGAGCAGAAATGGCTTGGGGCATTTGAAGAACCCAAAATGTGCACAACCCGTTAACACTTTCCGGGGAACTGAGAGCCTTATACCACAGGGCAACGTTTCAGTATTAGCACACTCTTGGTTAATGACAATCCCAAAAGTTAGCCTGTGTTCACCACATGGACCAGCTCTAGGCCAGAGCAGCTGTAGGTGATATGCTTCCCAGTGGGAGACATCACGTGCCACAGAGTTGTCTAAGAGTGTGTCTTTCATCACGCTCAAGTTCTAAGCCCACTGCTTACTGTGTCAGATCTACAGTGCAGTCTTCTGTCAGCAAATGGATGAACCCCACTCAGTGAAGCCACTCCAAGAAACAGTCCTCTGGAAGAAGTCAGTAATCATTGTTGTCTTGCTCTGGGTTAGTTAACTGCTTCCTATGCAATCAAAAGTTAAGCAAAATTGCTGAGCGAATTTCCTGGCCAAGGGAATCTTGTCAAATACTTTTTCACAAGTCAGTAAAGAATTGCAGTGACTGGCTTTGAACAGCAGAGCATCACAAGGGACAGACAGAAAATTAACAGTTAATGTCAGATACTTCCAAAAAGAGATGAGTTAGGTGTGCAAGGAGAGGAGTAGTGGAGGTTTTATTAAATTGACCAAGGCTGGAATTCCAGTGTTTATATAGGTACCCCCAGTACAAAGATGGGAAATGTCCACAATGCTTAAGGCTCAGCAGCAGTATGGGTGGCAAGGTTATTCATCAAAAGAGGCGCATGTTCACGTCAGAGGAAGCAGCGAGTCACAGTGAAGCAAGCGTCTGTGTGATGTAAACTACATCTGTGCAAATGAGATAACTGCGTGTCAGCCCAGTAGTGTCCACAGCATCTCATTTATTGTGAAATATGTCTCTTCTCACCCAGGAATCATTAACTTCATATCTCTCTCTTAAGCACTGGGTGGGATGGAGGTGGATGTAAAGAATGTGGGCTGGCCCACTCTACCTATTTTGCCAAAGCAACTCTGTTGGACAGGGACATAATAAACCAGGATTTATTCTGGCAAAAGATCATCAGTAGTAGTTGTGCTGAAAGTTTCTACTAACGTAGAGTGTTATATGTTATAGGTACACAGCATTTAATGGTAGATCACTGGAGCTGTACTGGGATACCTTCACATTCTTCAGCCCTGGTCTCACCTAGAATTCAGACATGTCAGATTAAGTTCACTTTGTACCAATGACTGTACTTCTGGAATTTTCTCCCTTTTGAGGAGTATGCAGTCTTACTGATATGCTGCTGATGTCTGTTTATATTATATGTACATATAATTTAAGGGAAGGGAGGAATATAATAAAGATAAATAATGTGTTGGAAGTATTGATTTATGGAGATAATTAACCCATCTACAGATCTAGAAATAAAAACAAATGCTTGTATATATTCTTTATTACAGCTCCATCCAGTAGAAAACCAGGGGACCCTCTAGTTATTTCTGATATCAAGAAAGGAAGTGTTGCTCACAGGTAAGACATTCAAGCTCCCAGTAAAAATCTGTTTATGTTGTGTAACCAGATAGATTCGAGTTAAACTGAAGGTGATTGTGAGAGTGTGCTTTTTGGGTTTTTTGTTGTTTGGTTTTTTTGTAAAAAATAGTTGAAAATTTAAAGTCTAGCATATTAAGAGATAAAGTTTTTTTAAAATCCATCTAATTTCTGTAATAATGTTCATACCTTCTAAGATACTTTTAATGTTACTAGAATTTCATGTAAGCTTGTTCACTTGTTCACAGGACTGGGACACTTGAACTGGGTGATAAGTTGCTTGCAATAGATAACATTCGACTTGACAATTGCTCAATGGAAGATGCTGTCCAGATCCTTCAGCACTGTGAAGACCTTGTAAAGCTAAAGATCCGTAAAGATGAAGATAATTCCGGTATTAGCAGTGAACCTATTGCAGATTCTTATGTATTTTCAGGAGTTCTGCAACATAGGGATTTTCTTTTACATTTAAATTTTATCAAAATGTTTTTTCTAAATGTGTCTGTGATCAGAAAATGGTGTATATATAATTTTAACGGTATATAAACTTCGGAATTTTCTGACTGGATATATTGTCTGCAGGAACTGCACTGCAAAATGGGGTCTTCAGTTCTCTGGAGAGGCAGTTTCCCCCCAGGTGCAGCCATATGAAGTTGATCTGATTAGCTTCTTATCAGAGTATTGAGATTTTCTCTGCTCTTAATATTGGAATGAGGGAAGTTCTTCTTTTGACTTGTGTCCAGGTTTTGGCAATGAAGAAGAAATTGACAATAGATAATTTTTTTCAAGATAGCCCAGTAGAATATAATTGAGAATTGTGTCTGAAATAAAATCCTTTGAAAATGTTGTTTGAGTGCCAGTGACTAGACTGAATGTGCTATTTTTTTCATTCCCTCTTTCATAAGAAACCAATTGCATCCCCTTGGCATTTATTGCAGATGAACAGGAGAGCTCTGGAGCAATTATTTATACTGTTGAGCTCAAGCGCTACGGTGGGCCTCTTGGAATTACAATCTCTGGTACTGAAGAGCCCTTTGATCCCATAATCATTTCCAGCCTTACAAAAGGAGGATTAGCTGAAAGGTAAATTGGAAAGCAAATTATTTTTAAACGTGCTCTTTGTCAAGATAAAGATTTGTTTTGTTTACCTGAAAATGCTAATTTTTGAGGTTTAGAAATTTATTTTTTATAATTCTCCAAATCTGAATTTATAGTCTTTTCGCTACTGTGTTTTGATCATTGCCAAGCTCAGCACCATGAGCAGTATCTTAATGGGATCTACTTGAACATACTGTACAAGGCATAGGAGAGGATTGTGGCCCTTAACTATAAATCACCAAGGAAATACTAATCAATCAAACTGCTCAGTGGCAGGAATATTTTAGCAGCCTTTTAAAACCACTAGCCTTATGTAATATAGTAAGTATGGAAAGCACTTTGTGTGTCTGTGTTTATCTGAATTTATCATACACTTATATACACTGCAATCTGTGTGCACTTTCATACAGTTATCAGAGGAGCAAAACTGCTCCTCCTGGGAAGTGATAGACTAATGAAAATGGTAAGGTTTTGTGTCACCTGTTATTTCTAAGATTGATTGAGTCATTGAAACTAGTACCTTTGGTTGTGGTTTCAGAGAGAACTTACACACAACACATACTGTGCATGCCAGAACCAACAGTGCATTTACACAAAAATTTTTTTTCTTTTGAGTGATCCTATCTGAAAGCCATATTGGTGAAATAGATGGTTACTTGCTCACGTGGCTTTTATTTGTTATGTTATGAGACTTTTAGAAACTACTCATTTCAGAACTTACTGAGCTGTCTGAAGTTGCTCTTAAACAGATGGTCTGCAATGAATATAATCCACAGGTGATTAACTCGACTGTCACAGTTTCACAGAAATCCACATCTTCGTGCTTCAGCTCTGCTATTGTCACTACAACAAAGGTGACTTGCTTTAAGGGTTTCTGACAAAATAATTACTCTCTAACACAGCTATAAAAGCAAAATGAAAGAAAGGGAGATGAGACTTTCGTGCTCCAAATATGTAAAGAAATTGCCTTTGTTGCTTTTTATTCTCTCAGTGTTTTACTTCTTCCTTATTGTAGGACTGGGGCAATTCACATAGGAGACAGAATCCTCGCAATAAATAGTAGCAGTCTGAAAGGAAAACCTTTGAGTGAAGCCATTCATTTATTACAGATGGCAGGGGAAACTGTCACCTTGAAAATCAAGAAGCAAACAGATGGTGAGTATGGCCAAGGGTATCATCGCTGGTCCTTAATGCGTGTGTTATTACAGATTAACAAGCATTTAAGCCATCTATGGAAAAGTATTGTGTCATTAATAAAAAGCAGATTCTTAGAACTGCAGTAAAGCAATGAACACCACCAACCTTTTTTTTTTTTTTTTTTCAATAATTCTATTCAGCTACCAGTCCCAAGAAATTTTCCATCCCTGGTGGTCACATGAGTGAACTGAGCGATGCTGAAGATGAAACCTCTGCTGCACAGAAGTCTGGCAAACTCTCAGACATCTATTCTGCTACAGTCCCAAGTGTTGACAGCGCAGTAGAGTCATGGGATGGCTCTGGTATTGATACCAGCTTTGGAAATCAAGGTACTGTGAAGAATGCAATTGACATTTAAAATAGGAATTATTACCTTTATGGTTGACCTTCCTTTGCCCTAAAGAGAACTTTTTATCTTACTAACTTTAAACCCTATACTTTGTAATGTACTGCTGTCTGATTAGGACCATACACCTCACCAGGCAGCATGATTTCTTGCACTTGACTGGTCTCAGATTTACTCTTTCATGAGGATACCATGTGTTACGAAGCATTTATCAATACATTAACAGGCTTTTGTTAGCTTTACTGACATCTGAATAGCTCGGTCCATAGCTAATCCACAATCAAATGAGTTTATCCTTCAAATACAGGTCAGTGAAAGGCACAGAACACTCTGGAGAGGGTCATGAATTTGATGCCCATATGCAGTAATTTTTAAGTGCCAACAGATTTATTATAAGCTGCTGAAGTGGAACATGAGTCATTGCTTATGACTTGTAAATCTTTTGCTTCTTTCTCATTCCTGCAGTAATAACATCTAACTTTCAGCTGTCAAAAACAATCATTCTATTTAAAAACATGATTTTCCATAATGCTATTTTTTCTACTTCTGTTTGACTATTTTATATAGGATTTTCAAATAATCCAAATTTGCAACACATGTTTATTTAGGCAGTGAGGGATACAGACATCTTGCAATATTCTTGATAACAAAAACATAACTTACAGCTTTGATAGTTTATTTCCATAGTAAAGCATGTATTTCCACTACCTGGCAGGTATTTGGACAGGCAGATCTTTACCTCAATTAATTTTTTTCACTGGACTTAATTTAGATGTATTTCCCCCCTTTTTGATTTTAACTGCGTTGATCAGTTTATAAAAATAAGTGATTTTAGATTTTCTTGTGATATTTTTGAGTTCTAAAGAAAAATATTGTTGAAAAAGTTCCAGAATGGTAATTCTCATTTCCTGGGTGAATTGATGATATTTGGAGCAAATTGTTCAAATGTGGAAAGGTTTGAGGCTCAGAATGCTTTCCAATGTCCTGATGTTTCAGATGCTATGCCAAAACTGAACCTGTATCTCAAAGCAGATTTTTTTTTTTAACTCCCTTGAAAAAAATCGACCCAGACTTGGCTGGATAAATGGCATTTCTGCTAAACAGCCTGAGTGTAAACAGATTTGTGACTTGATCCCTTGCTGTGGTGGTGGCCCACATTTCTATTAAAGTTCATTCTGTCTTGACCTGTCAGATTGAGTCTGGCTTTTCTCCAAACCTTTCTTGGCAATAAGCACAGGCTGAGAAAATTGAGGAGTTTGGGGGGGTGTTTCTGGAGCACCAGATAATGCTTTATCCTATTAGTCACCAATTTAATGCTGGTGAGCAGTCTTTTCTCTCCTTGAATTAATACTCCATTTTGTACCTTTGTCTTATGTGTCTGCCTCACTAATCTGGAGTCCTCCCCACATGGCAGTCACATCTTTGCAACCAGGACTCTTACTAGAATCTGGGAGTATGTTAATGTCTGCCAATTAGCTGGAAAATGCACACAACTCTATAGTTATATAGGATTTGAAGGAGACAGGTCTAGACTGATCTATGGAAGAAAATTACCCTCTTTAGAGGCGTGGCAGTAGTGATAATTGTTAGTCATCAACAAAATAGAACTTCTTAATCCAATATGCACATCAAAAACCAACAACTGTAGAGCTAAAAAAGGAATATATCAAGATGAAGTATATTATAAATATATATATCAGCTCTACCATAATGGATTTTGCTTACCAGTTCAGTATCAGCTTGTGACCAGTTGATCCATGCATTCTTGATACATCACTAGGAAACTGGTTCCTACTTGGAATTCCAAGTACAGCCAGTTCAGTTAAAGAAATACTATTGGAGTAATACCTGCTTTGCATATATGATAAGAGCACCCAGAAATAGACTCTTCAGGTATAAAGGTCATCTAATACCACTTACACAGCCTTGAGATATTTGGAAATGGGTCATAGAGAAATGGCTTCCTACAAGATGAGCTTTCCAGGGGTGTATAGTGGTCCTGGAAATGTATATCCATTGTGAGACAGGCCTTTTCTGAGCTCTTAGAGCCCTAGCAAAAAGGGTATGGGAAAAGTTCATGTTCAAGTTCATGGCATTTTTTAAGGCATCTTTGAAAACTTTTTTTTTCAATAAATCTGAAGCACAGTTTTTGTAGTAACTTCACTTTAATTTTGGGCATGTTGCATATGACCATGTTAACACATGTAATACATCCATAGCATGTGATTTATTCACTAGCATTCAGTCTGGGATGTCAAATTGGAAATTGATAAATTGTGGCAATGTCAAGAACTAAACATAGAAGCAACGGAGGCATGAACAGTAGGAGAACAGTGTTAGATATATTTAAGATTCTGCTTTCAGTGGATTTTCACAGAAGAAGCTCTAGAACACACCTAATTTCAGACGTAGTTTAGGTCATAAATAATCTGACTACAACTGGAAAAAAAAAAAAAAAAGGTGATGAATCTACATGTTCTAGTAAACCCAGCTTCAGAGATGTGTTTTTCTGTCATTGCAACATATGCAGTGCTGTAAATGCAGAATTCATCTTTTTAGGACACACCTATCAGGCTTCAGGATACAACTTCAATGCCTATGAATGGAGGAGTCCTAAACAGACTAGTTTGTCCCCTCCAAGCAAACCACGAAACCATCCATTTCATAATACAGGACTGAGTGATGACGAATGGGATCGACCTACAGAAAGCAGGTAAGTTCCCATATGAGTTTCTGATTTCTGATTTGCATCAACTCTCAGATAAGCTCAGCTGGTTAGAGCCTGGTGCTAATAATGCCAAGGTTGTGGGCATTATTAGTCTCTTATCAGTCCACTGAAGAGTTGGACTTGAAGATCCTTGTGAGTCCCTTCCGACTCAGAATACTCTGCACTGTTGTGCTGTTGTATCTGGGAGGTTGCGGCATATGAAGAACTTTGCTGGACAGCCTTGTCCAATTCCCATGATCCAACTTCCACCAGTACTGCCTTTATCACCTGTGGGAAATGAATGGACACATAGCTGAGCTGTCAGCTTGAATCAGAAAATGAAAATAGACATGTTGTAAGTGCACATCTGCATCAGCACCCCAAATTTAACTTACTGTCTGGAATGAAATGATGTTTTTCTAATGAAGCTGCAAGAGCTCTTCCTTTAAATATGAGATACAGTATACTTCATGAAACTTACTAGGGTAGATTAATGATCTTTATGGAGGATTATGATGCCAAAACCAAGGCATATATTTATTTTCAGTTACTTCAGCCTAAAAATGACAGCATTTATCTCTTAAGAATAAACAAACAAAAAAATTAGGACATTTCCCTGGGCAAGCTTCAGAAAAAATCTGATTCTTTTTCACTCCACATAAACCTACAAATAATGGGGCTAAAGATAACTGAACGTGTTAATCTTTTGTCTTCCATGAAAATTCATTTTTGTTTAGGCAAAGAAGCACAAATTATAGTCTTCATCCATAAATATCCACAGTGATTCAGTAGGAGGAAAAAAAGTGATCCAGGTAGAAATCTTTTGTCCAAAGCTATGGTAGTTTGCCATGCATTTATTCATCCTCTTCTGAGAAGTAAATCTTCTTTTCAGTTAATTTCTCTGCAGACAAAAGAACTTCCTGAGGGAAAAATTCTTACATGGCAATTCTTAGAGATATTGAAAACCCCAAAATCTCTTATTTTCTACTGTAAGGTTGATCCATTAGTGAAACCACTGCAGAGACTTGGATAATTCCTGCCAAAAAATAGTTATTCTTCATGTATGGGAAGACAAGCATCACAGAGAGATTTATGTGCTTTTTGTACACCCATCCTCAGGACCTGCAGACATGCATGTGTCTTCATGAGAACCACACTTTCTTAGTGTACCAGCACAATGAGCCTGAAATCCCAATCTGTGAAAATTCAAGTTCAGTAGTAAAGAAAACCTTTCTGGTGCCTGTATTAACATGCTGGATAAGTAAATCCATGAAGTCTGTCACCTTTGAGAAACAAGTCAAGGCAAAGTTTAATGCTGCTTTCAGAATCTAAATGACAAATCCTCTGATACAGCTGATTGCTCAGTGGCATTTTATCTGGAGACAAGCCTGGCAAGATGACAGCTAAGATCTGGACAAGTGTGAACTCAGTCCATACCCAGATCTTTTGGTCCCTACTGGCCAAAACCACACTAGAAGTTTCCATAGGCTACTAGTGGACAGTGTTTAATAAAGGGAATTAAGATAACTTTCTTCATACTGCCTGTTCTTGGTAACCTAATGACTTCAGTTTAATAGCAGCATCCTTATCCAAAGTTAAAACTCGTGTTTTGTTTCTCAAATGAGATGCAGCCATAGACTGCAGAACACCTACTGTTTTGCAGTTGTGTAAGTAATGGGCTGAAAAAGTTGATGAGCAGTGAATCAGGAAGGCAGATTATAAAATAACAGAATTTGTAAATCAAAAGCATGTATTCTATTACCATTCTATAGCACTGTTTAGCAGAAAGGATGCACATTAAAGTGTCTTGTTCCACTTGTCAGTGTGACTTATACCTGAGATATACAGTACAAATTAAAATAATGATTATTTTAACCCTGTATCTGTAAAGTGGATTGTGCCATACCTGATAACTCTTCCTATACCAAGTGCTGGAGTATTTGAGAAGGGCATGTCTGTTCTTCCAGCCTCTTACAGGGATCCCTAGAAAAGCACCTCTTCTAGTTCTAGCACAGCAAATTATTTTCTTCTCTAACACTAGAAAGTAATTTTTTCTTATCTTTATTTTGTGTAGCACAGCTTCCAAGAATATGTGGCAGCCGAAGGAGTCTGAGACATTAGGAGAGAATCAAGAAAACCATTTAAAGCAAACTTCTGTAGAAAGATCAGGTGGAGAGAACACCAAAAGCATGAAGAAAGAGGGAAAGATGTGGAAAGGTGCCTCTGGAGGGCAAAGGAAAGGTGGGGGACAGCTGGAAGACTGGAATACTTCCAGGTAGGAAAACAAAAAGTGCACAAAAGTGAAGTCCAGCTGGGCTGAGGCAGAGACTGGTGGTGGAGGGGCATGAGAGGAGGGGGAAAGAAAGGAAAAACAGTTGATATGAGTAAAACAAGTAAAAGCAGAAATCACCACATTAGCATAGCTTTGAGGGACAATGACATTTCAGTGGGCAAGCAAATGAAACCAGGGAACTTAAACCCTCTGTAGCCTGCTGTCTGCCTATCACTGGCAGGTAGAAGTATGTTACAGTTCCTGCTCCAGAGATAATGTTTTGCACATTAAAACAATACTTAACATGAATGAGTCTGCCAGATCCTAGAACATTCTATCACCTCCTGATGTAAAAAAAAAAATAAAAAATTTGTCTCTTATATGGCAGTAAGAACCAAAACATAGCCCCCCATGTCTTCATTGTCTGTCCTACTACCTTTCCTTCAGCATTTTTATGCATCCAGATTCCTGATAGCTCTTTTAACAAGCTTCAGAAAAACAAATATATTCATTATTGGTATCAATATCTCATATGATTTAAAATCTATCTCTCAGGTTTCAGATGAAAAAACCATTTAGATGAGAAATTATTTTCGTACCCCTTTCATTTTTTTGATGTAGTAGTTCATCTGCAAAATACTCATGTGACTGTAAAGGAGATGCAAAAGATGAGATTCCACACACCAGGAGACAAGACTCAGGGAAAGGGCTAAACAGGAGGTGAGAGCAGAAAAGAAATTGTTTCAGCTAAAGGGTCCAGATAGGCATCCTGATTTCATATTTCACAGAAGTTAGAGAAGAAATGGACTTCCAGTTCTAGGAAATCTGCACTTGCTGTCACAGACAATTGCCTCAAATTATTGTGGTCATTAGCTCAAGTTCCATTTGATCTCATTAGTGTGCAATATAACAAGAGGTATTATAATGGATAAATTTGTCTATATTCAACATTGGTTATTGAAAGAAATACTTAGATTTATTGAAAGAACTCATTTACAAAGCCGAGGATCTTTCTAAAATCATGTTTTAAATACTTTCTTATCTTGCCTGGGAGGAATTGCATCTGTGATCTGAGTAGGTATTCTCACCATTGCTGCATCTATTGCGATATCTTAGAAGAGGTACTGATGCTAGGTTGAGAGTCATTGCAATAAGAGATTGAAATGGCTGACCATTATCTGCTTGACTGATTGTAATTGTAAGAAAGCATCTCTGAGGCAGAGTATCCTGTGTGTGAAGCATTCAAGCTGTTGTCCCTCGTGCTGGGCAATTGTCCTATTTAAAAGCTATTCTGTAAAGAGAGTTACATTCATGCTATTCTCAGTAACACATTGTTTGTCAAGCAAGACCTCAGATGCTTCCGTAATAGCGTTTGCTCTGTTTTTGTGCTGTTAAGCACCACTAGCTGCAATCCATGGGCAGCTGCTCCAAAGTAACAGCTTGCTGCCACCAAAAGGGCAAATTGTCATTTCTTCCTTTCTCATCCTTCTTCCCCTGTGCCTTTCACATAATCAGCCCTCTCCCATGCAGCAGCTCTGATGCTTGTGTGAACCTTTATTGAGCTGCTTCCCCTTGCTAAAATAAAGCCTGTATACGTACATACACTGCAATAGTGTTGCTTTGGTCTGTGTTGCTGCAGCCCAGAGTTGGCATATTTTATCAGACCTCACTTGCTGAGCAACTTCCCTAAGCATCGGTGTCACCAACATCTGCTCGGGAGTGCTTGTAATGAGGCTTTGGTGCATTATGAAACACCAGAGACCCAAGTTTTCATGCAAGACAGTTGCATCCCTGAAAGCTTCCCTGTGTTCATGTATGGAATGATTGGAGTTTATACTATGGCAGTCAGGTGGCTTAAACTGACAATGATAAATGCAGCCTAGGCTGAAGGAGTCAGGTAAAAAGCACCGCCATCCATCCTCTGCAAAACACTGGAAAAATGAGGACCCTTTTCCATATTGCCTGGGAGAAGTCTGTGAAGTTGAAAGGTTTTATTGCAAATATTTGTTGCACGAAGCAGCTCTGCACACAACTACTGGTTGATTCATTAATTTTCATAGGGAGGTCCCAGTTTCAATCCAGTAAAAATGTGTATTGAATTGTTCTTGGAATCCATTTATGTCCTTACTGAACAACTCGCTGCTCAGATCCTGCCAGCTGCTAGTGACTGCCAGGTTGTGAGAAGGCTTGTCTGTCATGTGCTCTGCATGTCCATCCAGCCTCTCCTGACCAGCGACTTCCCCACTCTCCTGTGTAATGTTCTGTCATTCAAGTTGCAATCTGTGGCAAGGCACGTGTGTAATATGTATTTTTTAAGGGAAGAAAAAGTCCACTTTTTTAACTTCTCATTGTAAATCTAGCTTTACAGGTACCCATGATAACACCGAGACTGACCAGGAGGAAAATTTCTGGTCTCAGGCTCTGGAGGATTTAGAGACCTGTGGCCAGTCAGGAATTCTGAGGGAACTAGAGGTAGAACAATCTTAACCTTTCTTTCCAATTATAGAGAAATATAATGGTTTTGGTTTAGTTTACATTCATTTTATTTTCTCCTTTTTTCTTTTAAGTTGCACTAATCACACCAATTCATTTAAAAGCTTTAACCCCTCTCCACAGGACAAGGCTGACACACGTCTGTGTTTGAGAAACATGACTCTCTTGGTACCTACCCTTTACCTTTATATTTCTGCTTGTGCAGCTGCCTCCCCTGCCCCTAACCAGAGCTGTTTTCTTTTGTACAATGCAAGCAAAATTCTATAAACATGTTCACCTCAGTGCTTTTGACTTGCAGCTTCTGCTGTGCATATCCGTCGATGCTGTCTGCACAGGCAGCACACGGCACAGAACTTCCTGCAGTTGTGCATTCTGTTTTCTGACAGACGCTTCATGCAGCTTTTCTTAGCATGTTGCAGGTTGTCTTTTAAATTGAAACTTAATTTGATTAAGATGAACATAAAAGAAAATCAACTTTTCAAAATGTTTGCCTATAATCTTACCACTCTGAAAAAAAGAAGATGCCAAATGTGAGAAATGTTCATTATACAGCTATTTTTTCACTATGTAATGAATTTTTACTTTTCATTCTGAAGTTGATTGCTACCTAACCATGCTTTATGCTAGTTAGTGATGGGGGCAGAGGGGGAAGGAAACAAGAGACAGAGTAAATTTGAGTATTTTTATAATCATCTTTTCTCCAAGTAGTCTAATCAGAACAATTGAGATTATACTGCCACTTAGAGCTATGGAATGAAAGGCCCTAAAATATTTTCTTTTATGTTCTTTTAAATTCCTGGAGCTGCAAAACTGGCAGACTCTCATCTTCATTTTTATTTTATATTATATGAAGTCCTTTAGCAGCCAGGAGCAATGTGAATGGCATAATTGGGTGAAAGTTTTTCAGTTCTGATTAATTTACTTCCTCAGATTTATAACTTTTGCGTTGCATGTATAGGTAGCAAAATGTGATTCTCATGTATTTGTTATTGCCAATGAGAGAAATGTAGGAGAAAATGTTATACTGGTTTAATTCTGTAGTTAGATATGGTTCAGTATTGCAGGCTTCTCTTGCAGTTTTCTGTATTCAGAGCATAATAAAAGGATATGGAAATGGATAATTCAAAGAAGGAAATACGTCATTCATGCTGACCAGAATTCAGTTACTTCAACACACTGAATTTTCCTCAGCCTTTCATGAAAGTGAAATTCAGAACTCTAGGTGTTGCACCATTTATAGCATTGCCTTATTGCACAGCCCCCAGCTCTGAAAAGAAAGCCAGGCTCATTCAGTGTGACGGGATGCTGAGAATGGCGATGCCTCTATTTACAAAGTGCTATTGCATAGTTAAGGACTTCTTATCATTTTTCATCTCAACGTCTTCAGCCAAAGCGCAAAGAGGACTGTAGTTTGCCAAGACCTCTGGATGCTTTTGCTCCATCAGGCAGTAATGTCAGTCATTACAGAGCACAAGAGAGACTGTTATGCCTACAGTCTATTATCTTGTAGTAAAAGTAGTGCTGGACCTGGGAGAAAGAACGGTGGCGGACATGCTTACCAGAGTCATAAGCAAACATTTATTTGTCCGTTTTGCCCTTATTTTTTTACGTCTTGTTTTCAAGCAGGCTGCCTGCATCCAGTCCCAGTCAGAGTTCAGGCTACGATCTTTAAATTTCCCTTTTCAGTTGTTCATCAGAAGAGATAATAAATAGGAAATTCAGCATACCCTATCACTGCAGTGACACCTCTGTACAGAGCTTGTGGCAAAGTGCCTTTGCCTCCCATTCTCTTTCACAAGGGAGGAAGCTCCTTGTTGTGCATGGGTGCTTTTCATGTCAGCCTGTTTTACCCCGGGGGTGAGGTAATTCCCATCATCATGTTTCAAGATTTCATCCTTCATGTGTTCTTGCATCTAGAACTAAAGGCTAGTTTTCATTGAGATTAAAACCAGCAGTGAGACAGGGGCCAGTATTAATGCTAAGCTAAGGCCGTCACTCCTGCAATATGCATATCATGCAGTTTCTTTTCAGGCAATGAGCTTACCTGCACTGAATTTTCCCCAGCTTGGGGTGGTATCTGGGCATGCTCTCTGCCCATGATGACTGTAGAGCTGCCAATATATTCTGCTGACTCACATTTTTTTACCTTGCACACACAGTCTGAATTGTAAATGCCTTCCTATAGCTCCAATTCCAACAAATGCAATTATGCCACAACTTAAATGTCATTTTACTTCTGTGTAAAATATTGATAAAACAAGCAATTACACTACAGACTCTGCAGTCTGCTGGGGGCTAGCTTACAAGCATAGCCATTCTAGTGCTCAGTATTTTAGTTTGAAATGCCATCTGAAAACTTTTGCCCATAGGTTTCATATATTGTTGTTGTGTTTTGTTGTGGTCCTTTATTTTATAGTGACTTGCAAGCAGATTGAACATCTATTCTCTTGCCTTTTGCTGTGCCCTGAGTGCGTGTGTTCTAACAAAGAATAGAGACGTTTTTCCTACTGCTATGAATTAACCACTTAACCCAGATTCTCTGTTACAAATTAACCTGTTCATTAATGCTCTAGGCCACAATTATGTCAGGAAGTACAATGAGTTTGAATCATGAAAACCCACAACCTCGTAACCAGCTGGGAAGACAAGCCAGCTTCCAGGAAAGAAGTTCTGTAAGGCCACATTACAGTCAAGCTACTCGTAGCAACACATTGCCGTCAGATGTGGGGAGAAAGTCCATGGTTCTGAGAAAATTTAAGCAAGAAATGAAAGAAATTATGTCACCAACTCCTGTGGAGTTACACAAGGTCTGTAATTTTTTTTTCGGGCAGCTTTGAAATAATATATTCAGCATAGGAAATTCAATTATATGGCAATAAGCACTTTTTATAAAGGCTCCACAGATGTAATTTGGGGACCATGCATATTAGTTCTTACAAACACATTAATGATAGATCCTTGTCGGGGGGAAACAAACAAATAAGATGCATCCTTGTCTACTATTTCATTTTACAATAAATCCTCAAAAGGCACTGTTCTTTTGAAAGGAGGATACACTAGTAATTTGAGTTGACAAGACCAGTAACTCTTCTCTGCAAAATGTGTTCATTAAGAAAGCAAAGTTTAAGTTCTAGAAAATACATTTCTTTAGCAAATTACTCATGAGGATTTGGGGCTCCCATTGGTCCTTTTCCAAGTTAACACTCATTTTGAATTAAGTACATGGGACTCGATGTATGTAATATAGAATGTTATTTCAAATTAGGTGTTGCTTCTTCTTAGAATTTCTGTGCTCTAAAAAGGATAAATAAACTTCAGTTGATGCAGTGTTTCACTGCTCAAGACTGTTGAAATCAACTGGTGATATGGAGATGGCTCTGCACCCCAAGGAAGTACTGGATAAAGAATCTTTAGATGTGCACAGCAAACACCCTGCAAGTTTAAGTCTCAAGTCCAGGGAAGTTTCCAAAGCTTTGAGGGACCTTATAAGGCTGTTCTCGTTGATGGGAATGAGCATTTCCTGCATCCATCTTCTGCTTAAAGGTCTGAGATCTTTCCAGAGAGGAGGCAGAAGCATGGAGAAATTTCATTAAGATGTCACATGTGGTCATTCTCAAGAGATTTGGTTTGGTTTCTAGTCCCTGCAGGTTTGACTGGGTTTAGTTTGTAGTTCATTCAGTTTAGTTCAGTAAGGTAAGGACTCATTGAGGATGGGCTAAATGAATGTTTGTAGAAGGTAGTAGAGAATTGTTCTCATATATGGTAAATTCATCATCACTATAAACAGTCAGTAGGATGTGTTGTGATGCTTTTAAGCTATTCATATTTCCAGCTTGATGTGAAGTGATTAGTGGAGTTAGTTACTATACTAGTTACTATACTTTTCCTGAGTGGTGAATAAATGTGAGATACAAAACAAAAGTATGCCAGTAGGCATTTCATAGTGTGCTCATATTCAGCAAAGGTATAGTTTTCTCCTATGGATTATAAAACCAGCCTTTCATGATAAAATAAATCCTTTTCTGGAGAGGAGTCATCAGATTTCTGTTAATGAGTCAGTGGTATTCTGTGATAGTATCTAGCTCTTAGTGTCCTGTCCAGTACATTGTACTCTGTCCTTGAGCTTTCTCTGGCTTCAGTTAAAGCCACTATTTTTAAGATTGCTTTGACTTCTGTATTTTCATTCCGACAATATATTCCCCTTTTCCCATCTGCTGAAGTGATGTCAAGTTTCCTTTTACTGTCTGTTATGTCACTCAGAAAAGAGTAATTTCCTTTCTAAGAGTATGGAAGTTGAACCTGTACCAAGGATTTTCCAAATCCTTACATCATTTAAGAAAAACAGAAACTAATGGTCTGATTCCCCAAAGTGGGCTTGTTACTCCTATGATCACATGTGCAGGTTAACTCAGATAGCATGGACTGCTTTTGTATTCATGCACATATTAGTAAGCTCCTGTTAGTTTTCTTACCAGTTCTTGTGTAGTAGTGTGCCTGTTACTTTCTCTCACCTCCTTCATTTTTGTGTTAGACCTCTGGCTTAACGTTAATAACCTGTTCAGTTACTACTTTTCATGAACAGCTTGCCCAATGATAACTTTCCAAAAGTGCTGCAATGCCACAGAAAATTACTTCAGTCAGGGAAATACCTTGAAGTATCTTTCATGTATCAATTTGCTGGCAAATGCGCTCTGCCCTCTGCAGGCAAATGTGTTAATTAGCTGGGCCACTGACAAAAATAGGAAGTTTTGGAAAACTGTGATGGTATAAACAGGTTTGAAATACAATCTAAGACATAACTTGATAAGACTGACCTTGACAAGATTTTCAAGCATATACTTGACTCCATGCTGCAGAGCTTTCCCAGTTTCTTGAGCAGGTAGCTGTGTTCTGTCTCAGTGCAGTGAACCCGCATCCCTGTTGAGTCAGGGCTTATGTACCCCATAGATCAGAGCCCAGTTTACAGCAAGTTAACATGAATTCGTCACGACTTTCTTCTTCACCACATTGTATTCACCAGTTGTGCATTTGAACTGCCATTGTCCTGAGGAAGCTAGAATTGAGATAACTCTGCTGTGGACATCTTCAAATGTTTGTTCTAGACAGTTTAGTAAGTAGCATTTAATTTAGTTGGATAGTGTATTGCTTTATCAGTACCCAAATTTAATGAATGCATTTAAGTGGTTTTATCTACTTAGGTAATAATATAGATTCATATTTTTCTAAAACTCATAGCAGACCAATTTTTTAAAGTTTCGTAGAGCACGCATTCCTCCGAGAACAAAAGTATGCATAAGGATCAGATCATTTTTCAATATTATTAAAGCAAGTAGTCATTAACCTAAAATTACAGTCAGTTAAAATACCTCAATAGCTGTTGTATGAATTTAAAATAAGCATTTTCCCATAGATCTGAGAGGGAGAAGAAGCACAGACACAGACTCAAAATGTGTAAGCTTCTGTTTTAAATTTGTAACTATTTAATTGCTTATGAAATATGAATTAAATTTCCATTTCAGCTTTTTTCCCTTAGGCTCCTGATGTAAATTTAAAAGTCTTAACAAATCACCCACATGGAGATTTTGTTATTGAGATCAGACCTTCCAAAGAGTTATGATCAGCAGTACAGATAAACTAGCACGATTTAGGTGTTGCATGAATTGTTTGCAGCCATATTCCCTTCAGACAGGGCTGCTTCAAGTGAAGAGGAGAAATCTGTGTGGTAGGGCTTTGCCCATAATAATTATTAAATAAAAATTGATTATTTTAGATAGCAGAGCTTTTATCTGAGATTCATTTTGAAGAATATATGCTACCCTAAAAGGAAGTGGCCCCAAAATTATAATCTGTAATACAAAAGAAAGTTCTCTGCAAATGACTTCCATCTAAAAAATGCGACAGCTGTCAGACATGCAACAAAGTAAATTCCTACCTCATCCCTTAAGTGAATAAGTATCAGTTTCTTTAAGGTCCTATTAAATATACCATAGTAAAGAGAGAATATCCATAAGGAAGGTGCTTTTAAAAAAAATTAGCATCTGAAGAACCACAAAGATGAGAAAATATTTTGAAATATAAAAGATGTGATTGCAGGGCAATGAGTAATTCCCTTCCAGAGTTATCAGTCCATATAAATCAGGAAAGTCCAACCTGAATAAGTAGAGGGATAATTAAAAGACTTTGGATGATCATTCTCTATAGTTCTGCACCCTTCCTTGTCCCCTGCCTCCCCCACCTCCATTGCAGTAACTTCCCATTGTTCCTCTACATCAAAACTCCACCTTCATGTCCTTTATCATTTGAAATGTTTGGGTTTTTTGACTCACAAAGTGGGCATGAAGTAGCATGTCCATTATTATAAACAAGACACAAATTAAGGTGAGCTAATATTGAGTAGCTCTTCCTGTAGATCTCAAGAGAACAGCTTTTTGTGTGACTTGTATATGTGCACACACCGTCAGTGTCAGTCAGATGGTACACCACTGACTCACACAATTTACTTGCGTAGGTCAGCACTTCTGATGTGAGGGAGAAGCAAGAAAAAATAAAAGCCTAAGCATGCAATTTACCTACAAAGAAATCTTTTTAGCTGAATTCACAAAACTACCTGTGAGGACTTCTTTTCTGAATACTTGAAAAACCTTCTAACAGCTTTATTAACTTCTGTTTCCTGCTGTTGAATGACCACCTCATGCCTATGTAACTGTAAGAACACTGCCTGCAAGCTCTTTCAGGAGCCTTATTTGTACTTTCTTAAAAGATTGCATTATAACTCCTATACTGAGCACTTTTGAGATCAGACTTTTTACACAGTTAACCATTGCCTGGCCAAAACCAAGCTATCTAGGGCTTATAGTGCCAAGGGTCTTTACTCCCTCTGGAAGTTTTGGAAGACACACCGCCAGTTGTTTGGTTGAGACCAGGTTTTCATGCTAAACCTTATGTTGTACTCAGATCCTGACAGCTAGAGAACAGGGAAAAAAAACCTAAGACTCAAAAAAATGACACCAGGAAAGTGATGGGCTAAATACCACATATTTCCAGCTGACAAGCAGAAGTGAAAAGAGCTGTTTATTACTGAAGAATAAGGTCGCTTCTGAGAATCACAGAATTACAGAATTAGCCAAGTGGGAGGGACCCACAATGATCATCAAATCCTACTCTTGGCCCTGCACAAGAGCCTCCCCAAGACACCATGTGCCCAGGAATATCATCCAAATGCTTCTTGAACTCTGTCAGGCTTGGTGCCATGACCTCTTCCTTGGGGAGCCTGTTCCAGTGCCCAACCACCCTCTGAGTGAAGAACTTTTTTCTAATATCTAACCTAAATCTTCCGACACAACTTCAGAATATTAACATAATGTCAAAATGGGGACAACTTTAATACTGTAAGTACCAAATAGTAGGTAAGTGATATAATGTGGGGGGAAAAAAAAAACCAACCAAACAAAACCAAACCACAACAACAACAACAACAAAAAAACACACCACAAGACTAAAATCATCCTAGGAAGAAAGCCTGCCTAATACTTGCAAAAATGGGGATAAAGTTTTCTTCTTTCTCATCATGTCACATCCCCTCCACAGGTAACTTTGTACAAGGACTCTGATGGAGAAGACTTCGGATTCAGTGTCTCAGATGGTTTACTGGAAAAAGGAGTGTATGTTAAAAACATTCGACCAGCTGGCCCTGGCGATCTGGGAGGTTTAAAACCATATGATAGACTTTTACAGGTAACGTTTCTGGCACCACACAGGTTTAGCATGAAGGGAAATTGCATACAGATAGATTACTTTATAAAAAGATTTGTAATTTCACTGGAGTGTATTTGGCTATCTGTCTTCACAGATGTGATTGTAGAAAACTGCACAAAGTGTTTTCATCACTTATTTGGAACAGTCCTGTTATCTACATTGCTTATTATAATTTAAATAATGAGCACTACTGTTTGTATTTATGCTAGGAAAGCATGTGTGTAGGGGGAGGAAGAAGAACAAATTATCACAATTGCTCTGTGCCACAGGCTGTGCCATTAAATTTCTTAGAGCCTTGGTAAGAAAAGGCAGCACTCATGGAGACTTGGGCTTTTATACAGTGGCACTAAGACTAGATTTTCCTGTGTAGTCATATTTGTATAAACAAATTCCCTCAGGACACTAGGTACTTCAGAACTCCAAAGGAGACACACAAATGCTCACTAGGAAGCTGGAATTTCCCAAAGCATTTCCAGAGAGGTTTGTCTTTTTTGCTGTTCCTGATACAGACCTCAGAACTATTTCTGTGTTTAATCCAACTGTTGACTGACATAGTTGTAATAACTTAATACTCACTCAGCACCATACTTACCACAGTGCCAAGTTGGACTGTGATGAAAAAAGCTAAATTATTCTCAACTAGCCCAATAACATACTTTATATAAATTTATATATATTGAGTAAAACTAGAGGAGACTTTTGAACTGAATTGAAATTTCAGACATGCTCTATTGCATTTAAATTGACAAACACCATGAAAGGCAGAAAGACTGTGGGCTGTTAATGTCATTTATAGAGTGGGCATTGCGACAGCTGCCAACAGCTATCACCAGTATAAATATCCCCCCCTCAGCTACATGATTTTTATAAGTGTATAGAAAACTTAACAACTGATGTCTTCAGACCAAAGAGTCTTGTATTGGGTGATTCTCTACCTGGAATAGTTAAATCAGTCTCCATATTCTCATGGATAAGTCTGTTTCTCTTGTGATCTCATTTTCTTTCCTAAAATGGTTAACAAAAATCAATCTTCTCATCATTCAGGTAAACCATGTTCGCACCAGAGACTTTGACTGCTGTCTCGTTGTGCCCCTCATCGCAGAATCTGGCAATAAGCTGGAACTGGTTATTAGCAGAAACCCACTGGCATCTCAGAAAGGAAGCTCAGAACAACATCCTTCAGCCAGTGGGGAATGGAGTGATCTGAATAATGCCTTTCTTCAGCAGAGTGGACACACTCATGTTAATACAGAGATACGGGATCCTACAAATACATTATAGCAGAAAACCATTTTAGTGGGACATTTGGTAACAAAAGACAATTATGGTGCTAAATTAAGATTTCTCTGATACTGAGGCTCAGATGCTATATAGCACTGAAAAGCACAGGAGGTCAGTCTGTCTGTCTCAAGGCTTCTATTAATCCATGGTTACTTTTGAAATAGTTTAATTAAGTCCTTCTAAACAATCTAGCATTTGGTAAGAAAAATCATAAAAGCCTTTTTTCCCTCCCAAGTAAGAAACTGGGGAGATGTTTTAAAGATTATTTATATGTACCTCTCCCTGCAGCAGCAGCTGGTTGAGAGAAAAGCACGGAGTTAACCTCTGCTAACAAACAGTGGTGTCCAGGTTACATTGTTTTTAAAAAACATTTTATCAGAAAGGTGCTGTTGTCTGACGGACATGGCAAAGGGGCTTACTGCACTGGGTTTTCTTGTGAAATGGCTACATCTCTGATTTTAGAAACCTTTATTCAGTGGCAAGAAGGATGCACTCATCAGGCAAAGTACAGTTTAGCTAGTTTAACGAAACGTTTGCAGGAAGCTGCAGTTTGCAGTGATCATTACTCCCCCACTTTATTATAACCTATGTTATTCCCTATGCAATGAAATATTTAATGGTATGTCTTGCAACCTGTGGGGATTTTTAAGCAGAGATTTTTCTAGTGGGATAAAACCTCTGAAGGAGGATTACTGAAAAGTGTAAAACTGAAATGAGTTCAAATGAGAAAGGTTTTTAAAAGAAAATGGCTTTTTTAAATGATGTCCATGGAGATTGATATGAAAGCTCTGTAATGATCCATAAACCTGTAAACTTCTGCTAGCACACATGAGCTTTTTAAGTCAAACAATTTCTTGAAGGGACAAAGGTCCTATTTAATATGCTTTGTTTTCAGCCTTTATGATAAACATTACTCCTCTGCAACACATTTTTAGAATTTAGAATTGTAAATATGTTTTACAAACACATCACACGAATTCTCTCCTCTCCCCTCAAGCAATAAAATACTGCCAGTTGCTTTATATGCTCACCAGCAGCTGCTTTGGTTTATTCTGGTATTCAAGTTGTTATTAGTAATTATTGTTATTGGTGAATATAAAGATACTGGATTTGTACATTTGTAGAGTCTCCATATCTAAGCAATCACCTTACAGAGTTGTTTCTGGTCAATTTAAACTGTTTAACTGTATCCCTGTTGCTGTTTTCAATACATGAGCAAGCTCACCTGTGCCCTGCACACACAAGTATCTCCAGTTTCTATTTCAGAACTGCCCGAAAAGGTCAGAATGACATTCAAGGCTAAATCATGTAAAAAAAAACAAAACAAAAAACCCAACAAAGTTCATGAGTCACTCAAATATGTATTTTTATTTGTAACAAATAAGTATTAAACTGTAAAGTATTTTTGTACAAATTTAATACTTTAATAGCATGATATTTATCGTCTATGTTATGTTTTTTGAAATTCAAACTGTTGCAAATATTTGTATGGAAAAACTGTATAAATTGAAATAAACAGTGATTTAAAGACAATAAAAATGAGGTATTTTTCTACTTTATATTTTTTCCCACAGGTTTAGCAAAAAATCCCATGTTTATATTTGTGGTATGCTTTTTCCTACTCTATGTGAAAATTAAAAAAATTATTGAAGACACATTTTAGTACAATGTGTCTGATGTTTTAACATTTAACTTACTAATCTGAAAATTACAAAAAAAGATTGAAAGTGGAATGTTATTTGGACTCGGCATTTTTCTCTTCTTACAAGAGCATCAGCAGCATGTAACTATTAGTTAAAGTAGCAATTGGAAGTTCTACATCAAGTACAAAGTGGGAAAAGTTTTCCATGTCACTGATTGCAACTTTCTTGTTCTATTCATAACAAGATTAAAAGCCATAATCCATGAAAGCCTTATGCCCATAAACCAACTACATTAGAAAAAGCAGAAGTTCCCTTTGTAAACTGGTTTTTTTACTCAAATGCAAACTACAGTTTTGGCACAACAGTAAGAGCATCTTATCAATGCAGTTGCATTAGGAGATGGATAAATCTTGGTACAGAGAGCAAGACGTCTTTAAATCAAAATACATCCTCATGTATTTTTTACAGGAACAGCTGGATCCTGTAAGATGTGTAAGTTCGTTCTCCACCAAAAGAGAATTATGAGATTTTTTTGTTGATCAGTACACCAATGAAAAGGCTCAGTGTAAAGTAAGCTGTTCTTCACAGAACATGTGAAAAGAGGAAGGTCTTTGAAAAGCACCTGTACATTCAGCTTCTCTCTTCCAAAAATCCTGAACAGAACAGGATCAATAAAGGTTCATAACGAGTACAGTTAATAATTGTATGTTAGCTTTTGAAAAGCTTCCTAGGAGTTGCTTGTCCCAAAGTTAGATTCTTAAGTCTGGAACATCCAAGTGGGGATTCTGCTACTGTTGTCTGTCAAAACAAAATAAAAACGTTAGTTAAGTTTGAGCAAGACCTAAAATATAATAGCATCTTCAAAAAAAGCTCCTTCTCTCTGACAAAGCTCAGAAATTAGATATAGTGGGGAAAAAAAACCAAAAATGTTAAGCAGGTTTGATTCTATAAAAATCAACTTCAATATTTAAATTTTATATAAATCTTTCAAAGCAGGTCACCTAAATAAGGTCATATAGGCTAAGTTAGTCAATGGGTCACTCAAGTAACTAAAAAGAAGTATAAATTTACTACTACTGGCATCGTAATTAATTTTTTCCATATTAATTATATATTAATCTGGGAAGAGATCTGCCAAATTTGATTGCTTCACTAATTACTGGTCATCTTGAAAACTGTTAAATAAATAAAACAATCATAACAGTACCCAGGTGACTAGTGGTGGTGAGTGCAAAAGTTTGTTCTAAACTTCCTCAGTAAGGAGATACTTACAGGAGGCATTTTTGTACTATCCTCAGATGCAAGAGTTTGGTGTCTTTTACAAGGACTTTGCTGCAAACTGCCAGTCTGCTCTTTACTGAGATCTGATAGCCTTTCCAGTTTCATGAGGTCACTTGGAGGTTCAGGAGCACCCTGAGTTCCAGAGAGTGACCAAGTTGCGAGCTCTTGACCTTGCCAGCACTTCATCAGGGCAGATGATGTTTGTTTGGGACCGCTGCTTTTTTCTGCAATTGCCTCTCTCAAAAATCTCTGTAAGCGAGTTTTTCTGGGAATATTCTTGTTAGTGACTGCTCTCCTGAGGTGCAGCTCTTCAGCCACAACATAGACACGGCAGCGTCCCCTGGTCACAGCTGTGTACACGTGCTGCCAGTGCTGACGACCAGGATTGCCAACCACATACACAACAGTTTTTTCCTCGGAACCCTGAAACACATTTAAGAATGCTGTTTCAAAGTAAGATCTCCAGTAAAGAGTTAAAAACAAAACAAAACAAAACAAAACAAAAAAAACCAAACCAAAACAAAACAAACAAAAAAAAACCCAAAACTTTCAAGAACAATGAAGTTGGAGACAACTGGACACTTTCAAGAATATTTTCTATCCTGCATTCAATGAATTCTAGTTTCAAGAAAGTTTCTGACTCTTTCACATGAAAATACAGCTCAGAGCTGCTATGTTTTTACCTGAAATGTGTGAATAGTTTTGGCCCATGCATGTTTTATGTGACACAGCTTCTTCAGTGCCTTATACTTCACAGTAAATGTGGAGCCATACGTGCTGCTGATGGTCAGTAAGCGCTGTTTATCAATTTCTACATCCTAAAAAAATAACACAGTACTCAGCAGTGAGGTTGTATTGGTAGTTTGATAATCGGTGTGCATCCCTATCCTAGCTTTCCCTTTCCTAGCTATGTCAACCAAGTGAAATAGTTTCAGAAGACACTTAACAGACTGCTATCTTGCAGTGACCACCTTCAACAGTTTCACTGCATAGGGCCTACCCTAACTACTGATAATTTCACTAGCCCCTCTGCTCAACTCCCCAAACTCACCAGAAAAATGCAGGGGATTTTGATGTATTTTTAGGTCGGGTTAGTTTTCTGCCAGAGAGGGCTCTAGCTGTAACATTAGCTTTATTCTTTACTTAAGATTATGTTTCTGCCTATATCCAAAACATTACCCATTTCAGTTACAATAGATTTGAGTATTTACAGATGGTATTTACTCTCAACACAAGCAGAGCAACTGAAACACATTTTACAGAAAAGCCTGGGGTTGGGGTTTTTAAATTCTCTTTTGCAGGTCCCCTCCCTTTTTGCCTTGCACATGATAGTTTAGCAGAATTAAGTATGTATCATGGACTAAACTTAAAAGTTTTAATTTTTTTTTTCCTGGGGATTCAACAAGGACTGAAACAGTTATCACCAGGGTTTTTTTGTGCAAGTTCTTGGAGCAAGGACTTACCTCTGTTATGAAAAATATATCTCCATTGCACAGTCGCTTGTCCTCCTCAGCAGCCTCTGTAGTGAGGGTGGCTTCTCCTCTTGTGCATCCATTTCCATTAGAACCATCTCTGATACCATAGTGTGGCAAGAGGTCTTTGAGATACGTATTCCGTGTGCAGGAAATCTTGTCCCCAATTTGAAATAAAAATCGGTTTTTATGGTCTCTATATCAGAGAAAGAAAAAGGGAAATGTATTTATGAAGTATGCACTGACCATCTCTCAATATTTCTTCTCTTTCCAGTCTCTACACTTGGCCCAGATTAAAAACCTTGATAAGATCCAAAACAGGTAAGATAACACACTTATTTCTTAAACTCTTGTAAAACCTTTTGGTAATAAAAAAGTAATACAGATTAGCTCAAAAATCCTGCTTCCAAAAATATTTCAGAATCTACTTAGAAATCTTACAGTGACAAAAAATAATCTAACTTGAGAGGTTTTTTCCATGTCGCTTTTATGTCAATTTTAAATATTCAACGGTAACATAAAATCTTAGAATTCACATGACAATTTAAATGAAAGGCAGTCTACCACCATTCACAGCCAAGATTGAAATTAAAGAACCCATCACAAAGACTTTATTAAATAAATTATTTATAACATAATCAGATCTATATGAAACACTGGAGCTTTTACAGTCTTATTTTAAGGTATTGGCCTGGCTATAACACTTTCAAAAACAAAATGAGATTGTTCTCAGGAAAAAATGCAAAACACTGGCTTACCTGGTTAAATGATTTGAATAGTGTTGGCAACAAAGTTCATTTATTAGATCGCAATCTTGCCTATATCGTACAAAACAAGAACATGAACAAAATTGTGATGTACAAAACATACAATTACAGGCAATATAACATTAGCATTAATTTATAAATAACGAAAAAAGCCCTTTTTTAGCTCTGATGATATGCCAGCAACAATTAAAAACATTCATTTACTCAAGAGTTAGAAGACAGAGCAGTAAAGAAACAGTTTTGTCTAAATACCACAGAAAGTGAGGCAAAGATGTTTGCATTGCATACCTCAATTAGCTAGATTTGTTTTTAAGATAAAGAAGAAAACTAAAGAAAAACTAAGGCCTGGACATATTTTCTGTCTGTGAATATATGCAAAAAATAGCAAGAAGATTTGTCTTTTAATGACCTGGGATTTTAACTTTTAAATGCAGATTATATATAAAAATATATTCTAGATGAATATTATATGAAAATCACTAATAACAATAGTATACCTGAATGCAGAATGGAGAAATTAAACTGATGTCAGAGTTACTCAGCACTCACAACAATCAGGAGAACTATCTAAAATTTATCACTTATTTGCACACAGGTAACCTGTAAATAGTGGGTGTTTTTAAATTACTGAGAAAAGGTTCTTCCCAAATAAAAGTGGAAGAGTTTTTCCTTAAGTACCCTTCTGCGCAGAGCTGCAAGTTTATGGACTATTGGTACTACTGCACATTACATTTACTCCTTCAGTGTTTCTGTGAAGCCCTCCATACTATTCATGCTCGTGTGATTACTAATCTTTCCAATCTTCAATGCATGTTAGAGTCCTACATCCCGCATCTTAAATGATGAATATTGTGCTTCCAAATACCTAAACTGTAGGCCTTTGTCACTGCAGAGCAGAAGCGCTTATGCCCATCAGCTTATATGACTAAATCTGACCCTTCAGACATGATCAAAACAGGAGTATCTCCTGTTATTTGGTCAATGCCCACTGGTGACAGAAGCATGCAGAGATAGTGGGGTATACATTCCACCATGGAGCCTGGAATTCACATCTGCCACAGCGGGATACATTTGAATACCCATATTTTTTTGTATTTTGTGGGTTCCTCCTACAGTCAAGCTCTCACCTTTTGCTTCTGAAGAACACTGCACTCTTAGCAAACACCAGAGCACAGGCTCTCATAATCTGCTACAAAAAATGACCACTTACGTCCATCTTTTGCTTCTTTAAGATACACCATAAAGATGAACATGAGCACAAAGGCAGAAATCATGGTGGAAAATAAGGTTAAAACCAGAAAAATTAAGCAACTTCTCATGGATAGACTGGGAGCAACAGAAGGTACAGGGAGAGACATCTAGCCTGTTTGTTCTGTATAGTAATTTTATGATATTGCCACTAGTCTCTCCAGCTGAACACACTCAGCTATTTTTAGATTGTGGCTGCTAGCCAGGATTTTTTCAATTTCCACCTGCACACTCCATTACCTTCTGAAAGCAATGAATTGCGATAGTTTGGCATCCTCCAATCCTGGCCCTTTTTTAAGTAAAAACTTTATGGCAGATTGCAAATCTGTTTTAAAAGACAAGAAAAAAAAAGGTAAGGCATAAAAATATGCAAAACAATTTAAGAAAGAAAAATGTCATTTACTATGAAATTGCACTTGCTTCAATGACATTTCAATTTGTTTAAACAACAACAACAAAAAAAAAAAAAAATCAAGCAAACTAAAAAGCCACACAGAACCACACACCCCACAAAAAAAAAAAACCATACCACAAAACACCCACATATATATACTCCCCAAAAAAAGCACCATGCAGTTAACCCACTATTAAAATCTGAGAAACAAGAGAGATACAGAGACAAACTCTTATTTCTGTGTTAGACATCAGTTGCATAGAGCACGTTTCATGCAAAATAAGGTTTTGATACAGCACATTAAAGAAGTAAAGATAAACCATTTTCAAGTCACAGACCTATACACTGATTTCACATAAGAAATTTACTTTTAGTATTCTGTTTGCTGAGTATGTTACTATAACAAGAGAAGGTGATGTTTGCACTATTTTTTGTCCTCATTCCCCTTATAGCTTTTTGGTGCATATAAAATATGAAGTCACTCAACCCACCTATACCAAATAAATGTCAAAAAAAACCCCAAAACATAAAAAGACGATCACATTTGATTTCTCTGGTGGAAGCTGCCCCCCATTTCAAAATACAATTGGTGAGCTAAAGCTCTACAGCTTGTTCTTTGCACTTACAGATTTTGCTATGTGCACTTGTAGAAGGCAGAAGATAAAACTAAGAATCCCACAGAAAACCCCAGACTAAAATTTTAGATCCAGACAACAGCCTATGCTTTACTAAACAGAAAAATCAAGATCACAAACTGTACACACATACTGTTACAATCCCCATCAGCAGGCAAAGCAATAAGAATAAATTTCTTCTCTGGGCTTGGAATTGTCATTTCCTCATTCCAAGAAGAAACTTTCAGCACCTCATCAAATTCTGGAAGCTGCCGGTGGGAGATTCTTTATCAGACAAGTGGAGGGAAAACAGAAAAGTTATTTCTAGTTAAAGGATTCTGGTGTATCATCATCTGCATCAGCTTCAAGTTCACCACTAATAACTTTTTTTGTCATCTACACTACATGCAGCAAAACTCTTTCCACTGAGCGTAACTTAATTCCGCATTAAAAAACTTAGTAATTCATTCTCTAAACCTCCAAGCACTGCAGCAGATATTTAGTATTACCCACAGAGTTTCCATGCAAGCAGAATAGAGTAAAATGGAAGTGTTACCAAAAAACAAGTGAAAGTGTTTGTAAAACATTGAGTAGTTCTGGACATCTTGCAGATGTTCAGAATATTCTCAAAACCTCAAAAGGTCTTCGGCACTTGAACCTAGATTTTGTTGATTGAGGTTTAAAAAAGAAATCATATGGGAAACAGAACTACTTCCAGAACAAGTAATCCAAATGTTGGAAGCATTTGGAGTCTCTAGTTATTAATACAGTAAGATGTAAAAAGAAACTATAGTGTACCGGCCCATGACATCTAAACTCTCAACACAATACAATCTGTTTCAGCTGTTGTCACACTTAGCGGCAATGTCTTTAAAACCTCCTTTTTAGAGAAGGAATTGTAAGCCATTAACTTGGGCATTTACAACTCATTTGAAAGCAACAGAGTATACAATTCAAGAATATTCCACCACACAATTTTTTGGCCAATATATATACTTCTGGAAAAATCTGTAGGGTTTCGTTGCTGTTGTTTCAGGAGTGTGTTTACTTTTAAAACCAATATTGTTGATTTGGACCAAAAAAAGTTAACAGAAGGGGTATTAAGGAGTCAAATCTGGATAACTGCTATTTCCCAAATAAAAGGTCAGGCCTACTACAAGAATGCATACATAAGGATATCCTACCTTGATGCATTATCTACAATTAGCTGTGATTCAGCTCTGTGGTTAGTTCGAAGTTCCACAGAAAATCCTCTTGATTTTAGGCCCTCAAAGATATCAGCTAACATGTTCCCTGGGTCTATGCTTGGTAGCTGCCTAGTATCACCTAAACAGAATCCAAATTAGTGTTTGTGAGAAGGAATAACAATTCATGTGTTGCAAAAAAAAAAAAATCACTGGAATTAATACTCAACTCTCTACATAATAACATACATTCTTAATACAATTCATATGAAATAACACTTTCAAGATCTAAGACACTTAGGAAATCAGGCTGTAGTTCAAGCTTTTCATATTCTTCACTCAGTAATGCTTTACTAGCAAGTGCAAATCCCTCTGCTTGATGAACACTGACAGTTATAACATCTTATTCAGACACATTGGGAAAGCTATGTATTTAAAAAATACCCTAAATGGCATGTCAAAAAGCAAGGCTCTGAGAAAACATAAAAATATGACGTTTCTTTGCTTTCCTTTTTGAATTAAACAAGATGATCCTACCATTAAGAATTACATAAAACCTTCTTTGTAACATATGATTAATATGCTAACACTAGCTTCCTTAAGGAAATCAGAAAAGTTTTCCAGTTGCAAGATGTAATAAGCTACTGCATGGAAGTCATAATACTTTCAGAATCAAACGAAATACTGCTAAACAGAGGATGGTAAGACTGATAGTTTCATACTGACACCTAGCAAACTATCTCACCTGACATTAACAATCAGCAAAAATACCCAAGAACAGGACAATGTAACATTACGGGGTTTTTAAGAGACTCAGTGAGACCAGTGGGATTCCCGATACTTCTGCTGTATATTCTGCATTATTAAATATCATATAATGCTAAATTTGCTGTTTCACTTACCTAGAATAATCAGTTTTGCAAGCTGAGCATGCTCACATAAGAGTTTTAAAACTAAACTAAAAATGCATACAGACACCAGACTTCCTTCATCCACAATCAGAACCGTAACAGCAGAAAACTTCCATGGCTGTTCTCGTTCACTCTGCCTCCACGATTTAAAACTATAGATAATCTAGAAACAAATAAAGCAAGCTCAGACATCAATCAACTGTAAACAACTGTCTTATAAAAGTAGACAGTGCAGTACCTTCTAATGTTGTATGTGGAGATGTTATCTGAAATTCTGAACTTAAACTTGTGAAAACTCCAAAGACTCAACCATTCAGTCTTATTTTCCTCCTCAGTGAATACATTTCTAACTGAGATTATTGACACTGACTTACATAACAGCACAGAAATACACTTTTTTTTTTTTCTGCAGGAACCATTTAAGATACAAGGTAAGCCATTAGGTTGCTCAGTAACAGAACACTTCCTACTACAACTTGCTGATATTAATAAACGCACAACATTGCATGAGGAAGGGGAATGGGCAACGATCTAGTCTCCAAAGATAAAATAAGCCAACAGTACATTTTAAGTTATAATTTTTATTTATATTCATTATTCCACACTTCCAGTGTCTTCTTCGCACCTTTAGCTACCTAGAACAGAGGAGACTTAAGTCTATTTATAAGGAGTTTGCCTTCTACTTTTTTCTAAAAAAAATTCCACAATACCTAACAGTAATTAAGAATACACTGTGCAAATGAAATTCATCTCATTATTCAACCCCAAGCTACTGATCTTTTCATGTATGTGCTGATATCAGTATGACTGCTAGGCAACAGGATACCAGAAAACAGCTCTATGACCTAGAAAATTTTGGGTTTCTTCATTAAAATAAAAACCTGAGAAGCTAAAAAGAATAGATGCCCTAGAGACTCACAAATGTGTGATGTTTAAAACAACAAAAAAAACCCCAAAAAATCCCAAAAACAAACAAACAAAGAAAGAAAAAAAAACCACAGTTACAGCAAATAATGTTTTCAAATGATTGATTTATGATTCCCCAAAATGTAACACTTTCAAATGCTGACAAGCTGTATCTAAGTGTTACTAAAAAGCTACAACTTCATGAGAAAAGTGCAGTAACAAGCTGCTTTCTTTTTTCCAAAACAAGAATGGACAATGCCAAAAGCTCTTTCAGAACCTCATTAAAAAACCTCAACTAACCAAACAAAAAAGAAACCTTACCTGATGTAGTGTATATGCAGGAAGCTGAGTTTTTTCACTCAAAAGACTTGCCGCCCTCCCTGTAGGTGCAGTAAACAGTACATTCAAGCATTTTTCTGCATGCATATTCTCTGACTCCCAGTGATTATCAAATGTATTCCATTCTTCAGATGCATCCAAGTCTTCTTCAAAGTCCTTAGAAGCAGCTTCCACTTCCTTTTCCATCTGCTTTAAATGACGAAAAAGGCAGCTAACTATTGTACTCTTCCCACAACCTCCTTTTCCACTTATGATTGTAACAGGATTAGAACAAATCTTTTCCACAGCAATAACCTGATCTAAGTCTGCCTCTGCTTTACTTTGGGTACCAGACATAGACCCCACTTCTTTTTCAGGACAGTGATTCTCACCATGATGATTGTTTGGATTATCTTCCTTCAGATGTTCCATTTCACGTGCTTGCATAATATTCATTTTGTTTTCCACCGTTTCTCTTGATGTCTCAGAAATATTAAGTATCTTTCTTACATCAGCATCCAGTTTCCATGGGTGGTTTGACAGAAGGTCACTTATATACATTGCAATGTCTTTTTCAGATTTGTACAGATGAGGCAAAAACACCAGCTTTTTCTCCCTGATTACTACCTTCTGCTCTTTCAAAAATTCAAGCGATTGCCAAACATGCTCAGTGGACATATTTTTGGATACCAAACGAGCCAATTCATCTTGATCTTCATATGTGTGTCCCATTTGTCTACACTGTTTCTTGAGCTGATCATACAGAATCAATGCATTCTTCTGCAACTCAGGAATCTTCCAGAGGAGATGGTCACACTGACAGAAGGAGACCCACGTTGCCTCACAGTAAGAAAGGTTCAGTTCCTTATAGACAATCTTCTCCCCAGAAAGTATAAAAACAAAAACATATTTATTTCAGAAGATGTTAGTCTGGCTGAGTAACATTCCATAAATACCAATAGCAGTTCAGAGGGTGGAAGTTTGCAAAAATATATGTATTTTGCTTTACGTACAAAACTATGCTTTTCAAGCTACATGAAAGGAAGATATTTAAAAGAAAGATATAATTCATCTCAGTCATCTTTCTGTATGAAACAGGAACTTTAAAAATAAAGACCTGGCACAGACATTGGGTACTAGGGAGAACTCATGCACACCTCATAGCACAATTTCAAGTGAAGGTACACGAACTATAGACGCACAACATAGGAAAGGCATACTGTACTCAATTCTGAACATGCTACTTCAAGAAATACAATCTTTACAGACACTACCACAAAATAATGTAAAGCTGAGATATGCAAAACAGATGAACTATTGAGGAGAAGAAAAACAAACTGCACTTGCTCAGTCTTAGAAGAAAAATCTTAAGAGCCTCTTCAAGCAATGAAACAAACTGCAGTGAGAATGCAAGTCCTTGGTACAAGAAGCAAGAGAGCAACAAGTCCATACTGCATCAAGAAACAGTCAAACTGGACATTAGGAAAATCCTTCTAAGGAAAGGATGTGAAACACTGGATGTATTTGCTACACTGGTGAATCTCTCAAACTGGAGGTCTTAAAGACAAGTCAGAACATCCATCCATAAAGCACTCAGGGGCTGAAGCAGAGGGATAACCAACCATATTCGTGAATTATTAAGCTACAGCTCCCATCTGAGACACAGGAGGGCTAAGGTGAGGTGCAGCAGCAAAGCTGCACAGCAAGCCCAGCAAAGAAAAACAAGAAGATAAGCAACCACTGCAAATACCATTATAAAAAACAAATTACTGGGCCAGATGACCTCTTAAAGAGAAATTTATCTACCTTACTAAGAAAGCATAGAACCTTATTTACCAGTATAAAAACTGAAGGGACAATTGGGGATTTTAAATTAGCTTCCCTACTTTTGGCCCAACAACCTCAAGTATTTAATTTTCTGTTCCTTGTGAAAAAATCCTAAAAAAATAGTTGTAAGAAAACCACTTCTGAAAATCTTTTGAGACTAATTTATTGTAGACCAACAGGAAAAACAAAACCCTTTGCTAAAACTGAGTCCAGTGCATCATCCCTTTCCAAATGAACTATGCCCATTCAATAAACTGAACGTAAGTAAAACAGCACTGTACTCCAACAAAGCTCAAATGTAACAAACACCATATTTTTACCCTGGTTAACATTACTTACCCTGCTGAATCCAAGTTTCCATGGCTCATTCTTTAATATCTCATCCAATTTTGTTAGCATCTTGTCTTGAAAATCTGCCTCCTCACCATCCGTATTATTGGTTTCTTCAGTCTTTCTTTGCCAATGCACCATATCCAACAGACAGCAAAAATGGCATGGCAGAAGAATTGGCAAGAACTCCAGTATCCTCGGAAAAGTCAGACCTACCAATGCTGCCTTCCCTGCAACTGCATGCATCATAAACAAAGTTTCACTCAATCCACACAGATATCTGTAAATTTAAACTGACTCTGGCTTTCATCTTTCTGCCTCCCCTACATCAAAAACATTTCAAATTTCTTTCCATTTCTTACTCATTGTAATCCTTTTCAAATTATTTTAAAGCCTGTGTCCCTGAACTGTCTCAGGAAAAAACAATGTGAACAGATTATATAAAAACAGCAACTAAATGTACTCTCTTGGAAAATAGGTATTATGCAGAAAGGCCAAGATAAAACCCTCTTCCTTTTAAGTAAATATTTAATTTACACATAGAGAATCAATATACACTGTTTCCACCAAAAAAAAAAAAATACAATTAAGGCTTGAAGAACAAACTGCTTGAGTTCATAACAATTAATGACAACAAAAAAAATTTACAACAGCAGAAGTAGCAAGGCGGGATTGTGTATATTGGTCAATGATACAGAAGGAAGAAAGCTTAAAATGTAGCAAACTAACTTATGTTAGACTAGGAAAAACCCCTACAAGAAATGTGAACAGAGTATATAAGCACACTGTGCAACCTCTACCCCTGACAATTCATGAACATACTGGAGAAGCCTCAACTTTAAAAGCAATTCATATATCCCATTAAACTCTCACAGCAAACCAGATCTGTGTTTCTAACATTATTGATTCCTATCCCTTTGTGGTCATGGAAAGATTTGAAGTCCATAAACCAGGGTTAAGAACTTTTCCACCGTTACAAAAACAGAACAAAAAGCCTAGAGTCTGTACAACTCTGAACATTTTCCTCTCCTTCCACATGGGATTTGAAGTCAAGTCTAGCAGAGGCTCTCAACAATACTGCTATACATGATTTTACATCTAAAAGAATCAACCTCACCTCCATCATGTGACCTGACCATGGCCCAGTAAACCAGGTTCTTGAAGACTTCATTCACTTACACTTAACAGACCCAACCTGTCTATGCAGGTTACAGAAACAGATCATTGGAGCAAAAGAAGAGAGCTAACACTGAAGGCACACCTCAGACATCCTAACTTCCTCTCTGTTTCAATGTTTTGCTTCAGACCACCTATGGTCCAGCAGACTGAATGCCTGTTAGGGATTGGAATACCTTAAGCATGCAATTGGAACACATTACTTAGGTTTCATGCAGAAGGAATACAGCCAATACTTCGTGACTGCACCACAAAAGGGACAAGGGACATCTGTTCAAAAAGCACACTCCCAATCCAATCTCTAAGATTAAGGTAGGCACACCAAGGCAGCCCACAACATGATCCTATGCAGTCCCAAACTATCTCCATGTGGGGACACTCATGTTGTGTCCATACCTATCTGACAGGCAGGGTTCAAGCACATTTAGACAAACTATTTGGTGCTGATCTGGATGGACTATGCAGAACTCCTTCACTGTTCCCCTGCACTACAAACCAGCAGTTATACTCTTACTGAACACGTATTTGTCCTAAAAAAAACAAACTACTGTGTTTAGGTAGTACTGAACCCAGTTTTTAATAACCTTAGTTTTACCTGAATAAACTATAGGAAGCATCACTGTATCACATCATAGGAAGCATCACAGAACCACAGACTCATAAACTGGTTTGAATTGGAAAGGACCTTAAAGATTACCTAGTTCTAACTCCTCTGCCATAGGCAGGGACAGCCTCCACTAGACCAGGTTGCTCAGAGTCCCATGCAACTTGTCCTTGAACACTTCCAGGGATGGAGCTTCCCTAGCATAGACAGTTCTACTCAGTAAACCTACACAATTTAGGAAGCCCTTCTGTATGCCTGCCTTTAATTGGTCAGTTGTCCCACTGTGATGAAATTTTTTTAAAAAAAGAATCAGTGCAGGTTCAAAATTCTTTTGAATATACATTTCATATGAAGACATGTCAGCTCAAACACAGTACGTTGAACAGAACTCCTTAGCTTATAAAACAATCAAAATAACACAGGATATACCTACGTGATTTTGAAACATAGTAGAAGATGTCATAATCCTTGGTATCTCTTTGGCTCCTCCCTCTTTGTGTGTGTGAAACCTGGAACTGTTCTAGTTTTTCTTCAAGATTTCTAAAATTCAGCACAGACTCCACTGGAAGCCAAGTAAAAAATTTTTCTTTAAAACTCTCAGGAACGCCACATTCCTTAAGAAAGAGTGAAAATACTTGTCGGTTGTTTTCTTCTATATCAGTCCGCAGAAAATATGACGGATATCCTTGCACAAAGTACTTTGACCCAATTTTCTTAGCTTTAACATTAACTTTCCACCAAGGACCAACTAATGGAAAACGTCCAACTACTTCATACTCCTTTTTGGTGCCATCTTCCCGTATAATAACTGAATCATTAAAAAGAAAAAGACACACATTAGCAATTGACGGTCATAAAGATTAAAAGTTTGGGTTGATTAAAAGAGTTTTATTTGTTTGAAACTTGTTTTTGTCTTTCCCAGAAGTAGCAAAGGAAAAGCAAGGGTTTTCCTAAATTCCTGAAGTCAGTCTCTCCAGTGATATTTAAATATGTAAACGGAATCAATCTCAGAAACAAGCGCTAGAACTGCTTTTTTAAGCACAAAAAATAAATCCTGTGTATGAATTTATTAAGCCAATTAAACACATATGGTTTAATATTATGGTTTATTATTTATGCCAAGTCAAGTTTACAATTTTAAACAGTTTTGTCACAAAATAGTCCACCACAATGCCTGCATGCTCTTCAGATGAATTTGTACACCAAATACTTCCTACAACTGAAACCACCAAAATTATAAGCCATTAATACAATAAACTCCTAACATTTTGTATGACCTGGTTTGCCTCCTCTTTTTCTCACAAAAACTAATACATCATTCCTCGACCCACCACTGGGGACTAATTGCTATGACTAGAACAAAGCGGGCACCGACATTTAGCAGGGCCTCTTCCTCACAACACCAGAGCAGCTCTTCAGTCTTTAACAACTTATTTCTTTATTTCTCCCTTAACACCTAGTTCAGCCTAAAAAAAAATAGGATAAAATATTCTTGCTAGGCAGAAGTTGCTCCAATTTTACCTGCTTTACTAAGTAAAAAGTCAGGGTGCACTAATGTGATTATCAACACTCTTACACAGCATTAAAAAGAAACTGTATTTTTTTGTGTGACGTTACCTTGAATGGAAAAACTTTATGTTGCCTTACTGTTGCAACGCTGTGCCCGGCAGAAAAGCACACATCACAAATCACACTCCCCTTCTACTACCCGTGTAAGGTTTATCACCGACGCGGCTGCAGTGACCGGGGGAAGGCGAAGGCCGCGCCAGGACCTGCTCTGAGCGCCCCGCGCCGAGCGAGGGGCGGGGCAGGGGCCGCCTCTCCACAGGGCCCTCGCGCCGCCATCCCGCGGGGCCGGGCCCGGCTCGCTCCTTCCCCACACCGCGCCCCGCTCCGAGCCCACACCCGCGGCCAGACGAGGGCACAGAAGGGACCCGCAGCCCTCCCTCCCTCCCCTCCCCGCCGCCCCGCACCGGCGCGGCGCGGGGGCAGCGCGGCCACCAGCTCCAGCCCGGCGGGCTCCAGGAGCGCATCCTCCGCCAAGTACGGCTCCTCTTCGAACTCCTCGTCGCTCTCCTCCTCCGAGCCCCGCGGCGGCAGCAGCTCGCCCCACAGCTCCAGCGCCTCGCCGCACTGCCGGGCGGGCCCTGCCATGCCGGCCGTGGGTCGGTCCGGGCCCGCCCCGGAAGCGGGAGTAGCGGGAGCAGCGGGAGGCGGGCGAGGACGGCCGCGGTAATCGGGGTCATAATGCCTGTGCCCGGCTTTCAGGGGCCTTGGTTTTCAAAACCGAGGGCGTTTACTGCTCAGGTCAAGTGAGGTTCGTTTGCTGGCGGTGGGTGGTCAAGCGCTGGGAATTAGAGGATCCTTTTGAAAATTTGGGGGTAAATGTTTTTCTCGTCTTCGCTAGTGTAGCTAAGCTTAAGGTTCCTGTCTGCTTCGGTTCTCTTTCCTTCCCTTACTCAGTACTGCTTCCCATGCAGATACAGAAGAGAAGTTAAAACTGATGCATAAATTCCTGGAAAAAAGGCTTAAAATAACATTAGTGGAGGTAGAGAAATACCTTTATTTTGAAGCTTCCAAGTGCACACTTGAAGTATGCACACACGTGTTCAGTGATGTTACAAGTTTTATAGCTTCCTGTAATTGGCATATATGATATCAATAATCAACCTGTGGTACCCCTTTCCCCTGGTGCCCACCCTCAGAAAGCTCAGACCTGCCCCTTGGAGCCTCTCCAAGGGCTCTGGGCCTTCTCTTCTGTTTTGTCTTCAAGCTGTCTTCCAGGTGCTTCTTCAAAACACAGTGTCCTTGGCAAAGCTCAGAAATGTGTGAGAAAGTGTCTAATGATCTCTAAACACGACCTGAAAAACCTGGGAAAATCCATTCAACCTATATAATTATAAAAATCTACAAAATACACTAAAATCCTCAGGCATCAAAGTAAGGGGGGTTTAAGTTAATAGTAAAATTGTTAACTATATGTATATATATGTATATAAGGATTCCATCCATGAAAGCTATGAGGAAAAAAAATCTATGTATATAAAGTAGTTTATAGATTTAGAAATTCACAATATAAGAAGATTGTTAACCGTTACGAACAAGATGAACACAAGGCCAGGAGATTCAGTCAAAAATTACTCTGTCATGATTTTTTTAAATCATACTTTGAGAAATACTTTGAGAAATACTTGGAGATTTTAGATCAGCTTTGTGGACTAGCTTTTTCTCCATCATGTCTCACTTCAAATTTCACCCCAAAACCCTGCAATGTACGGTAAAAGGAAATATGCTTTGACAACCCTATGATTTTACCTTCTAATGCACCATGATATCACTGCCATGATTATTTGTGAGTCTTAAAGTATATAATCTGACATGACACTAAAGAAGTTAGTACCTTCTTGTCAATGGGGAAAAAAAATCTGTTTATAAATTTGAATGCAATATTGGTGTAATGGGTAGAGGGGATAAAAAAAAAAAAAAGGCAAAGTCCTAAAAAGCAAAGTCACAATGAATAAGGAGAGATTTGCTGTCTCTTACTGCTTTGTATCTTGACATACAGTAGCAGGTTTTCACTTAATATAAAGTATGCACATATATATCTCCCACCTTTAAATAGGTATGTGACATCCTACTCTGAAAACAATTTTCAGAACATTCTGACAGGTACCATTTATACACTGCAGGGTTATAGTAAAGCCTGCCTCTAGATTTAAGTAAGACTTCCTACATCTTTTAGTGTTTCCCCATACCAGACATCCCCTTTCAAGGGGCGGCTAACAGTTCATCTTTGAATCTGATGAGGACCAGTCTCAAATTCGCTTGGGTATTCATTGCTCTCTGATCTCTGCTGTGATTTAAGACATTCCTGTCTGCTGGACTCCAACAGTAAGTATGAGTTTGCCATCCAGGAACATCAACTGGCAGCCCTTAGAGGAAGAAATTAGGGGATGTATCTAACACAGCGGCGGGCAGGAGTAGCAGAGAAAGAGTTAAACTTTGATTCCTTTTGATATAGAAATGTGTGTTTTCTTCTCTGTGCCATAGAGCTTTTACCTGGAGGGACCTGGAACTGACTGCCCTAGACATGGAAACACAGGCCCATCGTGTTCCATGGACTGATCCAGACTGCACTGGAAAAGGGTGAGGCTCCAGAACACCTGCAGTACATTGATGACATAATCATGTGGTGGAACGTGGCAAAAGAAGTCCTTGAGAAAGGGGAAAAGAGAAACCAGATTCTCCTGAAAGCTGGTTTTGCCAGTAAATGCAGTAAGGTCAAGGGACCTGCATAGTAAATTCAGTTCCTAGGAGGGAAGTGGAAAGGTGAACGTCACCAGATTCCAACAGAGGTGATTAACAAAACAGCAGCTATGTCTCCACTGACCAGTAAGAAGGAAACACAGGCTTTCCTGGGCATAGTAGGCTTTTGGAGGATGCACGTTCCAGAGTACAGTCAGATTGTGAGCCCTCTACCTTGTGGCACAGAAGAAAAATGACTTCAAGTAGGGCCCTGAACAACAACAAGCCTTTGAACAGATTAAACAGGAGATTGGCCATGCAGTAGCCCTTGGGCCTGTCAGAACAGGATGGGACATGAAGAACCTGCTCTACATCGCAGCCGGGGAGAATGGCCCTTCCTGGAGTCTCTGGCAGAAAGTACCTGGGGAAACCCAAGGGCGACTGCTGGAGTTCCACTAGTCAGGGATCCAAAGGACCCGAGACCTGCTACACCCCAACTGAAAAGCAGGTATTAACAGCCTGTGAAGGGGTTCAAACAGCCTCATAAGTAATTGGCACCAAAACACAGCTCCCTCTGGCATCCCAACTACCAGTGCTGGGATAGATGTTCAAAGGACACGTTCCTTCCACACATCATACCACTGATGCTATGTGGAATAAGTGAATTGCTCTGATCACACAGCAAGCTTGGATAGGGAATCCTAATCGCCCTGGGATTTTGGAAATCATCACAAACTGGCCTGAAGATGAGAACTTTAGACTGTCATCTGAAGAGGATGAGAAGCACATGACATGTGCTGAGGAGGCCCAGCCATACAATTGGCTACCTGAAAATGAAAAACTACATGATCTCTTCACTGATGGTTCCTGTTGTATTTTAGGGACAAACTGAAAATGGAAAGCAGCATTATGGAGCCCCATGCGATGAGTCGTAGAAGTTACCGAGGGACAAGGTGGATCAAGTAAGGTTGCAAAGGTGAAAGCTGGCATTGGATATCACTGAAGAAGTGGCCAACAGTATCTCTGCACTGACTTGTGGATGGTAGTAAATGCTGTGTGTGGGTGGCTAGATAGATGGAGAAAGGCCAGCTGGCAGCAGAGAGGAAAACCCATTTGCACTGCTAAGATGTGGCAAGACGTGACTTCCAGGGTAGAGAAACTGTGAAATTGTGTCTTTTAGAGGTAGGTGTACTTAAGAGTCAGACTATGGAAGAACATTGCAACAATGAACAGGTTGATCAGGCTGCCAAGATTAAATTGTCTTAGGAAGATTTGGACTGGCAACACATAGGTGAATTGTTTCTAGCTCAGTGGACCTATGACCCCTCAAGTCATCAGAGAAGAGATGTGATGTATAGACAGGGTCATTACCAAGGGGTGGATTTAACCATAGACGGTATCTCCCAGGTGATCCACAACTGTGAAACATGTACTGCAATCAAACAGGCCAAGCTGGTGAAGCCTCTGTGGTATGGTGGACAGTGATTGAAATAGGTGTGAAGAGGTCTGGCAGATTGATTACATCACAGTGCCACAAACTCACCAAGGCAAGCACTGTGTGGTGACAATAGATGGCTGGAGATATACCCTGTGCCCTGAGTAATTGACCAGAACACCGTCTTGGGCCTCGTAAAGCAAATCCTGTGGCAACGTGGCACTCCAGAGTGAATTGAGTCAGACAGTGGAGCTAATTTTAAGAATAAATAATAATAATAAATAAATAATAATAAACACCTGGGCTAAAGAGCATGGGATTGAGTGGGTGTATCATATCCCCTATCATGCACCAGTTGCTGGGAAAGTTAAATGGTGCAATGGAGTGTTAAAAACCACCTGAAAGCACTGGGTGGGGTGGACCTTCAAACATTGGGATCTTATTTAGCAAAGGCCACTTGGCTAGTCAACACCTTAGTCTCCACTAGTCGAGCTGGTCCTGCCCAATCAGAGCCCTTGGATAATGTAAATGGAGAAAAAGTTCCTGTGGTGCATTTGAGAAATATGCTAGGAAAGACCATTTGGATTAATCCTGCCTCAAGCAAAAGGCAAACCTATCCACAGAATTGCTTTTGCTCAAGGACCTGGGTGCACTTTTATGGGTAATGCAGAAAGATGGGGAAACATGATGTATACCTCAGGGGCATTTGATTTTGGGTGAGAACTGTATGTAGTATTGCATTGTATTGCAAAACTATATTTGGTTTTGGTTGCTGAATGACACTGTCATTGTACACTGAATACACCCATATAGTAACTAACTCAATAAGCCTGTTTTTTAAAAGGATGGTCAGTGATCACTAAAACAATACCTTTTTTAGTGTAGCTATGTGCATATATGTGTGTGTATATATATATACACATATGTATGAATATAGTTCGAATGTGTGTATATAGGTGTGTATATAGTTGAAAGGTGTAAATCTGGGCATGGTGTGGATGGTATAGAATAAGGGGTGGCTAATGTTATGGTTACAAGCCAGGGGATGGAGCTATATCAATGAATATTCATACCATCAAGTCATCAGAAGGGGCCACTCCCCCACCAGGCGCCAGCAGTTTGAGAGAGGGGATTTTTGCATGTTGGAACTGCTCCAGGAGTCCCAGTTGCCCCCTTGCTGACGCTTCTTGCCATCAGGACTGCAGCAAAGCCAGGAGTTGCTGCTTTGCCACTGCTTCTTGCCGTTGGGACCACAGCGAGCAACAGGACTGTGGCTGCTGCTTCCACCACCACTCAGTATTTTCCAGCTGAATAACTCATCTCAGATGAAATAATTTTCCAGGTTTTGTTTTGCCTTATCTTCCCATTGTGTTCTGGCTGGGAAAAGGGCGTAGGACTATGCAAAGTAGTTTGCCATATTGTTTGTTCTCCCAACCTGTGTGGTCCAGTACAGTAGCCCCTGCTCTTTTGTCTCTTGTCTTTGCCCTGGGGACTGGGGAGGGGGCTAGAAAAAATTTAAGCTGCTTCCTTTGTATCTTTGTGATAGCTGATTATTTTTTTCCTTGACAGTAAACTGTTATTTTTTCACTTGTATCTTCTTGCATTGTGCCTCTCCAAACTGTGGGGGAATAAAAGGGGAAGGGTTTTGTTTTAGTGGAGTTCGTGGCCCCATATCTGTCTTTAAACCAGGACACAGATGTTATACTGAAATGCTGGACCCAAATGATGGTGAGCTATCCTTACTGCTGGTCATGAATTTCTTGGAACACAACATGATGCCCAGAAGTTGTCGGCTACTACCACCATGAGCTAATATTGGGAGTATGGGGATTTTGGAGATCTATCTTTGGACACCATAAACAGGTGTCAGCATCTGGAGGCTTTGAGAGGGTGGTGGCTAGTGAAAAGAGACTGTAAAATGACTGCAGATAAATTAGCACTGTTACTTACTGGAGTTTCTCATGCAACATCTCTTCATAGCAGGATGACATTTCTATAGATGAGGCAAAAAGTGATAATTCCACAGACAGCTTTTTTCCCCAGACAGTAAATTTCAAAAGATGTCCAACATGCCATGAATGAGATATATATGTCTCACAGGCTTCATTAAGTATCAAATTAGTAGAGCTTGAGACATATGTAAACTTTAAAAGAAAAAAGAGAGAGTTGTTATAAGAAAATCATATAGCAATGTACTTAATCATAGCCTAGAAGAGGGGCTTTCTGAAAACTTGAGAGTTGTAGTATAGAGTCCATTGGTTAGGACAGATACTTGGAACTTTGCCAGTATAGAACAGCACATTAGTAATAATGTTGAATTCTGCTTGGAAAACATGCTTGGCATTGTCAGAGCTTTAGGAATCAAGGCAAGTTCTTTCCATTTAATTCAAAGTACTGACACAGGCCTGCTCCCTATTAAAGGCTTCAGAAGCATCTAAAAACCAAGACAACCTTTTAATTTTTCAAAAGGAACTCATGAAGTCTTGATGCAGTGTGCAGATCAAATGATTTTAAATAGATGTCAAAAAATCCTACTTAAAAAGGCCTATTTCTAAAAAGTAGAGGAGAAGCAAACATGTTTGGTAATATAAAATGTATAGTCCTCTATATAGTCCATATAGTCCTCTATGTAGCACTCTACAATTAAATTCCTCTTTTAAAAAGTACAGCAATGATTTCTTTTTGTGCCTTGGCTACTGATTCTTATTTCATAGCTTTGTGTAGTGTCTCATCATCCTCTCATTATTTTGTCTGTAAGAAACATAAGACAGAGGCTGTTTCAGTGTTCCCTCAAGGCACGTGGCCTTTAATGTAGAAGCCAGAATTGCCATGCCAAATAGCAAATGCTCAGTTATCACTAGGTATAAAAAAACCTTATTATATACCTTTATGCTCTTCATGGGCCTAGGCTAGCAACACTTTAGGACCCTAACGCAGTGTGTAGTGTATCTTCTTTTTATTTATGCAGCTATCCTAAATTTCTTCAAGATACCTAAAAGGGCTTTGCCAGTACGTCACAGTGATACCAGTTTGTGCTGCATCAGAATGCTAAATATAGTGTGTTTGACACATGAGAGTGTTCTCTCCTGATCAGACACAAGAGAGATGAACTTGATTCAGCAATCTATGAATATTAATTAGGCCTGCTACTCCTATAAGTTCTTAATCAGGGTGTTATTTTTGTGGCGATTGTGCTGAGGTTAGGTACGTGGCTAAGAATTTTCGTATTTTTTATAAGATCCTGAAAACTTGTTATTATAGGAATGTTAGGCTTACTTTTAAAAATCAGTAAATTTCCAGCATCAAGGTTGTCAAGAAAATGGAGAGTGAATATGCTCTGACATGCACATACCTGACTTTCCTACAGGCAGTGTTCTTTATGGCTATTTATTTGTTATTCAAAGGCATAATTTAATTTTTAAAAGCTAATTCAAAAATTCTTTCTTTGCTGTTGCAAGGCTAACTTGCCCCCAAAAAAATGGTAGGAGGAAGAAAAGTCTCCTGCTTTCTTCCCAAGCCCACAAAATGTTCACAGCATCTGGCATATACTTCATCTTACAGAATGTTGACATCATCTAGATGTGGAATTGGGATCACTTAAACTTAATCACACTGTTGCAGAGCATTTAAAAAACTGGTTTTACAAGTTATAACTTTCTATGTCTGAAGGAGGAAAACACAAATCTAACACAAAAAACTTTCTGGACAGAATGGCTGCTGCTACAGACTTAAAAAAAAGGCAAATAACTATTTTTATAATTAAATGTATGTGTACAAAGATTTCTGCTTTAACATATTACATTCATTCACCAGGCTCCATGTCGTGCTTATAGGTTTGTGTATCTCAGGAGAGAAATCCAGTACTGTTATATAATTCTCCAGGAGGACATAAAACCTCCCTTAACAGTGTTTCGTAATGGATAATACNGTGTTCCATTAATGAAAAGGCCGAGGAAAACAGAAAAAAAAGAACCAAACCAAACAAAACCCAGACAAAGATAGTCTTCCTGAGAAATGCCTGAAATCCCCTAGAGCTGTTTGTAAATAAAAGTTTGGGTAACTTTAATGACCCTATGATAATATTTTGGTTTGCCTATATTCCACCACCCCCCTCACTCCCCCAGGGTCCTGTCATAATTAATGGTTTGGAGGAGAAATGCATAAATCTGCATTTTTGCAAGAGAATCCAAAACTAGTTATTTATGCCTTACAGAGCTATATTGTTCTGTAGTGATGTAATCTCTACATTCCTGGGGAACCAGAGAGCAAAGATCTAGTTAATAAACTCAAAATTAAATAGAAAAGAGTCTTAGAAAAGGTAAATTGTCTGTCTTTTGAGACTGTCAAACTAATGGATGTTAGTAAATATGTTTTAAGTACTTGCTCATCTTTGCATTTTGAGAATATTTGTCTGATAACAGGGAGATATAAATGGGGGTGTGTATGTGTGCATGTTTCCCTCAGGATTTTACTGAAGACTTTAGTATGTTCTGTGCTTAAAGGTATGCCTTTTTTAAACTTTCCTATGCATAAGGTCACCCTAATGCTCAGTTTGATACTCTGACTGTCAGGATGTAATTCTGGGCCAAATTCACACCTGTATTTGCAAAATAACCCATGCCAGAACAGAGACTGGAGTGGAGGTGTGCCGCTGTCCACACTGTATGCAGCTGTGGGCACCCTGGAACATTTTACCCTGTGCGAGCAAACAAGATGCCGAGGTCCTGAGAGCTTTTCTCCCCCTTCTTGCAGTTCAGCATTAGGAGCAAAGAACAGATCCTGTTTTCTGGATCAGAGGTAGCCACTAAATCTACCCAAGAGAAGTAATTTACCTGCACACAGTTTCTTCCATCTGTTTGCCACTGAAGGCCACTGCTCACATTAGCTATATAAAGCCTTGCTTGATACTCAGATCTGGAAAATATTTGTAGCCACTTTCCCCCTGTTTAATTTTTAACTGGAGCTTTTCTTGAACAAGAGCTAAATAAAAATGAGTAAGCACTTTCACCATCTGAGGTTTGAGCCTGTTTCCAGAGGGTCCTTTGAGAGCCCTTCCAATTATTTGCCTTCAGCTGGGCTCCTGAGTTTAGCTATTAATCTTTCTTCATAAATAAATCACAGTTGTGCACTAGCCCTTCTTTGTTACAGTTCCCCCAATTTTTCTATACTTTTCTGGTAATGAATTTAATGCAATTTTCTTCATGTGGTCTTACAAGCACAATGAGCAGATGGAAGTGCTCGGATTACAGCTAAAAGCAGCTTAAATGCAACTGTTCATCTTCTTTGGTAACAAAATCAATGAATACAAAGATTAATTTCTGACTAATTTTAATTCTTCTCTTTTTCCTCAAACAGCCATGCCCAGTAGGTGTTCTGCTGGAAAAAAAATGCAGGGTTTCAAGGAGGATTTACAGGCGAGAAGGGATAGAGAAGGAGCAGATGAGAGACACTAACATAGTTGAGTGTTACAGGAAAGAACTTTACAATCCTCCCATTCATCCCAACTACTTCCAGGTCTGGATCGATAGTATCAGACTGTAAACTCTGCCTTTTGTTTTCTGTGTAAGGCACTCTGATAAAAGGGCTTGTGGATAAAAAAACTGAGAAGAGTGGTGATGTCTTGTTTATTGATGTTGTCCAGCAGCAGTGGGTATAGAGGTCAGGAGGATTTTAAATTAAATGGGGTTTAATGACACAGTGCACTTTTCTCTGTGATGACTTCCATCCTAAATAAACAACCTGGAGAATTGAAGTAGTTATGACAAAAGGGATATGGCAGCTCTGAACTAAATAAAAAGTTAAAATGCTCACAATAACACTGTGCTGGGTCATGCATCTAGTATGGATCAGATGATACTCATGGAAAATGAATGCACAATGACAGCTAAATTGCCCAGACCATGTGAGCATAGCAGAGAGAGCAAAATAAAGAATAAGGCTCCATTTGGGGTCCTCCCAAATTAAGTTTTCCATACCAAAATTCCAGAGAATGGTAAAAATGTACTGTGTTTTGGGATTGATACTGTGCTGCAGCTAATATCCTTTTCCTTTGGAAATGTGTTAGAACGTTAGTGATCACTGCAGGCCAGGACTTTGTCATAGCTGAGAAATAAAATTACAGGATGATTTTTCAAAACTTAAGAAGATGTTTCAGTCTTGATTGCATGAAGCAATTCCTTTGTGATGCCAAAACCAGTACCTGTTTTCTTCACTGATATGTTACTCAACTTTTGTTGATACACAACAATTTTAGCAGGTAGTGAGTCATGTGTTCTGTTTCTGTAGGGCTGTCCCCTAATTTTTTTTTGGTGGTGTAGTTTTTGCAATGAACTTTTTATTTCTTCTAAAGCATAAAATTTTACATGATATGTGGCAAATAGACTGAGATAAAGTAGAAGGGGGAGTCTAATGGGGAGCTCTAACATTTATAACTTAGTCAAGATTTCTCTTATAAGTAATGAAAGCATTTGCAGTGGTAGCCACATGTGTGGGAGTCTTCTCCCAGCATCTCCAGTCATGTGACACTCTGGAGTGACCCTGACAGAGCACACAGGGCTGGAGGGTTGAGGGGCTACACATGCAAATCTGGAGGCTACCTTGAACTGTAGGCTGAAAAATTTTAGAAGACACTACATCATGGAGGAATGGGGGAAGATGTGAATATTTGAAAGGAGAAAGAGGTCCTTTCTTTCTGAGGATGCAGAAGGAAACAGTAGAAAATTAATGTAAAACAAAGAAAGGCAGAATTTCCATAGCTGTTTTTCATGGAAAAAAAATCAACTGTCTTAATAAGTAGCGCTGTCTCACCTAAACTCATTTAGGGACCAGCCCTTGGCTAAAATTTTGATTAATAATTATGAGAATGTTTCCTATCACCTACAGCTTTCCAGGGAGAAAGACAAAACATGGACTGAATCCACTGGTAAATCCCACGCTTTATGAAGCTAGTAATGAATCATGATTTCTCTTTTGTATTAGCACTACTCGCACAGCATTCATAATGCCCGAAACCATAGTAATGCACATATTCTATACAGTGAGCTAATTGCATCCAGAATTATTTGTTTAAAAATAAGATGACTACTGAAAGACTTGTTTTAGGATGTAAAGCAGAGAAAATTACTTCTTAACATGACATGTGGCAAAGGTTTTCTAACAAATAAAGGAGTATTTTTACTCTTCCTAGTCCTTTGTGTGTGTCTGCACATATAACAGCTATTCAGAAATAAGACAAATTTGTATATATTGATGTAACGGATTTTGAAATTTAAAACTCTTCTTGCTTATTTACTTTTAATTTAAGAGAGCTGTTCCATGCATACTTGCATGACAATATACTTGTAGTTTTTAGTTCTAATGAAGAATGGAGTTTGCTGCATTCTGACTTGTTTTGTTCACAGCTGAGAGCACTTACAGATGAGCCTCTGCATTTTTTAACACAACACCAACAGACACATATTCAGACTATGTTTTTATTACTAATGAAGCAATAGTCAGTAATTTCAAGTATTGAATCTGATATTGAACTAATGAAAGACAACACTAATGCAAATATGCCAGGTCATTCTTTCACAATGCGTTTCACAGTAGAACTCAAATTTCATGTGTGTAGTTGAACTGTGCCAACATACTCCACTGCTACTAAACCTCAAAAAAGGATGTTGTTATAGAAAACAATTTTTTAGTGATTTTAAGACCAGCCCAATGAGATTCAGGATATTTATCTTCCAACATGGTATTGGTCAGAAGCAGAACAAGTTTTTTCTTCTCTTAGTAATCATGATTTCATTTTTCAATTATTCCCGTCAATACCTTGATTTATTGCTTTTCTGGCTATTCCATCTCTTGGTGAAACACTCTTTGGCCAGTTGCCATGGAAGTAAATGTTGGAGCTGAGACTTCAGGCTGTGGTCAGATGGACCAGATGTTATCACAGCCCATTTGTTTCTGCTGCTCTGCCGGCCTCCACCCAAGTGAAGGCTCTGCCAATACTCATCTGCTCCCGTGCAGTATTAGTTTAGTTTAGCAGCTTGCAACACCAGTTTAAGCTAAACCACCATATTTCTCAATGAAAATGGTGAAGGGCACTCATACTAAACATTATGAGGGGAGCAGGCAGAAAAGTTTAGAAGTGTTACCTTCCTAAATTCTTTTACCTTAAAGAGACTGATCAGTTACCTACCCTCAGGGCTTTTTTGCTCTCTTCTTGATTTGTCACAGGGTTAAGGCAGAAATCCAGATTTGTTTGAAACAGCTCTGAGAACAGCAGTTCTAGAACACACTATATATATACCTTCTGTTATGCAAGGATTGTTTTCCTTCTTTCTGATATCACAGACATGAACTATCTTCAGAGAACACCTCAAGGTAAATCATGCAGTTTCTTATTAATGTTGCTCTATCAGAGCATCCAAGTCAGTGCTAAGCAATCTAGCAAGTAGAGGAAATGGCGAGTCATTATTAAATTTATGAGAAGCTGGTTCATAAATCCTATTTAATCACTTTTTCTGAACTGACTTGGGAAAATCCTTTAAAGCTGCCTCATTCGATTTGGCATCCACAGTAGCTCAGTGTGATAGAAAAGATTTACCTTTCCCCAGACAACTTCCCAGAGCCCTTGCTTTTCAGCTGACAGCGAGAAAAGAGCCTGTAGCAGTGCATTTAAAATTAGAGTCAGATTTAAAGTCTTCGAAGGAACCTGAATTTAAGCAAAGATTAGGCACATAAAACCAAAATTACAACTCTAGCCCCCTCTGTAATTCCCTCACTCTGGAATTATTGAAGCACCCTGGGTACCCAGCTTATTCACTTCAAAGCTTCACATGGTCTCGTTCTGAATAGTGCAAAGCCCAATGAGGATCCAGAGCTGAGGTGTTTTTCCTAATTTCCCCATGGGGTCTGCTTCAGCAGCTCTCCTAGACACCTAGGAGATACCCTAGGAAAAACAAATATTCATAGGTGGAAAGTGAAAGAAAAGGAGCAAGATCAAAGCCTGATGTTGAGGGCTTGTCCAGGGCAGTGAGATCCTGAAATACCAGGGGACAGCTCTGATGGCTCTTTAATGCCAGATCAGCTCCTCAAGTCTCTCTCCTGAGCTGCAGGTTCCAAGGAGGTGCATGTGCCCATCTTCAAAGATGAGCAGGATTTTGGATCACACATGATGCTCAAAGTGCCCTGCTGGATGCGTCTTGCTGGCCACCTCCTTGAGCTCTAGGCCTCACACATAGCCCTGCTGCAATTCCTGGCAGCAGCATCTGCCTTGAAAGAAGGACAAGGTTCCGAGGCCAGTTTCAGTGCCCAAAATACGGAGTGTCAGAGCCTCACTCCAGCTCAAGCTCTCAGCAGTCTGGTCCCTGGAGTGGGAGAGGAGTCTGGGGCTCACAATGCCTCACATCTGTGACTGAGTTTCTCCTGAGCTGAAACCAGTCTGGAAAGCCAGAAACTTTACCAGTGTGCCAAAAGGACTCTTCAAAGCTGTCTAAAGCAATTATTTTATGCAATATTTTTGAAAGCTTAAGATGTATTTTTCATCTTTGAATTGCTAAACAACACATTTTTTATTTCCCATAGGTTTCAAGTACTTCCCAGCTCCAGAACAGAATTTGTTACCTTATTAATTTTGAGGGAGTTTACTTTTTTGATGACCATCCCTCATGTTTCTTCTAAATCCCTTAGCTAATCAGCAGATCTACCAGGGTATGCTCCTGAAGTATACTGTGCTTACATTTTACATCAGTGACTACTGGCATAGGATCAAAAAGCCTAATTGGGATTAAATATTCATATAAAAGACAGAACAGTGTTAACAGCAGAAGTCTAACTGGCATGTTCCATTTGCCTGCCTTTGCAATAGCTGTGTGTCCCTCTTTTACTCCACCCTCATTCTTGACTTTACCGATTTCTACTTGTCACTGAGCTTATATATAGGGTTTTTCCTTCCCCTTTGATTTAAAACAGTAGTTGTAAAAGCTTGGCAGCTGCCAGGATTATTCTTTTATTTAAGTGTTCAGATTCACTTTGATATATTAATAAATGAGAGACCATTTTCTTCAAAATGGTTTTCTCAACTTCTGCCAGCTTAGAGACAATTTCTTCCAAAATTTGCAGGGCTTCTGAAGATGAACAAAGCTTGCAATGGCTCATTTCTATATAAGCATAGCAGATCTCAGCCTGAAACTGTACATTTAATGTAGCGCAGTTTTTATTACAATATTTTATGACCCTCCGCTACAGCATTATTAAAGATAGTAGTTCATTATTGTCTTCCAGCAGAAGAATTTATTACCTGTGGTTTTTCTTGTTTTCATTGACATAACCAAGTACTGAATGGCAACTGATGTGTGAAAGTTACTAGTGCAGATATTTTAAAAATAAGAGACAGAAAGCAATTTAGGAATAAATTATCAAAAACGAGCCCTGATTTTTTTGGGGTTTTTTTTTTTTTTTCCCCCTTGATTATTGGAGGGAAATTGCATTGTCTATTTTTTCTTATTCAACTTTGTTTGGATTTCTTTTGCAGTATATTGATTTTATTTGTCAACATTGGTTTTTTCCTTTCCTTTGCAGCAACTCTAAAGAGTGCACATCCTTCACAACAACTGGCAGGACACAACACCAGCAGTATGCATGTGTGGATTATTAGGACCTTAACTCTCATGTTGCATTCAGTGATCTGAATTTTCATGCTGCAAATGTAAATGCCATGTTCAATTTTACTTTCTGCTGTTGCAATGCAAGTATGAATATTGCCATTTTCTGTAAACCCAAAAAGATCTGGCAAGGCAACACTGCTTCTGGGCCTGACAGTGATGGCAGTGTTTCAGCTTCCATTAAACAAATGGGAAAAGACTTGAAAAATTAAACACAAAGTTCAATATTTCATAGTGGCTTTGCTAAATGGGACTGGTCCTTCTCTTCCAGGGAACTCTATAGAAAGTGACTTCTTGCGGCAGGCAGAGATGTGCCATGTCTCAGGTGTCTGCACCACAGCACTTCTCAGGCAAGGCTTTTCTCAGCTGGCCAAGTCAGGGGAGTGTGGCCCCAAAGCTCTGAAATACAGACCTTCGAAAAGGTTGCCATCAGAAAAAGACTGGACAAACGCTGCTGCTTCTCAGGATCAGGCCTTGTTTTCATGCAATTCCAAGCAGATCTTCAGATATTCTCTCCTTCCCTACCTAGACCTTAGATCTTACCTGTGCATGTGTTTAGATACAAGCTGAGAAAATTAACAGATGACTGGGTTTTTTTGTTTCGTTTCCATGGCAAAAAAAAAAATTCCCCCAGTTTTCAGGTGCCACTTCTTAATTCCTTCCCAGCAGTGGGGGACATTAACTGTTTGATGCCCAGATCTCTGGTGTAATGAGCTCCTGTGGTACTTTGGGGGTGTCTGAAATGTGGAGGGGTGGCTATGGGTGAAGATGTGTGGGGGCTGGCAGCATAGGCTGTGCTCTGCCTAGCACTGGGGAAGACAAGTAAGTGCAGTGAGAGGAGTCCGAGCTGCACATGCACCTGTACAGTCAGTCCACCAAACGGAGGCTGTGTCAGTTGTTGATGAGACCTCAAAACAAGTATGTTGCTTGTTCAAGAAAGCTGAGGGGAACTCAGTGAGGAATAAAGTGATGCTATTCAGCCTATCATCCCTCCCGGGCTAATCCACAGTGTGGAGGACACTGGATGAGGCATCACTGCTTTGTAAAGCTAAATACCCCTAGTAAAGTTGTGGCTGTGCCTTATATACCATTTTAGTTTCCCTGTGAAATGTAAAAGCTCCATTACAAAATAAACAGCCCAGCAAAGACCTTCTTGAAAGTTAAGTGTTAACAGTGTTTTGAGGATACTCACATTTTCTCACTTTCATATGTATGCAAGCTTGTACTAGAATTGATCTCCTAAGAAAGAGATTATTGCTAAAATATTCTACATAATATTTGATAAAATTTTATAAAATGCAGCTCATAAAATGCGGCAGAATATCTTGTATGGTACAAAGCTGCAAAGTATATCTCATAAAATACTCTGACACATGTATCTTGAAGCAGAGGATAGATCAAACGCTGCAGCAAACGAATTTGGATGACACCTGGCTTTCACAGTGATGGGTTTATTATTGGAATGTGCTGTGCTGGTAGAGGTGTGAGGAGGGAGGGGAGAAGGCAAAGGGAAGGGAAGCATGGAGTGCCATCTTGTGTAATGAGCCAGTCCCAGCCAGGAAATATTATATACACAGAGAAATAGTGTTACTAGAAATGATACGTCTCCATCCTTCCTGGCATAATGACCATTCTGGGCAGGCAGCGAAGTCATAGAAATCTCTCTCAGCTGGGCAAAGCTAAATAGGCAGGAGCTCCCTGGAATATGGTAAACATTGTGTCTGCCTTCCAGTCTCCTAATAATACTTGTTTCTCTCATTCTATGTAAGATGCCACAAGAAAGAAAATGGCTCCAGCTCCTTCCTTGGGACTGTCAGGACAGATGCATCCCAACTGTCATGTTCACGGAGAATTTTTGTTGGAGGGAAGATTTTGTCCTGGAATAAGATCTGCACCTCATAGAACCATAGATCCTGGTATCTGCCTGACTTCTATGGCCCTCTCTGCTGCCCACAGTAATACTCAATGCAGTGTTGACATCCCAGCTCAGGATCCTATCTATAGGATTACTCTTAGAAGGAACGCACATTCACAGAGCTCTGATTTGTAGTCTTGGAAGTGCTATCAAATCCTTAGTATTACTTCTGTATTTCTAGTGGCTCACCTATGATTTCCCACCTTTGGCCATTGCCTTGATAGAAATTTTAGGTTAACTCTTATTTCAATGTGACAATAACCTTTATTAAAAAAAAAAACACAAAACAAAACAAAAAAAAAACCCAACAAACAGAACAAAAACTCAAGGAAAAAAACCACCATGTGTTTCTCTCCCCTTTTACCACACATATCCTTCTTTGCCTTTCTCTGTCCTCAGTATCATGCAAGTTGTACTCAAAACCATCAACCAAGACCGTTTCACCTTCAGACATCCTGCCAGTTCAGGATCTCCCTTCCCCTTTCCCTTCCCTTCCCCTCCCCTTTCCCTTCCCCTCCCCTCTCCTCCCCTCCCCTTTTTTTTCCTTTCTTCGAATTCTTTTGCTAAAATGAATCTTTTTTCACACCTTGAAGCTGCCTATTTTCACTTCCAGTCTTTCCTTTGAACAGGCTGATGATAGAGCTGGCACTTCTTTTACCATCATCTCGAATGTTTTTGCATACTACTGTTTCTAAGCTCTATCTGAATTCAAGGAAGTGGTATGAATGCCATGCATGTAAAAATCTCTATGAGACATGAGCTAGCACAACATTTTGACTTAGCAGCAGCCAAAAAGATGACAAAGTCATGCATTAAATGTATTGGTGGATCTCAAGATGAAAACTAAGACCCCTTGTTAAATAGGCCTATTCCTAAGGAAATCAGTAAATTTTTTACCATTGAAAGTGCCGCATTTCTGTGACTTTCCTGTTTCTCTGTATATGTATAAAAAGTAAGTATAACTGTGGACATAAAAAGAGGAAAAAGTGCATATATAAGTGTGTGGGATGATTATTGCTGCATCTGAATAATTTGTAAAATTAAAAGCCCATGTTTTTCTGGAGAAAGAAGCTCCCCTTTCCTCTGGGGAAGAGGGGATGGAAAAATGGAGTTTTTTAAAGCACTTGGCTTTTCTTCCACCTCTGTCACAAATCACTTATGCACGAGACATCAAGCTGTCACAGCTTTGTGACACTAGCTCACACTTTGAACCTGTTCAAAATATCAAGCATTTGAGAAGTCTTGCTGAGATTGGGGAGAGTGATTACATGCCTGATATTGTCTATGTGGTTCCTGGGGGTGTACTAGCCTCAAGGTGTGTTTGCACCGTAGCTGTTGTTTTGAACATATGCTGGTCATACACAGACTCCTGGCAGCTCCTTCAGTGTCGCAAGGCCCAGCATCCCTGCAGGAAACAGGAAGAATTGGCTGAGATGTTCTCACTGTTGCACCCTGCCAGAGCAGCCCAGCAGCAGAGCAGGTGGATTTTGACTGCTATAACATGGGGACCTGATCCAGAGAGATTACCATAACACATTGTAAAAGTACCCCAAGGCTGTCTGCAGCAGCGTTTGCTCCACTTTAAGCACCAACACCGTTTCCACATTGTTGAATAACCTCTAAAACTTTCCACTGCAGAGAATACAGGTGACATTGGGATTCCTCATCCATCTTCCCTATCACATGTACCCCAGGGCAACAACCTTTGTCTGGGGCTGCTATTTTTACATCCATTTGTGACTCTGTAGTCTTCCCACTGCAACTGAAAAAAACCCAAACACACCAGAACCCAATTTTAGTCACTTGATACACTCTAGATTAATGCAAATATTTCTTCTATATTTTATTCAGTTTAGCTTTCTTATCCTCAAGCCTGTATAGATGGCCTCATTTTACAGTGACTTCATTGATACTTTATAGAAACCTCCCTCAAAATATGTAAGAACAATATGCTGTGGGAGTACAGACCATCCTGTAAGAGATCCAAATTCAATTAAACTACCCATTGCATGAAGTTCTGGAAGCTTTGCTATTATTTATTCCAAAACTGGAAGAAGTTATGCAAGCTTAAATGGAAGACAATCAGTTTATGCAAAATATTGATTAGGTTGTCCAGGGAAATCTCACAAATATAAGTACAAATCAACAATTATACATTAATATAAGTCCCATGCTGAAGTCAACTCATGATTTTAAATACTGTGCTTTACAATAATAAACATAAAGAAAAATGGGGAAATCAGGTATTTAATAGACTGGCAATTGTATTTTAATTAGGCTGTACATTTATAAAATGACATTAAATGATCTCCAGGGAATAAGTAATTTTAAAAGGTCTATTTATATGTATAATACTTAGAAATAACTTAGAAAAACTACCACTGGGGGCTCAGGCAAGAAGGCTCTGGAATGCTAGGGTGCTGGAAGAGGATGGGCTCAGCATCTGGCAATGGAGTTAGACCCCTGCTCTGTCCTGCATCGAGATTCAGTAGCACTGGTCCAGTTTTGTGGATGTCCTCTGCTGTACCACAGGTTGAGTAGCCCTGCTGATGCCTGTGGGAATGCTCACAGGTCAGAGCCTGGCTGATCTGAGGAACAAGTGCTCAAGGAGGATCTGCTCAGGTATGACATCAGTCTAGACAGAGTGTGAGAATGTTCCTGTACTTTTGCCTAGTGAGCAGAAGTACACAACACAGTGTTCAGCTGGCTTGCTCTATAGGCATCCTCTGCATTTCAGGGCACTGCCTTGGACATCTGGCCTTGCACACCTACCCACCTGCTGCATGATGAGATGTGAGGTTTGCAGATGCTGACGTGGACTACCAGCCTACTGACATCACCCACCACTCTGAAATAAAGTACCAGCTTTGAGATGCCACCATCATCTTTATATTACACAACATCTTAATTTGTCTGCTTCCCAGTGCATTCTGCAAACTGCTGTGGGTAATGGCATTACCTCCACTTGGCAGCAGTCCCTAAAACAGCAAAGCTGTGCATGCAGCCTTCCACACATTCCTACCTTATACTCCTTCAGGAAACCCATACAGCAAGAGATGGCCTATGTGAATGCAAACTACTCTCTTGTTTCTCATCTTAGTGCTAGGCAGAGAGAATCCAGCCAGAGCTGTAGTTCTCTAGTTCACCCTCCAGTGCTGCACTGAGGCATAATTAAAGTAGCAGCAGGGAGTAGGGCTGCTGCTTCTCAGACCTCTGGTCAGTTTATACCCATGCACTTCTCCAAGTAATGACTTAACTTGTGCCAAAACCAGGCCAAGGTGACATAAACAGATTGTAATATCAAAGACAGTGCTGTAATCACTATCAAATATAGTGGATCCATCAAGAATACACCAGGGTGCACTAAAACTGAATATAATCACTATTTTATTTTCCATTGCAGAGGGAGATAATGTCATTTGATGTCCATTTTTCACTCCCATAGCACCATGAAAATCTTGTTCTAATGCTGCAGACAGGTAAAGGTTGCAAGCTCCTAAGGGCATCAGGAAGCATGGTCTTTTCAGGGCTATGCTGGAAAAATGACCCATCACCAGTCTCCTTTTAGTGGCAATTTCCCTGCTGATTCTTTAACTGTTTTCTTTTTCTGTCCGGTTGCAGGAATGTGTCTTCAGAACCACTGTGCTCAAGAGTAATGTTATTTGCTCACTTGTTTATTTTGGGAGGAGAGAACAGAAAGTTTTGGTGCTTATTATTTTCTACCTGTACACTTCAATCAATGGCAGGAGCCTGAAAGATGAAACAATGTTAAAGCCTTCAAAGATCACTGCTCACTGGCAGTGAAGACAAGTGTACAGAATTTCCTAGTGTCCAGTGCCTAAAACACCCAATTAGATAAAGAGATAGAGACATTGCAAGGGACAATAGCCTGAAACCCCACAGTTGATCTTTGTGACACTGTCTTGAAACATTGTAAGGGAACTGCACATATTCAAGACCTCCAAAAAAAGAGCTGTAAGAAACAACTCTTATTCCAATAAGGCTCAAGCTTTTTCCTCCCTTATGTGTTCTGTATCTGATTTCCCACGTTTCTCATCATGCTTCCTTCTAACATTTTGTTGCTTGTTCTGCTCCCGGATTTCTCCCATCTGTATTTCCTACTGCTCTTTTAGTGATCTTTGAATACCCTCCTTCCTCCTTTTTGGTCACATACAAGAAACAAGAAAATGGATGACTACCTAGCTTAAAGGAGACAGAAAATCTTTCAGAGAGTATTCTAAGAGGTTTAACTCAAATCAAACACATTATCAACCCCAGGTAACCCAAATTCATCTTACACGATTATATAAAAATATGCATTGTTCAAATGAATATATAAAACATGGATGCAGGACTTCCAAGTGAGATCTGTACATCACTAAATGACTCAGAAAAAAACCACTTTCATTCTTCATCGGCTGACGATTTGCTAATCGTCATAAACAAGCGTTTATGAGTCCTAATGACTGACAGCAGAAAGATGAATTGCATGAAGACCAGGACCGGTTCCAAAAGCTATGGTGTTGCTGCCACCTGAGGTTTTCTTCTGGAAATACAATCACTGTGTGAAGGGTTGCACAGAAATTGGGATGTAGGTGGAAGAGGAATTCTAAAACTCCTTGGTGCCAGGAGATCCTTACCTATATAAGAAGAAGAGCCTGTCCTGGTGGGCAGCCCAAAGCTGACACCTTTCCCAGCACTGTACAAGAGCTGTGTAAGCAGTTTTGAGTGCACACAGATGCCAGCACAGGCAGCCTGCCTTTACCAGTCTGGGCCCGCTCCTTGCCATGCACTGGCACCAGTGCTTTTGTACTGAGACAGATCAGACACATGATCCAACTGAAATCAAATGATTTTTTGACTGCATCTAGAACACTGCACCCCAATCTGAGCTCCTCAGAACGGGAAGAACGTACCAATGTGTAGGATTCAGAAATGTCTTGACTGCTGCAGGTTTTCTCTCTTTTAATAACTTCTCTAACATTTATCCTCAGTACTTTTTTGTGTCCATACTTTCAGCACAAATATGAATCACCACTTGGGTTCTCAGGCATGACACAGCAAAATCCAGTAATTTTCATTGACTGTTGTCATGCAAAATTACTTTTGTACTGGAATTATATATAAATGTATATATATATAGCTTGTACAGAGAAGAGGTAGTTCACCTTGTTCCCAGCAACGCACAATGAGCTTGTGAAATTTAGCATGGAGTGCTTGGCCTCCATGCTTCCAGACTTTGGGTGGAGACACACAATCTATAACTTTGAAACCACATGCAGAATCAGCCTGAAGGAGAAAAGACAACGCAGAAAGAACTGTGCCTTTATAGTGGCATCTACAGAAACTTTCTGCTGTGCCTTTTGCAACCAGACTTGCCTATCTCGCATTGGCCTTATCAGCCATCAGCGCGCTTGCAGCAAGGGTGGGTAAAACCCTCCCAAATCTTCATTTGCAAAGTCTAGCCATGATGATGATGATGATGATGATGATGATGAGAGAAGAGGTGGGGCGGGAGAGAAGGGATGGAGGGTGAAAAATCAGGCAACAAAAATTCAATGCTTGTATTTTCCTAATGCATCAGATTCTTCCTGTTCCTTACATTAATATTTTGTTGTGCATTTTGGCTCCATTGCAGCAATCCCATTTATGTATGTGGTGGAAGAAGAAGCCAAAAAGTATGTCATTTTCAAGAGATTCCTTAAATATTTTCAAATTGGGCAGATGCTTGAAATAAGCATACACTGGATCAGTGCCCAACCACACTGCGTGGTATTTGTAAGTAGTAGTGCGTGGCTAATGTAATAGTTACTTCCATTCTAAATTCTCTCTCCAGCTGTTCATAACTTCCCAAACCAAATTCCTTTTAGACCTTAAATTGTAAATACTTGGCCTCATGCAAAAAGCCAATCTTTGTATATTGGTTCCTGTAAAATCCATCCATTTGAATTCACATTATGTGGATAAGATACAAATGATTACCATGAACTCTAGCTCAGTTTTTTTCATTCATATAACTGAGAATAGCCATGAAGTTTCAAGCATGTTTAAGATTGAAAAATTCAGCCTCTCACTTTACAACAAAACTTCTGCATGTACGCCATGTCACACTCAAAAGTTCACTGAACTCAACAAAAATTTGAGGAGGATCAAGGTTGCATGCGAATGATGCTGAGGGAAGGACTAAGCACCCACAGTCTCTGCCAGGGGCAAGGAGCCATGGGGAAGACCCACAGATGATCTCCATGAAGGTGAACAGGCCAGGGCCCATCCCTGGGGGAGCAGGGGAGCAGCAAGGGTCACCCTCCAGCCCACTGCCAGGCGTGTTTCTGGGGACCAGCTCGTCTGGGGGAACAAGGTCCACAGCCAGGCAGGGATGGGACAAGGCTGGAGATAAGGTCATGTACAACCTGGCTGAGCTGAAATGGGGTCCACTCTAATGCTTTTCATTCTGCTAAGAGCTCTTCACAAAACTAAGCAACTGGACAACACTAAGCAAGTGATTTATAATCCAAATATTTAAAAACTAAGAATTTTTAAGAGAATTAAACAGTTATATTCTTTCGAGACATTGCTTTCTAAATACGTGTCATGACATGCTAGTTCCTACTGCTCTGTCTGTGTATAAATACTACAGAGCATATACGAAAATGTAATTTTTATGACATACCTTGCAATTCTGTCACAAATCACAGTGCAAATCTGGATAATATGCAAATACTGAAAAGCTTCAGCTATTCCTATTAATATATTCAAATATGTTTGCTAGTATAGAGAGAAACTGTCACTACAAAAATGGAGTCACTAAGTAGGTACTTCATATAATACAAAAATTCCTCTTCAAAAAGCACAATAGATGTCAATTTTAAAAAAAGCACCATATGATAATTGCTACTGTTCTGGTTTTGAATGTAGACTGGATATTCACTGGAGGGCTTTGATACACACTCTACTCTGCATTCCCTCCACCTGAATGGTCTAATTCATTTTCTTCATTAAATGCCACACAGTTTAATTCTGTCATCAAAATAAGAAATAAACTTTCAACATTTTCAGAGGGGTTGAAGTTCATACTACTCTTATCCAGTACAAATTAATGAGACTACTGCTAGAGAAATACAGAAGTATTTGCAATATCAAAACCCTTAATGGCTTCTCTTCTTACCTTCACAAAAAAGTAATCCTTAAAATACACGTTGAAGAGATGGGATTGGTATAAACACCAGCAGTAACAGAGTGTTTTACATTGAGTTGTACTGGAGGCTTTCAAAGTCCATTTAATCGTAGGAGAAATTTATTGCTATTGCAGGTTTCAGTTATTGGCAATAAGAGTTTCTCAACTGATGCTGACAGGGAAAACCCATTTCCAGTGCAATTATAAGAGTACTGGCAGAGACGTGGGAGATTATGTGCCATCACATGTCTTGAAAGGGTGCTGAAAATGCTTTTCTTCTCTACACGGGCAGGATTAAATATTCTTTTGCCTGTCTGTCTCATTGCTCCTCTTACATCAGAGTAATTAGGATAAATTAATTCCCATTTGACCCTCTTCAATGCCTGTCGTGCATAAACCATACCCTGTAAGATAACACAAGCGTTACACTTAATCCTCAATACAGCAGAGCACTCAAACATGTATTTTGAGGCCAGATTTAAAGGTATGTTTAAAAAGAAACAGCTCTCAATGGCACTGGTGAATTGGGACCTTAGCAGACTTTCATAGCCACTTCTCAAGGAAACCAGGAGTTAATGTAAATCTTTGGAGAGCGGCACTTCCAAGCCTCAGCCAGTAACACAGCTGCATTGCCCAGCATGCTCTGCCCCTGGACTCTCTACATCCAGGTATTGCTCCATGGGGGCAATCTGCTCAATCACACACAACTTTCTCCTTCCACTACCTGTGACGTTTCCTCAGGATCATCATTTGGTGGTAGCTGAGAACCAGCTTACACAGATACTGCCCAGGGTGGAAGCAACGTAACAGCCCCCGTACACCATGGTGTGGTGAGATGCCCAGAGCACTGTGTAGCCACATATGGAAGTAAAAAATCCTAAACACAAATCCAGATAAAATTCTCAAACCGAAAGTACTCTCCAGCAAGCATTTGTTTTCTTTAGGAATATATTTTAATGTAGTCAACATCAGGATACCTTGTATAGTGTAAGCAAATATTTTTTGTAAAGTCTGACATGGAAATGAAGTGCCATGAAATGAAAATGCCAGTATTTTTTCATAAATTAAAACTTCTGCATTATTTTTCTTAATTAAAGCAGAACAGTGCATTCTATGAGACTATCTATCTAGTTCAAGTATTCTTGGGTGAAAATACCTAGGCATAGGGTAGCTTTAGAATCCTTGATCACTTGGTAGGAAGGACCTCTATTTTATATATGCCAGTGTGGTCTCAGGAAAGCCACTTTCACAGACAATAGTTATCAACACAGAAAGGCATTAGATGAAGTAGAGAGTCATCTTAGGTAAATGTGTTATGAATTTGAATGTAACATTGGCTGATGACAATACAGAAAAAAATAAGACTATAAATGAAAGCTTAACTTCAAATGTAATGGCTTTGAACTTTTTCTATAGTGTTCCAAGTGCAAATTGTTTTTTTAATCATAAATAAATGTTTGGTGGGTAAAGCCTGTAAGATTTGCTGGCAAAGATGCACAGTAAGAGCTATAAATATGTGGGAAAATTTAATAGTTCAAATTTACTCCAAAGGTCATCTAGAGTATAAATGTATTCTCAGAAAAATTATGCAGAAGTTTTATCATTCTCTTCTTCACATGGGCTGAGATTGCAGGAAATAAGTAAGTCCTCACAAAATATAATGACAGGAAGAGAAAAATGCCTGTGCTGTGACTGAATCCAGTTTCTTCTAACAAATTATTATGTGTTCTGTGACATAAATTCCAACCATTAATCACTTCCATAGGCATGAAGCCAGAAGAACAGCACTGTTACAGACCAGTTTCAGCTAACCCTGGAATATTTTACTCTTGAAAAGGTTGCATTTTCTAGACAAAGGAGGTTTACATGCAGCTTGGCAAGAAGTTAGTGTTAAAAGGAAAAGCTAAAACATAAAATCAACTTAGCTTCAACTTCTGAATGAAAGAGTTTTTACTGTTTTTTCATGTGTTTTACCTATATATAAGCTAGAAAACATATATAATCAGTATGTGAGTTACAGCACATAGATGGAAGACTTGTTATTGTGGGATGCAACTCCTCTACCATAAAAGGAAAATGCAAAGTCATTTACCTTGCTTACATCCAATGCTCAGACCACGGGGAAACATGCAAGAAGTGAGTCTGACAAAATAAAAAGAAAGAATAAACATATCCCAGGGAAGATACCAGACACTTTTCCTTTGCTTGCAGATGGGCACAAGGTCCCAGGAACAGTCTTATGCTTAGAACATTTCCAAGACGGCTGTAAGAGATACAGTTCACACTCTTGTCCATAATGAATGGGAATTAACTACACTTTGTGGGAGTACATATATGCTAATCAACACCATTTCTTCTCCAATTATATTTATTTAAACAATCTTTACAGAAAACAGACTGATAGCAAGATCCCCCCAAAACAAACACACTAAAAAGCCTCTTCAGCTGAAATGGCAAAGAGCTCGGATTCTGTCATGGCTGTAAAATTGCAAGACACTACCACATCACAACCCAAGAAAATTATTAGTGAGTTTCCATATGTACATAAATTAAATAAAATCATGTGCAGATACTTTCTATCACCTCTTATGTCTCAAAAACACTAGTCAGTGAGTTATTTGTAATATTCTTGACAGCAAGTTAATTTTCCCTTCTTCTTGTGCTCTATTCTGAACATTTATGCCACAGAGTGAAATTTCAAGTCATTTAGTTCAGCTTTTCCCCCTATTAAAACCAGCCCACATTCTTCAAAAACCCTTACCAAAATACACATAAATAAAACTTACACTTAGAAGACTCAGATTACATAGTGCACCACCTGCCTGGCCTGCCATCAAATAGATGCTGCTACCCTCACCAAAGAGTACATGCACACAGTAGAATAAGAGGGCACATCTCAACTGATTCCTGCTTAATTATCTCTGCCTTCATCCGCACAGAGTCAGTTCAAAGTACACTTACTAATTTGTATTTACCACTAAAATAAGTTCCCAAATTTCAAGAAACCTCTATTACCTAATGTGACACTGTTTATGATGCTACTTTTCAGTGAGACCTGCATGAAAACTCATTACTTAAAGAATACTGAAATAAATCTGAACATACCCAGAAATTTGGAAACAGTTGAACTGAAACATGCACTGCTTCTAAGATGTTCAAGCTGCTCCTGAACATACTTTGAATTATAAGCTAAGTCAGTCTCTGCGTTTCTTGAGCACTGACAAATAAAGAAAAACTAGAAAAAAACATGCACTACAGATAAAAAGCCTCATACAAAACATACAATTCCTGAATGGAAGTGTATAAAAAATGGATGTTTTAGACATAAAGGAGTACACATTATTAAAACATGCAACTGTCAATATTAAGCAAAAAGTCAGCCTTATTTTAAAGTAATTTCTGTTATTTATATTTGAATTCTTTCATGCACTTTGGACTACTTTGCCATAATCCTCTGTCAGATCCAGTCCAACATTTCCATGGGCAATCTTTGAAGGTGCACAGGTAATAATGTTAAAGCTAGTGTAGATCAAAACCACTGCCAGAAATAATGAAATATCTCATCGATATCTTCAGCACCAATCCATTCTTTGGAAGCCCTCACTTATTCATGTGCAACAGTCATTGCTCAAGAAACTTCAGCTGCAAAGAAAAGGAAATATTGGGCAAGAACTTAGGAAAGCAGCAATTTTGTTTTTGCAAAGCAGCATTGTTTCAACCCTATACCTGCTGCAAAAAAATTATAGCATATTTTTGATTCAGAGTATTTGATTTGTAGACTTCAAAGTACATTTTCTCTCCAATCAGCAAGTTTTCAATTAGGTTTTCTGTTTCCTCTGAGGTAAATGTGGCATGTAGATATGGGCATGCAAGGTTTCACATATAGAAAACTGAGCATTTATAAAATTTTAACAGTTTCATGCTTCTTTTCTCCTTTATGTCACCACTACTGCACACTTTTTTCACTGCTGTGTGAAAACTAGTAAATGAAAAGAGAGTGGTATGAGGATGACGAAGCTGGGCTCTGTGACTGTGAAGCAGAGGGAAAGGTGAGACTCCCACATGGGACTTTCCCTCTCTCCAGATACCACAGTTCAGAGCAGCATGCCATGATGGAATACCAACACTGCTGGCAGGTGCTGGGCACTCACCACCTACACCTGCTGAAGGCAGGAACACAGCTGAAGACACATGAAAAACTTTAAGTCTCTTTTGTATTCTCTGCATTTTGGAGCTCTTCGATCTCTCCAAACAAGGTTCACAATAAAAGCAAGTAAGAATGAAATGGGAATGCATTTTTTAGAAAGAACCAAATGTCAATAATAAAGTAATGTAAAAACATAATATTATTGCTGGGTTTTTTTGTTTGGCTGGTTTTGGGGTTGTTTGTTTTTGGTTTCTAATGTTGCCAGAGGTACAGTGTGTGATTTTCTGTCCTTTGGGTGTGGAACCACGATATATCACAAAGCCTTATATTAGTCTCCTTTTTCATTTATGTCACAAGAGTCATGTTGCCAATTTGGTAATGGACTTACCAGGAAAGAAGAATACTCTCTTTTTTATATTTATAATTGATAGGGTTTTTAAAAATTAATTTTAAAAAATTCTTATATTTGAAAGTAATACATATTTTGATATATAAACCCACTCCATTGTCAGAAACTTGACTGGGGTTTTCTTAAACAAGAGCTTCTCACATAAAAGACATTACTGTCACAGAAAAAAGTGGTCCCAGTGTTAATTTTCACCAGTTGTACTAGATGATTTATCTTTTGTTACTTCAGGATAGTGGAAATTGTGTCCCATCAGTCGGATGGGACATAGTGATACACATCTAGTGCTTAGGCTGACTTAACCTAAGAGACAAAACTACAGTTTAACACCAAAATAGAATTGTGCTAAAGTTAGTCTGTATTTAGAAATATAATCAGTGATACCATAAATGGTCTCTACATATTGGTAGATTGTTGATGAATTAAAACATGTATAAAATCACAAAAATGCAGTAGTTATACATTTGCTTTCTGTTCTGTGCAGAAGTAACAAACTTTGCAGATGCAGAATGTCAGTAAGCATCTGAAGAAAAAAATCTGCATTTGTATTCTGAGAACTCAAAAGCACTTAACATGAGTTTTGTAATTTATTGCCATCATGGGAATCATAACTTTCAGGAAAGCCTGTGAGTTTCTCAAACTATATTCCCAGTGTCAACCTATTTACAGAAACAATTTCAATGAGAATTACAAGTGTATGTGAGGCTGATGAAAGCATCTTTTCCCACACTGGTGCTCCTAGAAACTGTCCGTCAAAGCATATTTCAGTATTTTCTACCTTAATGATCATATTTGGGAATGCATCTACACCAATTGTTTCCTAAAAGTAAAAAAAAAAGAAACTGCTGAGTTTTATATATTTTTATCAGTACATTGTTAGAATTTCATTGCTGACTTTAGTGTATTAATTTCTGTACAAAATTCAGCACAGCACAGCCAATTAAAAACATGAATTCATAAATGCTTATGTTGTAAATTGGCCTCTGGAAAACTCGTGTGTACAAGCAGCCAAACCGCTATAATCACTGCTACAACTGGTCTCCCAAGCAGAGTGTGTAAGTGCCTGAAGTTCTGCTTCTACACATTTCTCTGAAAAATAGCTACAGAATATTTGGGGTCCTTTATATAGTTACTGTATTTCTATAGTGTCTTGTAGATAAAACAGTGATCCTCAATAATGCTCTAAAATGCCATTAACACGAACTTAAATTAGATGAATGATACCCTCTACTTCCTGGGAACATAGGATACAAAGAATGTTTCAGTAACATTTTCTAGCATTGAAAAATTTACAGCATTTTTTGTATTAAAAAGACAAAACCACCATGAAGTCAGAAACTTTTGTACCTCTTAACTCTTCAATAAAATCATATCCATTTTAAAATGTTCCAGATGTGCATTTTAGATGGAGGAGCTCTGCTTGGGATTTCTTCACCCAAAATAATATCTGACACCTTCAGCTGCCTTCTAAATGCTTCCACAGTGTAACCACAGCAGTGCAACCTCTCAGCAATATGTTAATTTCATAGAAATATGAAGAGAAAAGCAGTGTGATTTTGGAGAAAGTTTAAGGGAGAATTCACTACCCAAATAACACCTATCATCGATTCCACTCAGGACATAGATGCAGATAAGGTAATTTTCAAAGTATTTTCAGATTGTGTGTGTACTTCCAACTCTAGGAAAAAGTCCTAAGAAGCCCAATATGAAATATGATCCACAACATGTATTTCTGAGACTGCCAAAGAAATGTTCTAACTGTTGGCACCACAGCATGGCTGAGCACCAGCAGGTCCTAACATATCCACTGAGTCATACACTTTTCACTGGTACCCAGTGTGTACCAGAGCTTCAACCTGCTGCACAGAAAGTTATCTGATGTTGCACCAAGCCTAAACACTACTGAAGAACTAATTTGTGCTCTGAGTAAGATTTGAATGTGATATCCACAATGCAAATAGGTGGGTCACTTGTTAACTATTCCGATACAGAGAGAAGTACCTACAGAAATAATTTTAAAATCTATTTTTCTCAGGCAAGGTTCTCTAAAAACCAACAGCAGTAATGAATAACTGGGTTAGGATGCAATACAACACAGATGAACTTCAAATGAGGCATGCTACAGAATGGTCCACAAGATCTCACACACACAGGCCAACTTTAGGGATTTACAGTAGAAATTTACCCAGATCAGTCAACTTCTTAGCATAACTACCACATAATTCTGGCTGCTTTTCTGCATGCTCAGTATCAGCTATCTCTGAAACAGGCTTAAAACCAAGCACTCCTGCTAAAAACAGCTTCCTTTAAATTTAATCATTGTATTTGACCTATCAATTTGATAGGGTTGTGCTTTCCTGAAAAGCAAAAGATATAAAAGTTATGTCTCAACATGCACTTATTCCTTGCCCTTATTTAATGTAATTTAGACACCTCACTTATAGGAAGGCAAGAGCTCAATCACAGCTGGTGTCTTAGAAGAGGTCCTTTTCACAGCACCAAGACAGGACCTATATGGTACAGCCCACTCAACCAGCACATATCCTCAAGTTGGTTGTTGTTAACCACAGTGTGAACATATTGATCCCAAGGAGTAGTGGGCTGGCAGCCGTCACAGGGATTACAATAAAGGTGGTAAAACACTAGGACAGGTTGCCCAGAGAGGTGGTGGATGCCCCATCCCTGGAAACATTCAAGGTCAGGTTGGATGCGCTCTGAGCGACATGGTCTATTTGAAGCTGCCCCTGCTTATTGCAGGAGGTTGAACTAGATGGCCTTTAAAGGTCCCTTCCAACCCAAACTATTGTATTTTTTTGTATTGTATTGTAATACCACCAATAAGCAGCCGTGGTAGTCAAATCCTTCATAGTTTGACATGCAGTGAAACATATAATTCATTCTTTTTATAGTAACAGGGGTTGCTGAGCTGCTTTCTTGTTGCAAAAGTAATGCTTCTGCTTTTTAAGTCACAGCATTAACTTCTAGTGTTCATACATCTCAGTTCTAAAAGCACTGGAAACATTTGACCTTAATTTGACTTAAAAAAAAAAAAAAAAAAAAAGTAGTAGTTTTCACAAAAGGCTAGGGTTTCCCAAACACTTTCAGCATGGATGATGCAGACAAAATTGCTGAAAAAATGCTGAATACAACAAAGATGATTCTCCAGCTCGTAGTCTTCACAAAGGTACCACACACCAATTAATATTTTTGGGTACATCACTGAAAATCAAGTTTTAAAAGAAACATCTAGCTAAAAATTCAATTGTGATTATCCAACTCTCTGGCTGATGAATAAACCACTGTTCTTCCTGCTAGTACCTGAGAATGTCAAGATTACAAAAGATTCATTCATGTTTTAAAAACCATACTTAAATATTAACACACAGTTGAGAGATTTGCCCCTTCCCTCAGCTGCTGGACCACATGCAGTATTCAGGAAGCTGCAGTAGCAGTCTTTTCTGACTGCTGTTCAGAGAGGCATTATGAAGTGAAATGGAAGTACTTTGCTACATCTGGAGCCATGAACTTTGTTTCTGCCATATGCAAAGGGAGTATTAACGCTGGTCTGCTTCAGCCAGATAAGTAACTAACCTTGTGAATAAGCAAAGGGTTTGCCTCTGACCCACTTCCCAAAGAGCATGCATGAGGCTGCCAAACGTCTTGTTCCATCAGCACCAAAACAAACATCTTCCCTCTTTATTTTTCAGTGCTGTGAAGCTCTACCTCTAGCTCTAGTGTCTTGAAAACCACTCAGCTGTGAAAAAGAAAAAAAAAAAAAAATGAGGGGGTTTTAAGGGTTTTTTAATGGGTAAAAGCACCTCATGGCCCAGGGCCCCGTGGTGCCCTTAGTATTTTTCTCTGAAGATGGTGAAAGACACTCAATACCTCGTTTCTTTTTCCATCCTCTGAACAGGGCAAATGCAGAAGTTGCATGTGGCCTCTGCACACTGGGGTCAACCTGTGTGTGATGGCAGCATGAGGAGATAGGGTGATTTCAGCATGCTTTACGCCTTATGAAGCCCCTCTAGACAAAACCTGGGCGCAAGCAGTGCCTGAGGGTGGACTGTGTCCTCCTCTCCTCCCAGCTCTTCTAGCATCAATATGCACCAGAATAACAAAAGCCATACTCTGTGGGTACTTCTGTGCAGACAAAGTTGTCCCAGCAGAGAAAGGGACTGCATTTCCATCAAAGCAGGTTTGTTGACTTGGTTTTCTGGGTGAGCCTCCATCTACAGGTCTGTTCTTTCAAAGGAATAACCAAGGCCTTCAGGTTTTTTTGCCAGCTCCTCCTCCCCCTTTTCTGTCCTTGCTGTGTCCCTATCCCGGTCATGATACGTATTCCACATATGCAGGGTGCCATTGCTTAAGCAGTGGCAACTGGTCACTTTTAGGGTGCTCCAGGGTACCCAAAGCATCTGCCTGGCTTTGCAGATATAACAAAGTACTTAAACAAGCTCAGTGCCTTCCTAGAGGAGCAAATGGAATTGAGATTGATAGCCCAAGAGCCATAAAATAGCATCAGACACTTGTGTTTAGGCATCTGCATGCCATCCTTCTTTCCATGGACAGTGATTGTTGCCCAGGCACTTAGTACACATGTACATGTACACCTATTGATAGACACCTAAATGCAGTTGTTTTTACCTGTTGCTGAATCCTGCTCTTCAATCTCTGCAGAGTAGACCTGACAAAGAGGTGAAAAGCCACTGATATTTTAAATGCAGGGTTTTTTTTGTTGTTTTTTCTTTTTTCCTTTAACAGCATACAGACTGTTAATGTCATTACACATAGGAGTTCTTATCAGGACCGGATTAAAATAGACACTCATACAGAAATAAGCAAATCTGACCTCAACTTTTCAAAATGCCAGAAAATAAAAGGTTCAGAATTAAAAGTGGTCACAACAAAATGAATTCAAATGTTAAGGTAAACTACTTTACATGAGTACATTCAGGTTTTAGACGACAGAATGACTAGCCATTATAGGTGATGTAGGCTGTCCAGTGAGACAATTAAAGCACATTGGAATTTGTATAGAAAGAGTAATTAAGGGTTTTATAAGAAGACTCCATATGGCATTCCCAAAATTCAAGCAGCTCTTACTGCTAAATTGAAATGGAACAAAATAATAGCAAACTCAAAGCAGAGTATGCTTTGATGTTTTGTTCAGAGAAACAAATTCAAGAATGATCCCTCTGCTATTTCACAAGGCAGTGCATCCATTAAATTGGTTTAGTTTGTAACATTACCTGCATGAATAAAGAAAAAAAATGTCCAATCATAAGGAAAGGAAAAATTACCTATATCAGGGCTGTCTGTGTAGCACTCCATATTTCCCTAGGATTCAGTCTTATACATGGAATAAAATGGTAATGCTCTTTTTAAAAGCTCTACTGAAGTAAGAAAGGTATCATTATAGATGAAGATAGATTTCAGACTGATCCTGACCTTAAAATATAAAATACCTCCGCTCGTCAAAAAAGACTGCACCCTTGAAAGATATGAGACTTGTGTAAGTGGACAAACATCTCAAAAGAAGACTTTTAACACTAGGATTAATTTATTAACTATGAGCACTACTCTATTAACTGCAGAGATATATCTGTCCTGAAATCCTGCTTTCAAAAGGAAACATACTCACCCTGACGCCATTCAAAATGTCTCACCAAAATGTGTGAATCAAACCAACATGTCTGTTCAAGAGCTGTTCATAATCCTTAAGGTAATTGTCTGGGCAGTTAACTTCCACATTGTGCTCCCTGCCAGGGAGCTTGCCCACATCAATGGACTACTGGCTATTGCCACCAGATAGCTCTGCTCCTAGGCACAGCCCATTTCTTATTGCATTTGAGACCTCCAGTGAGCACAAGAACCAAAACTAACCTGGCATGTCTTATCAGCAACGCACAGGGGGAATAAAACAGCTAAATGAGGTACAATATGGTGAGGTATAATGAGAAAAATATATAATGCAGATGAAAGATGTGGGCTATCGGAAACAAAGGAACATTGAAAGAATTTTTTTCATCCTGGAATAATGATAGGTTGGCTTCATGACCTGCTTTCTGAAGAGCAGTCTTTCTCATGAAACTGTGAGTACTAAAGAAGATAAACTCTTTTCCCTGGATCAGTGGATTTGAAAATTCACTATCAGGAATTTTACACCAAGAGATGGCACATCTGTCCCTGAGTTTCTTTGGGTTTTTTCCTGTCCTCATGATGGTTTTGAAGGTACGTACTGTACACTTTGAAATATAATTTGGAGTAACTTAAAAAATACCAGTTTGTCTCCACTTCACATGGAAAACTGCATATTTTTGAGCATGAGGATAATTTCACAGCAATTCATGGAATCATGGAATGGTTTGGGTTGGAAGGACCTTAAAGATCATCTAGTTCCAATCCCCCTGCCATGGGCAGGGACACCTTCCACTAGACAAGGTTGCTCAGAGCCCCATCCAACCTGGCATCTAACACTTCCAGGACTGGCAAGCCACAGCTTCCCTGGGCAACTTGTTCCAGTGCCTCACTTCCTCACAGTTCACATTTTTTTTCTCATATGTAATCTAAACCTACTCCAAGTTCAAAGCCCTATCACCTACCCTTGTAAAAAGCCCCTCTCTGGCTCTCTTGTAGGCCTCCCTTAGATCTGGAAAGCTACTATAACTACATTTCTTCAAATTAAGATTCCTCACAACAAAATGATATCCCTTACTTAACTAGCCAGCTATTTGGAAATTGAAAGAAGGAAGTTCACCTGGGGATAAATTAATGGTTAATGGCCATGCACCTATATAGTCAGACTTCCCTCCTCTGTTTTCCCACACTGCTTTGCATCTGAAGCGCATGTGCTGTGCTGCGCAGCCCTGAACGCACATTGCCTGGATGTTACCTCCTTGTGCAAATGCTGGCAGGAGGCCATGGGGCCCCATGTGCAACTGTGTACTCCTGCACAGCCCGCAATCCAGCAACGCTACAGCAGTTGGCCTGACGCATTTTTATGGAGCCATGCAGAGGTCACAGACGTTGCAGCCTGAGAAGAGGAGACCACTTAGTTCTGCCCCAACAACAGCCATGATGATGTGAAGATATGCAGATGTGTATCAGTGATGCTGAGAGGGGTCACTCTGGGAACACTGTGCAAAGCTACAGCCAACGAAGGGGCTCTGGCACAATGATTTAAAAACAAATCTCTGTAAAGAAGCAGAATCCTGGCAATGCTCCAAGTACCTTTCCCAAATACCTCTGAGCAACAGATGGATTTTTTCCAGCAAAGCCACCGATTATGTGCAACGCAGACAAAAGGCACAGAGGAGTTCATGGTCCTTAACCAGGCCTCTAGTGAGAGCGAGCTTCCTTTCCCCATACCAGAGTCCAAACCAGAACCAGGGAGAACAGAAAGCTCTTTCAACCCTGCACACATGCACTCAGAGTGGAAGTGTCTAGCCAGTCCTAAGCGAGTCACTGTGGGACTGTAGTGGTTTCAAATAAAAACAGTGTGATGGAGGTATGTTTATGAAAACATCAAATACAGAAAAGAAAGGCAATGTAAAACACACTTTGATTTTTATAAGGCATATTTAGCAATTTACAAGGTATACTTTCCCAAGTGAGGAATGGAAAATTGCAAAGACATCGAAAGCACTCAGCCAGGCTCTGTGTTATTAAACCTTCATTCAGCACAGTCACTCCAAAGAACTGCTCACAGCACAGTACATTCTCTATGTGACTGCAAGTAACAAAAAAAAGATCTTAAGACAAAAACGATGCTCTCTTTTGGCACGAATATCACAGGCTTTATCAGTATCACTGATGTAAATAATTTTCCATTCCCATCTGCAGCAACTTTGGCAGACTGTGTTTCTCAGTGGTGTCACTGAGTTATTTTGTTGCTTTGTCTCTTGCCTTTCTGAATAAGCTCATTACTGATTCTTGTTGGCTTACATCAGACCAGTATCTTCCACACAGAAGCTGTGTGTGTGAAAGTGCAAAGGCTCACAGAGTTTTTTCCCGTAATCTCCTATCTCCCAGCCTGTGCCTAAATCCCAGGCTAACTATTCCACAGCTTTACCCTAATAACCCTTAAAATTGAAAATTCCCAAGTTTTCATCCTGAATCTTCCCTACTGCAGTTTAAGCTGTACTACCACTTATGTAATACTTCCTCCACAGCTGGAGAATTGTAACTGCCATTTATAAAGTATTTGAAGACTACTACTATGTCTGTTCTTCAATTGTCTCTAGCTTTAAACTATTTGCAGGAGTCAACTCTGTGGCTACGCTCTGAAATTTTTGGTTTCTCACACAGAAGTGAGGCCAGCGCTAAGAGGCACTTAAAACTGCACTGTGTGTATTAGGAGAAGGCAGTACCAGATGCTTGATCAGAACTGTGAATACTTCTTCTGGGAGAACATCAGTGTTCTGCAGAGGCATGCAGAAGAAAGCAAGACAGTGTAATTATTTCAAATCAGGTACTATTCAACAATGCAAATTATGCATCAATCTCCAAATTCAGGATTAAATCTGAAACATATTTTTCTGCAGCAATTAAAAATGCCAGATAACACTAGGGAAACCATAAATACTCCCCAGAATATAAAGTCACATTCAAAATCTTTGTCTCTGCAACTGAAATGTAGTATCTTAATTCAGTAGAAAAACTGCTCAAAACTATTTCATCATACAATCATATAACTGATTTACTTCTTCCTTGAGAAACTGAATACTGTTGAGGTCTTTATTTTCCAATTCTTAAAAGCACTACTAGTCTAATCTATTACATAAATTTCTGAAGTGTCAATTGCTTCAGTTTCTTGGCACACTTTAGATAACATTCACAATCTAAAAACCCAACATCCTGCACACCCCATGCCCCATCCCAACCCCCAGCTTTTGTGGATTGCTCAGTGTGAGCTACCACCTTTGCCAGCCTTTGGGGGGCAATCCCACAAGCAGAAGGTGCGATGTACGTGGTGAATTTGGGTTCTGTTGAACTACATTGAGTCTGGGGGACGGGACACAATGCTGGGAGACAGCTGTTATAAAAACACACCTTGTTAAAGGTTTATGAATCATAGAATTGTAGAACCAGCTGGGTTGGAAGAGACCCCCGAGATCAAGTCCAACCCTTGATCCAACACCTCAGTGATTCCTAGATCACGGCACTAAGTACCACATCTAGTCTCATCTTAAAAACCCCCAGGGACGGTGAATCCACCATGTCTCTGGGCAGGCCATTCTAATGCCTAACCACTCTCTCAGTAAAGAATTTCTTTCGAATATCCAACCTAAACCTACCCTGGCAGAGCTTAAGCCCGTGCCCTCACCCCTGGCGGGGCACACACTGAGGGGCTGCACCCGCGTCCTCCTGATCAGGCCCCACGAACGCAGGTACGCGACGGCAGCCCCGGCTCGGCGGAGCACGGTAGGCAGAGGTCACTCAAACGCGACAGGCAGCCACAGGCCGCGTTTCTTTCAGTCCCGGGAACTTCCCTGCCAGGCCTTCCCTCCCGACCCCACAGGGCCGCGGGACGCACAGTCGGACGGACAGGCCGCCACGACGGAGGCGCTCGGCCGCTCTGCGGGCCGCCCTGCCGGGGCGGGGCGGGGCGGGGCGGGGCGGCAGCGCAGGCGGCGATGGCGGCGGAGCAGCGGTACCCGCGGAGCTCCATCGAGGATGACTTCAACTACGGCAGCAACGTGGCCTCGGCCAGCGTCCACATCCGCATGGGTAGGGACTGCGGAGCAGGGAGAGCCCCGCTGCCGTCCCGGGCCGGGCGGTCGGAGGGTGTGGGTGCGCCCACAGGTGCCTCTGTGTTACCCTGAGGCCGCCGCGGGGTCTGCGCCGGGTTTGAACGCGGGTGCAGGCCCTGGGTGCAGAGCCAAGGGGCTACCGAGTCCAGGTTAAGCCTCGAGGGTGAGGGACCGCGGCCCTGTCATTTAAGTGTAAAGGGTCGTCTCATGAGAAGGGTTAACCCGGTGTAGATCCAGACTTGGCTTTGCCCTGAGCCCAGACATAATACAAGAGGTGCAAAGACCCTGGAGAGATGCCCTTCCCTGAAGGGGTTTAAGGAAAAACTGGACGTGGCACTTGGTGCCGCGGTCTAATTGTCATGGTGGCGGTGTTAGGTCATAGGTCGGACTCGATGAGCTTACAGGTCTTTTCCAGCCTAATTGGTTCTGTGACTCATAAGTAGTTTTTGAAGTTTAACCGTGAATTTCTTCTGTGAGGTGCTAATATATTGTCTCTTCCGCTGAAGCACTTGGTGTGCAGTGAGGTCATATTAATGCCCAGGAAATACTGCTTTACTGTTCACGTGCAGGTTTAAATGCATTGAATAGTCTCGTAGAATGTGTCTAATCATTAATTCTTACTGAAGCAGTTATAGTGTTACTGGATATGTTTTGGAATAAAAACAGCTGCATGTTGTGAAATTCTATTTCTGATAATCAGGAGACCTTTTCCTATAATAAATATAGCTTTTTGTTGTATGAAAAATTAAGGAGGCAAAAGCAAAAGTGAAAGAGATAATACCATTAGTAAAATTGCTTATGCATTTGGTAATGTGGGGAGAAAGCTATTCTTGCTAGGAGGGTAATTCTAGGTTTGTTCAGTTTATCACAACTGCATAGCCTCAGTCACTCGTGGCTTACAAGTGGACTTGACTTTACCTGCTGCAAGCAGGTAATTCGGCTTCTTGTACGATGTATTCTTAAACTTGTTTAGGGTGTGCTATCAATGACTGCATCGTTTCTCCTGTAAAGCCTTCCTTTCACTGCATTTTGCCCAACAGACTTGGTGTCCTTACATTCAGAGCAGGGAATCTCTCCATGTCCTGAGCTACTCGCCACTTTCCATAATTTTAGAATTAAGAAGCCTGTAAACTTAATTCTGGGATTTTTTTTTATTTTTTCTGCAGTCTGCATAATTTAGGTCCATTATCTGCCAGTAACATGATGGAAAAGATATGCTGTTAATACAATAAGGCTAGGTGTACATAGGTTTTTAAATAGTCCAAAGTAAATTCCTTGCAAATGTTTTCTGTGTTTGTTTTGTCATCATTAGTATTGGTTAAGTAATGATGTCTGGGAATGAATGCAATTTTGTCTGTATGTAATGTAATAATGTATATAATGATAGGTGTGTGTATATATAATAAAAATGTAATCAATATTAAAAAGTATCAATTTTTTAAATGAAAAATATCTTTTTACAACTTTGTGCTTTTTTACTATGACTTTCTAATGGTTCCTTATGAAAGTGAAAACTTGTATCTGATTTACTGTTGAACTCTGTAAGTGTAACTCAAATGTAATTTCATTTTCCTATTATTCTAGCTTTTCTGCGGAAAGTATACAGCATTCTTTCCATTCAAGTTCTGTTGACCACAGTCACATCTGCAATTTTTCTGTATTCTAGTGCAGTGCAAGCATTTGTTCATGAAAGGTAAATACTAAAATTAAATTGAGATTTTTAGCATATGTTAAGTATAGTTTATGTAGTTTGTTGCTCTGGAACACTTCGGTCTTCCTAATCACTTTTACACCCTGTGTTTTGATTCTGTAATAGAAGTTTTGCAACTTGATTAGGAAATAATCTTTCTTCTTGCATTTTCTCTTTGGTTTATTATGAAAATTTTGTTATAGTGAGAGTTTATTTTAATCAATGCTTTATTAATAGGTCTTATTTTAGTATTTATGCTGTGCAAACATATGCATGAGTTGCCAAACATCCCAGTTACTGACATTTCTTGTTTTATGGTCTAAGTACTTTTAGAATCTCTGTGGAATGATACTGCTTATAGGTACCCGTGTCAATAACTAGAATCATGTCTTACTCCTCTTCTTCCCTCCCCTATCTTTGGTTTTTTGGTGGTGTTGTTGGGTGGTTGGTTGTTTCCTTGAAAACTAGTCTGCTAAAATTTCCAAGGGCTTCCATCTCAGGTTTTCATAATTACAAAACAAGTCTCAATATGCAAACTGTGGTGAATGGGCCTGGAAAAAGAACAGCTGGAAAAGGAGTCCAGTTTCTGTTTTCCTCCGAGTGCACTCGCAGACTTTGCTTTTGCTTTCACTTCAAAGCCCAGACACAAAAGGAGGATCAAACACTGTATGAAAGTTTCAGTTTCTATTTAAGCTGTAGTATATGCAACGGAGGTTGTAAAACTACAGGTTTTTTTTACTTAAATCTGATAATTTAAAATTGACTTGCTTACTTAGAACTGTTGTAATTTTTTGATTTATGTTGGCCCAGTTTTTTTCTTGGAGGGCTGCTTGAATGATTTAATGGTACTTCCTGGTCAGTATTGGTTTTCTTTGGTGCAGTTAGTGCCCATGTTTGTTGCATTCAAGTGTTTATAAAAAACACTTCCCCGAATGTAGAGTTCATAATAGGTAAAATATGGCATAGATTTAAATGCATCTGTACAAAACTAAAATATTATCTTCTTGATATGGGTTCATTTCCTGGTAATGGATTCCTGGGTAGTCTTTTGCTTCAGTATGAAGAAGTTTTCTTTACTTGTGACTGTTCTATTTTTAACTGATTATCTGTAATGATATGTTTTAGAACAGTTTTATTTTAGACTTGCATTACATATATTTTGGATATCTATATCTAGCTGAGCACTTTAAAACTTGGGTTTATATTTGGTTTTCAGTCTTTCAGATATTTCAGTTAATTTTGACTATTTTTTTTTTATATGGAACTTTACAGGCCTGCCTTGCTTTTGATATCTGTGTTTGGATCTTTGGCTATAATTGTGGCACTGACCCTCTACAGACACCAGCACCCTGTTAATTTATATCTGCTGCTTGGATTTGTAAGTATTTATAAATTAAATTTTAATAGTCCCTAGAATGTCTTGCATTGTGATGAACTCTTTGAAGCTTCTGGTGAGTAATTTGTTTTTCATGTATTCCTTGAAGTTACCCTACATACTTATGAAGGTCTGTGCAACTTTTTGGAGATTCTGTGCACAGGTTTTTTTCTGGATAGCCTCTACATCAGATTTCTCTATGTGTGTAGAAATCTATCTATCTGTGTATCTTCTCTGATTATTCTGTTGTCAGGCATTTTTCTATGAAGCTTCTCACTGGGAAAGGAAAAGGCATTTTTGTTACTTTATTTTTTTAATGGACAACCTCCAGCAGGGACCTAAACCAGCCCTATGTGTTTATTTCTTCAGTTGCTGTCTTTTTAATGCTAAATTCTGAGCATGTTTCCAGCACAGGCAGGTTAGTCAGAGCTGTCCTTAAATTTCAGTCTCCTGCCCGATGTTATGAGTTGGTAGATACAGACTAATGGTTGCTCTTGGGTATGTTGGATAATGTAGCAAATCAATCTTCTGAAAAGTCACAGTAGCTCAAGTAAAATTTGATGCTTTAGGTGTTGCCTAAATTGTATTTGTGATAAAACAGAAAGACATCTTTGCTGTGTAAGCAAATAGATTGCTTGAATGATGAAACCAGTTACATGTTTCCTGGCTTCTGAACTCTTGCAGGAGAATAAAATGTTTAAAAACTTTTAACAAGTGCAGTTGTAACAAGGAGTGATGTAATAGTTTGGCCAAATGTGGTGTGGGAGTTTGTAAAATGACAGTTTAAGTATTACCTTATGTAAGAATGGAAGAATTCAAATCTCTCTGTGATAAATTGGTTTAAACAGAATATGGGTTAAATGTTCTGTTGTTTACAACCCCTTGGTTCATGACTTAGTTTTCTCCTATTCTACTCTGTTGAAACTTAATTTGAAATTATCATTTAGAAAAAACTCTGGGTCCATATTAGCCTTCCTCCTAGACATCAAAAATATGTTTTAAAATTACCTGTTTCAAAACAAGGATGAGTGGGAAAAGAAAGCTGATGCAGACACTTTATATTAGTATTAGACAACTGTGTAACAAGATATTAAAAGTGTATTAATTTTATAGTCCCCTTGTAAAGAGTGTAATAAGAATGCTGTGTATTTTGAGTAGAAATTGTAAATGGTGTTTTTCTGTAGGGGTGGTCTGTCGCTCCTTTTCAGTTTGTATGTAAACAAGTAGCACAAGTACGTAACACAGGTTCCAGCTCAGTAAGACAGTGTGATTGCCATTTTCTTGTTGAAAACTAAACACGTTTTCATATACAAAGATTTAACAGGAGACCTAATGTAATCTGTGCTGGGATTATGTAGCAGAATGGGACTCACTGCATGTGAAGTCTCTATGTTAGTGTTTTGTGATCTGTTTTTTTTTTTTTTAACCATGTAATTTTTTGGTTTTGCTTTTTGTAGACGCTCCTGGAAGCACTGACAGTTGCCATTACAGGTAAATTGTAGCCATTCCCATTGTCTGGTTCCATAAAGAATTTGGAAATGGAGTACTAATTGCCATTAGAGCTTTCTAGATGTGACTAAAATAATAATGAATCCTGTTTGAAAATTTTAATGACAGTGATATAAGTTTAGCAAAAAACAGGGAATCAAGGGAGAAAACTGCATGCTGATCAAGAACTGAAACTGTAGAAACCTGAAGTGAGAAATGAGTTGTGCCATCCATTCTTTCAGTCTACCTGGCAATGTTCTTGTTCTATATGTTCAATGTTCTTTGAGGCAGCTTTTAGCTGAGCTCATTTCTGTAATCTTTTTCCTCCTATTCCCTAATCAAAACTTTGAACCTTTACAGAGGATGGATTTTTTTTTTTTTTTCCACTTGCTCCGGTATCATGAAAAGTTCAAATATCTCTTTCCCTTAAGATCTCACCTATGCTTAAAATATTTTTGGTTTGTTTTGTTGCTGTTTCTTTAATGGTGATCAGGGAAGACCTGTTATTTCCTTATCGGAAGCTACAGCTATAAATTAACTGTCAAACGTAGCTAGTTCAAGGCCCCTGAGTCCTATGACCACGAATTTGAAGTGCAAGGACACATTCAGGCATAATTTACTTTTTCTTGTTCGAAGTTGTTTTTTTCCCTGTCTGTTAAAGTTTGAACTTTTATTTCTTCAAAATATAAAATATATAGTGTAGTGTTCTTTAATTGACACATTACCTTTTCTGTTTACAGTGAGTTTCTACGATGTCTCCATTGTCTTGCAAGCCTTTATTCTTACTACGGCTGTATTTCTTGGATTGACTGCATATACTTTGCAGTCAAAGAGAGACTTCAGCAAGTTTGGAGCTGGGTATGTTTGTGATACTGATGATCTTTTAATTTTTTTTCTTAAGGTTGTCTTTCCTTTTTTAAAGCTAGCTTTGCAGGTGTAATAAGGAATACAGGTCAATAGAACCTGCTTCAAGGGAATGGTGAGGTGTTTATTTATTTAAAATTACTAATTTTACACAGTTCTGCTTTCCTGGTAAATTCTTTTCTCTGATTATGATTCTTAAAAACACTGGAAAACTAGTTTACCTCGATTTTTCACTGAGACAGAAGGCAGCTATTTCAAATATTTTTTAAAAAAAATTAAAGTGAGAACATAACTTTTGACAGCTTTATAAAACTTTTACTGCTGACACCAGTTAACAGTTGGCATCTAAGAAGAGGTTTTGTAAGCAAGGAGAATATTTTAAGTAAAGTTTAAAAGAAAGCATACTGTTGCTCACAGTTATTGTTTGGTTTTTTTTCAGCCTCTTTGCTTGTTTGTGGATTTTAATCTTCTCAGGTTTCTTGAGGGTAAGATACCTTGTGTTCACAGTTAAAAGATATTCATAAAATCACAGAATGCTTTGGAAGGAACCTTAAAGATCACCGTGTTCCAACCCCTCCATGCTATGGGCAGGGACACCTTCCACTAGACCAGGTTGCTTGGAGCCTGAGCTATTACTGACTTCTAGCAGAACAAAAAAGATTTTGGACAGCCCAATATAACTTAGTAAAGGAAAGTTCCTAACCAGATCCATTACTGTTCTAAATCACACTGCTGAACTTTTTAACCACTCCTTTCCAATTTAGATTTTTATTGGGTGCTGTTCTTGTAATGTAAAAGTGGTATTTGTGTTGACTGACAAAATTTTTCAGTCGAGATCCACTGCTTGATTATGAGAATGGGAAGATTATTTGGGGTTTAGCTATTTTTTTGTTGCTAATATTCTGGAGACCAGAGTTTGCTCCTTCTTAAATGAAGGCACTTTTACTCGGTTAGAGACTGTGACTGAGGAGTACATAGAATAAGAACACTGAAATGTCATCATATTACCATGTTTGTGTATAGAACAGTAGAAAGACTGTGTTTTAAGTGTGGCATATCATTATGCATGGATTTTAATATTAAAATGGAATTTACAAATATTTTTCTTGTTTTATCTGCCTCCAGCTGTTTTTCTATAGTGAGACAATAGAGTTGGTGTTTGCTGCTGCTGGAGCTCTTCTGTTCTGTGGATTTATTATTTATGACACTCATTTGCTGATGCACAAGTTGTCCCCTGAAGAGTACATACTGGCTGCAATCAATCTCTACTTGGACATCATCAATCTGTTCTTACACCTGCTGCGTTTATTGGAGGCATTTAATAAAAAATAGCCAAAAGCTGTGTGGTTTGACTGCAGTGCAATTAAAGTGAAGCATTTGGATAATCTGCAAACTCAGTAGTACTGTCTTCTAGAGACTGAATCTTTATTGTTTTTTCATTCCATGAATATTGATCTCTCCTTAGAAAAAAAGGCCTTTTAATGTAGCTACAGTTCTTGGCTAGACCATGTATTTTACTCTGCTAACATGCTGCCATCATTACAGTCACTTTTTTAATCACTTAATTTGCACTTGACATAATGATTTAAAAGTTTGCGACCTTATTGTTCCAGAGTAAGCTTTTGTGCTGTTCTGTAACTGCTGGAAATGTCTTTGGGATTGATCATAAGTGTGTGTACCACATAAGGGTAGCCTGAGTTTGCCATTGTGCAGTGTTTTACTAAGCTAATATTTTTCTAGTTTTTGTTTCATTATTGTTATTTGTTTTGTTTAGTTTTTGTTATGTGTTCTGACAGATACTCTGTTCCTGTTAAGGGCTATCACTATGGAAGCTGTGAGGGTGTTAAAGGGAATGCTCTTAATTTTAGTATTATTTATTGCCTGTCTTTCAGTGGCCTGAAAAATCATTTGGAGATAGATTCTGGGCTTTGATCAACTGGTGTTTATTATGGTTAATTGTATCAATAAAACCTGGCAAGACTTTAGTCTCTTTTGCAGCTGAGACTGGAGAACTTAAGGGTGCTGAGAATGAACCTTGCAGCCCTTTGCTGTCAGGGGAGAAAGGCTGTGACTGGCTGCTTCCCGAGCCATTGAGATCCTGGAGGGGCAGGCAGGGTGAAAACAATTGTGAAAGCCTTTTTTGCTTCCAGTTCAGTGTTGTTACTGCTCGTCTGTGAGAAGTTAACCACGAGGCAACGCAGTAATTGTGAAAAGATGCATATCCTGCCACAAGCTGTGACGACCTGTGTTTTCCGTGCTGGAACTGGACTGAGGCTATTGAACTGCGACTGCAAATTAGTTTGCGCGACTGTGATGATCTCTCTCTTCTGCCTTGGGGTTTCGTTCAGAAATGCGTGGCAATAGCTAAGAATAAAACCTCGCTTTTTTCCTTGTGACGAAGCACGTTTATTTGTTCTCGTACCGGCCCCCACCCCTCCAGTGCCCTTGGTACCCGGCCTTGGCAGGATAGCTGCGCGCTCACTCGGAGAGTTACGGTACGGCCTGCCCGGCGGCGCGCCACCTTGCGCATGCGCGGGCGGCGCGGCGGAGGCGGAGGGGATTAGCGGCGGCCTCGTGCGCGGCCCGGTGAGCGGGGAGGAACGGGAATGGGAACGGCCCGTGTGCGCCTTGCCCTGCCCTGCCCTCCCGTCACCTCACCCTGACCGTGCCCGCTTCCCTCCCCGCAGGACAATGGCCAAGAGCCTGAGGAGCAAATGGAGGAGGAAGATGCGGGCCGAGAAGCGGAAGAAGAACGCGCCCAGGGAGCTGGAGAGGCTGAAGAAGATCCTGGGAAGCAACGTGGATGTTGTCATGGAGGAGGTCAAGGAGGTGGCGACCGTGGTGCCCCCCGAGAAAGTCCTGGAGCAGAGGGGTGAGCGGGGCGCTGGCGAGTGTTCGCTGCAGGCACCCACCTGCAGAGGCGGCCTGCAGGGCTGTCCCTGTGGCTTTCACTGGGGGGAGCAGGCGTGTGATTATCACAGCCTGAGAACCGCGAGTCGGAAAAGTTTCGTGTTTTAAAGGTAGAAAGTGCTGTTAAAGCACAGAATCTGGTCATTTCGCAACACTGGCATCAATATTGCACCTGTGGAACAAGGTTATTAAATAACATTTGATTTTTAGTATGTAAGGTAAGTAATATGGAGACGTACTGTGTGGTATTTTACGGAGAGTCGTCTCTGAAAAGATGAGTGAATAGTCATCGCTTAGCAGTTGTTCCAGTCAGAGCACTATATTTGCTGTTAAACAAGAGGTAGGATATAGTTTCCCTCCTAATTTAAGAAGGAAACTAAACATATAAACTGAATCTAATGCAATTTAATTGAAATATTAATCAATAATATAGTGGAGTTTTTTTGCTGTTTCAATATACCTTCTGAAGGTAGGAGAGGTACAGAGCCAGCTTCAGTATACTAATTAATGCTGCACTGCACATGGTGCAGGAGTGGGTGGTGTTAGGTGTCTACAGATAATGGCATCTTCCTCTTTGTGCCTTAAATAGAATATAGTCTGTAAAGAAAGTAACCCTGGAAATGGAAAGAAAGGTTCTAATTACCTGCATACTGGACAGGAGTCAGAAAGACACCTTCTCTTTCCAAAACTGAGGTCCAAACTAGATCATAGGGTTTTTTGCTTTTCCAATTTATGGCACTTAAGATATTCTGATATTGAAAATGGAAAGAGAATATTATATAAAAATACCTCTCCAATTTAGGATAGCTTAAATTATAATTTGAAATTTTATCCATGGTTCTGATTTGTCCTATAAACCAGGTGTAAAAGTTGTTTTTTATGGGATTGTTAGACTTGAATTTCTGAAATTCTGATGTTGAAGCTAATGGAAAAAAATCGTTGCCTTAAATCTAGTTTCTTAATTAAGTGCATGGCTACCTGCCAGTCCTTCACCTCCTTCCAACTCTGCTGGCAACTTCTCTACAAGCTGCTGTTGTCACTTGGCTTTTGCAGAGAGAGAGCAGCCTCAGAAATACCTGAGAGTGTATGTATTTCACAAACAGTTTCAAGTTTAGTGAAAATATTGGTGTCTTCTTTGAGAGGACTTTTCAGCACTAACTGTGGATACAAGGGAGTTTGCGTCACCAGATGTGAACAGAATTGAAGTAGATAAAAACTTTATCTGGAATATGTACTTTCCATAGACAGGTAAATAATTTTTCAGCCCAATAAAGTATATAGGTATATATTAGGGTCATGTTACTGTGTTACTCTAAGGTATTTTTCACAGCATATTGTGATTTCCACCACCCCACCCCCAGTTTTTTTGTTAGTAAAAAAATAAAAAGGAAGACGTGATTATCCTTTGGTCACAAGTGGCTTTGTAGCTGTTTTTAAACTTTGTAGGGGTGCACATATTTTTCAAGATAATCATCTATTGAGTGTGCTTTAATAACCAACCTTTATAGTTTTTTGGGTTTTTTTTTTTGGTCCTTCTCTCTTCATCTTTAACCCCATTGATAAGTTTTCTCTATGTCCCTGGACAACTTCTGCTCAGTGGGTTTCTTCGTGTTTCTAATTCCTATAACATCTTTGGGATTGCAAAATATGATGAAACCATCATGCTGTGTGAACAACTGGTATATTTTGTTCAGGAATATTTATTTAGTTTATGTTGCAGCATGTGCTTTTTTGCAGTCAAAATTAATGTAACAGATTAAGCTGTCATGTAAAAGAAATCGAAGAAGATTGTGTACGTGGTGTTGAATTTTTTGGTGTTGTGTTGTTGGGGGCTATGTCTCCTATGCCATTTGGAAAACTACACTGCCATGTTGTGATACCTCATGAGGTTTCTGGAGCTGGAGCGCTTTTACTGCCTGTCCCATGCTGGATCAACCTTTGGTTCTGGCACCAGGCCCTTGGGCCATGTGCTAATTGCCTGTTGACTGCAAATACTTGTATCCCAGCTTAGGGCTCCCTAAGCACATCTGTGGTGCAGATTCCTGTAGGCTATCAGCAATGCTTCAACTACTGAAGCAGCACATAGGCCTTGTCCTCATGAGCTTTGTCTCCTTACATCATACAGTGGCAACATCCTAAAGCTTTGAGTTGCACACAGATGGTTTGGAAACAAGGTTGAAATGAAATTATAGAGCACAGTTCCAATCACTTCTTAGCAAGGCGTTCCTCTTGCCGTCTTGTTGTCTCACCAAGACATGATATTCATAGGGTGTTAACTAGCTGGAGATGCTACATTTGGGAGCAACCATGCCATGGACAGCCTTCCAGATCCTAGAGATGAAGGCTCTCTTTCTGCTTGTAAATGTGTTAGACTTGACCTCATGGTTATTCCTTGAGGCAAGTGTGGCATCACTGGCTTGTTCTTCATACCATGCTTGTATTTCAGCTTTTTCCTTTATTCTCTTTACCTGTCTTCATCTTCCACACAGATTAATTCCAGTATTTTACTCACTGTAAATATCTTTCATTTTCAGATGACTGCAAAATGGATGTGGATAATAAACGAAACAAAAAAACCCTACTAGACCAGCATGGACAGTATCCAATATGGATGAATTCCAGGCAAAGAAAGAAGCTTAAGGCACAGCGTGTTAAAGGGAAAAAAAAATCAAAATTGGCCAAAGGCCTTGTCTGGTAAAATCAGTTTTGCAAGATCATGAATATTTTACTCAACAAAATAAATTTCTCACATACTTTCATGGTATTTTTGTGCTTGGTCACTGATTTATTGTGTTGAATGGATTTTTGAAGAGACTATTAGGCCAGCAAATGATAAAACAAGTATGGTGTCTGCTGAACTTAAAAAGCAAGCCGAGTGACTTTGACTAGACTAGTTGTCTATAGTGTGTTTTCTTGGGGGTGGAGAGTAGGTGGTCTTCATCTTTTATATTGTGAACACCGAAAAATCCTAATTGAAATCATAAAAATAATTAAACCAAATGGTTTTTGTACTATGGTCTTTCTCAGTGTACCTCGTCTTTTAGTAAATCTGACCAAAGGATTTTGTAAACTTGGTGTATCCTTTGAATCCTTCTGTAAAATTACTTTTGTTGCAACTGACTTGTGTTGATTTTAACATCTGGTAATTAAGGAAAATGGACTTTACAGGTAACTTCAAAAATTTTATGTGTTGAAATCAACACCAAGCCTTCATGAAACTTCTGCAAGTAAAATGAGAATGTCAGTCTGACTTTAATTGACAAAGAACAAAAAAATACTTCACTGCTGTCTGTAACAGAAGTATTGTAGGAACTAAATAACAGAAAGTAAGACTGATTATTATTAAAATTAGAGAATGAAAATAAAATAGGGTTTTTTAAGATCTTTTCCAAGTTTGAGAGAGTTTTCTTTTCCATATATACTTTCAGTAGTCATTTATTCCTCTTGAAGTGGTACTCATCTATCATGCTTAACAGTGTGTGCATAGGATAAATCACTGCATGATTGCATAACAAATGCCATTCATGTAATTAGCTACAGTTGGGTGTATTACTTGCCAATAACGTGGTGACAGGTGAAAGAGTTAGTTGCCCTGAGACCTTGTGTTTTTAAAATTTCATTTCAAGAATGGAAATAGTTCCAGTACTGGTCCTGCAGTATGTTGCCTTTTCAAGTACTAGTCATTGATAACAGGGCACAACCTTTGTCTGGCTTCATCCGAGATCCAAGATGGGATCCATATTCTGTAATTGCCCACAAATTGTGGTATCTGTTGTGATACCTTGGGCGCAGGGGAAGGAGATTTTTTAAAGTAATTATATTACGTTGTAACATGCTAAAATCAAACAAGAAGAACTCAGTGTGATCGAAAACTTACATTTTCTGGAAGACTACAATGTGTTTATTCTTGAAATTGTTAGGGGAAAGATTCAGTTGCTCAGGTGAAGAACCACAAAGATGTTGGAGGACATACTAATGCATTTTCTGTTTTCACATACATTGACAGTTAATGAGACTTGGTAAGATACACAGATCTCATATTACCAAATTATATGCTATTAGTAACTTTGTACTTTAAAAGTATTTCCATTAAATTGGTGATAGCCTGCTAAAAAACAGCTAACGTTCTCAATTTTGTTGGTGTTATTAGATATAAGTGGGTCTAGGTTTTGGTATCAAACTTACCTAATGTTAGCATTTAGATTAGGACTATTTTAAAATTGATTCATGCGGAGGAAAGTGTTCATGAATGTGTTTAGCCAGGAATGGAATGGAATGAACAGTCAGATTTTATTTCTTTACTATTCTAATCGTGTATGCCTTATTTTGTTTATCACGTGTTTTGGGGAATTGTGGAGGGTAGCTTCTTGGGTTTAAATGTGAAAAAACAATTGGTTTGTTTGTAAGTTAAGTACAGTGCTATTTTTAGCATGCTTGTTAATCAGGTAACTTTCGTGCAGCTGCCAGTGGGAAAGCAGGCTAGTTTTCCTCAGTGGAGGTAATCAAACTGGCGAAATACTCCTGTTTAAATGCTTCAGAGTTTATTTTCATTCTTTAGGTCCACAGCCATTCTCTTCCTCATCTTCATCAAGCTTGCCACTATTGCATTTGCCATACCCTCTCCTCTCTCTGGAGCTGTTTGAGTTCTACCTCTGCTCCTTCCTTTCTGAGAGAAAATGATCTTTACAACTAAATAATCTTCATTATTTGTGCTTTTATGACCTAGCCCTGATCTTCGTTGTGCAGATTTATCAGTCCACTCTTTTTGTGACCAGATTAAAAATGTGAATCTCAAGTGTGAGATGACGGACACCGTACTGATCTTTTATTTAGCAGTTGCTTCCTTCCTGAAACAATACAGGCTGCATGAGTTATTTCCTTCATGGTGTCCAGGATAAAGTCAAACATTCACTTAAACTACAGATATTTTAAGACATCCTGTTTGATTTTTGAGGTGAAATGGAGGATAAGGAAGGAATAAACCCCAGTCTTTACTGGAAGGTAGCTCTTAGTCTAGTACCAGTATATTGTGTAGAGTGTCATAGCTCACTTGGATGCAGTGGAGCACTCTGTGGACTACAAAAGATTTTTAAAGCCTGGTTGGATGGGATCTGTAGTGTAGGCTAAATGCTTGTAGACAAAGAGCAGGAGTCTGGCTAAATGTGCAGCATGAATGTAACCTCATGGATGCAGCAGGGAAGTTTTACCTTATGGAGTTTGAACACGTAGTGTATATGGATGCTGTTGTTTTATATTTGGAATTTGCTTAGATCTGCTTTGAGTAACTTTTTCAAATGGAAATACCAAATCGTTAGTTACTATTGAATATTTGATTCATACTGCTGAATCTGAAACACTTTTCTGTTTGGATGGAAAAAATAATTCATGTTTCTTTACAATAGAGAAATCATTTTAAAATGCTTGGTTGAAATACATGTTTTGCTAGTCTTTAGAGGGATTTTCAAAGAAGTAATCTAATAAACAGCATTCTAATAATACCTTATTTCATTGGTCTTTGTCAAAAAAATTCTCCTTAGGTTGTGATTGAGGGAAAAAAGGTTGCANTTCTAATAATACCTTATTTCATTGGTCTTTGTCAAAAAATTCTTAGGTTGTGATTGAGGGGAAAAAAGGTTGCGGTTGATTAAACAAACTGATGGAAGTCTAACTGTATAACTTAAGCACACTGTCAGAGTTGTGGAGTATTTTTTTAAATTCTGTAATTGTGCTACTATGAAACGGCTTAGTTGAAACTTCCCACCACTGTAATTTTGCCACCTACCTGCAAAGTGCTGTGGTAGCTGTATATCGTGAATCTGTGTACAAAATGTACATTGGGAAATAATGCAGGCACTTTAAAAGCATAAAAGCCAGCACTAAAAGAATTAAATACTGTCTTTTTACTGTCATGTTTCTGTGTATAAGATGTGTGTATGTATACAGTATAAAAATTGCATTAACAAATTGCTAAATGTCCTGCAGATGGTTGGCAGTTTCCTCAGAAGATGACACAGTCTGCCCTTTTCGACCCAGTATTCAGGACTTGGTTTTTAAAGTGAGTTATTTCAGATGCCTGAAATAACTGGTAACGGTGGTGGTGGTGCAGCTCCTGTATTGTTCTGGTAACTTGGTGCTCTGGGACACCTTCTTTGCACTGTGTAGTCAGGTGGGTTGGGGGACCAGTTAGCTAAGATACACTGAAAATACTCCCATTTCCCAATTTTTTTTCTGGCTGGATTGGTTTACAGCTGTACTATACAAAAGCAATTTCAGTAGAAGGTAATACCAGACTGGAAACAAATGGCTGGTGAAGGTGGGGCTCTGTCAGATGGTCCTGTTGCCGAAGTACTACTCTCATCAGTCACCTCTCCTGTAGCATTAGTAGATCTGTGTGGCCACCATGCAGTTACAGCATTTTGAAGCAGGAGGGAAGTTCTGGAGGTCAACCAAATATATTGACTTGTGGTTTTGAAAGTGTTTCTCATTAAAGGGTAAAGTATTAGAATAATTGAGATCTGTCTTTGTTCTTACAGTCCCTGTTAAGTTTTGCTGTAATGCTCAGACAAGCATGGGCTCTACTGGTGCATAATGCCAGCTGTGAGCTTTTACAAATTCTTTTAGTTTGCTTTACGGCTGACACAGGTTATAGATGAGGCTAAATATAGTTTGGGACTGCCTAGTACTGGAGGAAGAATGTCATGGCCACATGCTGCAAAGTGCTCTCCTGATACGTGGTTGCAACTGTTTTTTTTAAACAACAAAAGGAGTCCTGTACTGTTACTTTATAGTGCATGTAAGTTTCTATTATGCTACCTTTCCCTCCTGCTGCCTGAACAGTTGCATGGGTTCTGAATTCGATGGGAACCAGATATCTGATTTGTGTCTAATTTGTAGAGGTTGTGGAACTACAGCCTTAGCATGCAGAAATCCAAGCAGTGCAAAGCAGTCTACTCCTCAAGAGTGGCATAGTCAACTGAGTTATGGCAGTTGTTGGAAGGATGACAGTCTGAAGCCATAGCTGCGCATCACTCTCTTCAGCCAGGGTTTTCCCATCCATTTTAACTTACCAAGGAGTGAGGTTTCAAGGGAGGACTGCCTGCGCCATCCAACAACTCACTTATGCAGGAAGAGGCTCTTTTCAGCTTTTCCCCTTCTCCAGCTGCATTGTCCCATTCACAATTTCCTGCTTCAGAAGAAACAGACATTGGGATTTATTAATTTTTTCTGAACTCAAAGTGAGACAGAATTGACAACTTTCTTCTGTTAATAAAAACTGCAAAATTATGACAAGCCCACCATTCCCACTGTTCTTTTATTCTTCCGACACTACTCTACTGTTCTGATCTCAACTTTACCTTATCAATAGTGACAGCATGTAAAGGAAAAGAGAAGCCAGAATGAGAAGAGGATGACATTTGAACAGCCACTTCTCCCTCATCCCAGTCACTTAAACATTGCTCTCTCAGGCCTCTTAATTTTTCTGATGCACATGTATCCATATAAAAGGTCTGGAATGTTAGGAACAGTACACAGTATGGCAAGAGAGGGTTGTGTATCAAGGGTCCTATGCAGGGTAGCATGAAAACTGCCTTGTGAAGGGCTTGTGTATTCAGAGCAAACAGTCTGTGACTTTTCCTCCATTTTCTATCTAGTCTACTATTCAGGAGACTATGAAAGGTACAAGTTACCGTCTTGTTTGGTAGACTATTATGTAGTATTTTTTCTTTCTAGTTGCACTTAGTTTTCTTTTAAGGCTTCTAAGTCTGAATGTAGATTTTACATCACTTTTCAGCTTTTGCCTTTATGCAGAAATGGAATTTCTGTGTAGTATTTTGGAAAACAAAGACACATTCGTTGTGTCGGGACAGCTTATCCACTCAGCCCAGTGGATCTATTCACACATTCATGTTATTTGAAACATGTATAGTGTCTCTTTTTTGAAACAAATTCATAACATATAGGTGCAATATCTATTCTATGGTACAGCTTACTACCTTGAATCTTTAAATTATTTTGGCAATCATGGTTCTCTAAATTAAGGTTTGATGGATTGTGGTGTCTGTGTATGAAACAAAACTTTAGGTCTGTTGATTGTACTTCTGTCCATCTTGCTTGTGCAAAATGTGATAACTTGGTGCAGATCAGATCAGAGCTGCATTTGTCTCACAAGTGAATAAAAAACATTTCTGTGAAGGATTAGAGGGAGGGCTCTGTCAACAGCTTCTTGGTAATAGAGTCTCAGGCTTAGCTCATGATCACTACTGAATAGCCTCACCCCAAATGCCAAATTCAAATTAGTTCCCTTAATAAAAAAAAAAAAAAAAAAAAAGGCAAAAATATATTTAAATTGTGAGAACTAAGAAAGGTAGGCTTTATTGCTTTTTCTAAAGTCCTGGCACTCCCTTGGAATATGGTGGTGTTAGAGCATGTAAAGAGAGAAGCCAGTGGCTGAAGTGCACCAGATAATGCGCAAAGCTGATGGTGGAGCTGCAAACTACCCATCTGAACCCGAGCTGCATACTCTCTGAGACTTTGATTGTTTTTTTCCTCTCCTAAATGTCCTTAAGGCTGCCTGAGTTCTTGTGAAAACAACACAAAACTAGCCACACTTATTCCAGGTCAAATGCAGCCAATAGTGTGATCCATATACTTGTGATTGCCTTGACTGCTGGTTGTAGCCTTGGCTGCTACCGTATTGAAGAGAAAAAGTACTCAGTTCCTTAAGTGTGAGAATGGGGTGTAAGATCATCTGTGGGAAAGGTTACAGCTTGGTCTGTTGATGTAATAAATTTAGGGACTAATGCTTCAGTGTGGGGTACAGCGTGTTTATATACAGACACCTATGTTTTTATCCTTCCCTTTTAAAGAGGTATGTCAAGCATTAGGTCTTCTCCTTTACTCATGGTGGAGAAGATTGTTTATGGATTTCTTGTTGTTATTTTACATGTTGTTTAAATAGTAATCTGCTAAACCCTCTGTATCCAGTATTTTAGAAATACTGATATAAAATTAAAAAAAAAAAAAGGCAGATCTATTTCCTTAGGCAACCAGAAAGATTCTAATAACCAATGCATGTCCTTAACACATTCTATCAAAACTCTTCTCCAGAATATCATGCCTTGATAGTTGTAGAGACTGGAATTTNATGCCTTGATAGTTGTAAAGACTGGAATTTGAGGAAGTTGTCTTTTTCTTTTTTTTCTTTTTCTTTTTTTCTTTTTCTTTTTTTCTTTTTCTTTTTTTTCTTTTTCTTTTTTTCTTTTTCTTTTTTTTTTTTTCTTCCCCTGCAGTGCAAGAAAAGCTTTTTCTTGAAACCCTTAGCAGTGGGAACTGAATCTATACTTCCACATCTGATGATTGCCCTGTAATAGTGATGGGAGGAGGACAAAGCACAAAGTCTGCCAGGCATGGTATTACCATCTCAGCATTTCAGTGTCCATAGCAGCATTATCCGAACTCAACAGTAAGAGAGAGTGAATTATCGGTTGTCGTACTCAATAGCATCAGCTCCTAATAAGTAATTTTTTTCCACTCACATTCAAGAGTTGCACAGATGATACGAGTTGGTGCCTTAGGTCCGTTTTCCCCTAAGTTCGTCAGTGGCATCGCAAACCGGACCGTCGCTGGGTATTTTGAGACAGAAGGCGGCGCGTCTCTCGGAGGAGCAATGGCATCGGGAGCCTCGGGGGCGGGCGGGAGCCGTGCTGTGCTCGGGAAGCCCATCCCCGGTAGGCGGCAGTCCCTGCCCGGCCGGCCCCGCTCCGCCCGGCGGGCAGAGGGAGGGAGCTAGGCGGACCGGCACTTGAACAAGTCCCCAGCTCACGGACCGTGTGGGAAATAAGGGCATCGCATCGCCGACACCCTGGACAATATTTTTTCGTTTAGGAAATATCCTTAGTTTCCAATCCGGCATATGCTGACCGCAATAAAATCCGTGATGCCCCGTGCGTTGCAGAACAGTGCCTTAGCCGGGGGTAGTGGGGAGGTTGATGTGCTGTGGGTATTCCCAAAGCACTTGGGCTCGTCGCTTTCCTAACTGCCTAAGAAACTGCTGGAGTTACTGTCAGATACCCTGTTCTAGTAAGGAGTGACATTTAAACGTGTAAAACTACTTCACGTTTTTTCTGATATAACTGTGCAGTTAATCTCTAAAAATATACTAAAAATACTACTTTGTGCAAATGCTTCCCCAGTCTCTTTTTTTCCTCTTAAACACGTAATTTTTCCAGAACAGGGATCCATGATTTTGCCTGATATATAGTGGGTTTTCTTGTTGTTGTTTTGTTTGTTTGTTTGTTGGTTGGTTTTGGTTTGGTTTTTAATGTTCTTAAAAAACCTCTTATCAATCAACTGAACCATTTTAATGAAAATTTCAGAGACTTAGTGGAAAGAGAGTGGTTTTATAGTTCCTTGTTTTATTTGCATTTTAAAATCTCCACGTAGTGATTTCAGCTAAGGTTCTGTGTCAGGGAAATCCAGAAGTGAAGTTGACCAGAGACAAGTAAAAATGCCTGTGTTGTTTTCATTGTCCAAATGTAATGATGCACAATGATTTAAACCAGCAGTTTCACATGGTTAAAATGAATTGGATTTATAAAATTCTAAAAGTAACCTCAGAAACATCAAAAAAGATAACTATTGGTGTTACGGTAGAATTAGTTTTGAAACTACGAAAACTATTTTCTATGCATTCACAAAACAAAAAGTGCTTTTATTTTTAGGAATGTATAGAAAAAAATTTGTTCGTATACCAACAAACACTGTTACAAGAAATGTATCCATTCCTAAACAGTCACTGAAGCTGAGAAAAATAATGTAATCTTAAGTGTTTCAGACGTAAGTTAAATTAAAATAATATAAAATTAGAAAAATATTTTGGAAATACAAGATTCACTCTAATAAAAGACACAGAAAACAAGGTTTCTTCATCAAAATAGAAATTTAAGAATCACACATACAGTGCTACAGAGCATACAGACATACAGAGCAAATTTATGGAATAATATTTAAAAATTAAAAACAAATTTTGCTTAATTTGTAGAAATAGTCATACTTGGAAAAAAGTAAGTTAGAAATAGGTTTAATTTGCATGAATCGATACAAATAAACTAAATTTTTCTTGTAACTAAACCTGCCAATTCCAGTGAATGAGAATTTTGCTGTTCATTTGTCTGGAAACAAAAGTTAGTAAATTAAACTTACGAATACATTTGAAACAATTAAAAAAAAATTGTTATTGCATTATCTTCCATTCACAGTCCCTACATGTGAAGATCTTATTTCTTTTAGAAATTTCACTAACACAAAAGTGTGAACCAATGAATGCAGCTTCTGATCTGCCCTGATATCTTTAGAGATTGTTTTGCTGTGGAAGAAAATTAAATAACTTCCAAAATTATCTTTCCCAAGTATCCTTTTGCATTAAACAGTGTTTGGATTCAGGATTCAATGGTTCCTAATGAATTTGGATATGTTAACAGTGACTGGATCATATCCAAATATGACTTGATGGGAAAACCATTAGTTTTCTTCCCTGAGGTTACACTGGGATCCCACCTGGTGATTGCTAATAAATGTGAATACATTCTGGGGAACAAAAAAAAAAAAAAGCTTATATTGGATTCCAGTATGAATTAATGGGAGTGCAATTTCTTGAACTTTCATTCATGCACTTCAGGGAAGCTGAGTTTGGAGTACTTTAAAACTTGACAAAAGGAGTATCACATAAGCCTCTGGTTAATTTTTTTTTCTTGTTGTTTTTCTACAGCAATTTGTTTTGCACTAGAATTATGTTTGAGATTAGCAAAAATGCATTATTATGGAGAAACAGTTCTGAGAAAATTCAGAGCAAACCCATTAATTAAAAGCAATGTTTTACTTGGTTGTAGCTAACAACCTTTATTATTGAGTGCCTGACTAGCTTTTCTCCATAGCAGGATGAAATCTAAGTCATGTACCACCCAGGGCATTTAGGCNNNNCCCAGGGCATTTAGGCAAACTGTGTGATTTTTATATGCAGTGCTAGGGAGAAAATCTGAAGAAGAACAGAAACAAATATTTGTCTCAACAAAGAGGAAATGCTCATTCCTTTTCAAAATCCTATACATTCTTGGAAAATACAGCGGTACATTTAAAATAGTAAGTGTAATGTTTGTACGCAGCTTATGTTACTTGTGAACACTATAAGTATTAATTGCATGCAGTGAAAGATTGCATTTCTTTTGTAAAGAAAAAAATCGTTCAGGTTTTTTGTTTTTTGTTTTTTTTTTTTTTTCAGTTGGTGGGGTGTGTGTGTGTGTGTGTGTGTGTTTTCCCCCCCACCCTGCCCCTTGTATCTCTGTTTTAAAGAAAACTAAGATGTCTAGCTGGACTAGGAAGGGGACCTCTTCCCAAAAACCACCATAACCTTTGAAATTAAGAGACTTTAATCAGAAGATGTATAGAAAAGGATACATATCTATATATGTGTGTGTGTATACGTGTATCTATATGTGTATATATATACATATATATATAACCAAAGCCAGAATAGAACAAACACAAATACCATAACCAAAACTTTCGAACAAATCAAGTCCTATCTCTACCCTTTTGGTGCAGTTATATTTACAGACAGCAGGAGGCGAAGCCACACCTTGGGAGGCAGCGGCCGTGACAGTCACTCACTGGGCTCTGATGGAGGGTCGGGAGAGGTGCTGGCTCCAAAAGCTCACGTGGGGCTGGCGGCCACAGGGATGGGGTGAAACCTTTCCCTTGGGCAGTGCAAAGACCCTTTTCTACTGTCCTTTGTCTGAAATAAACGTTGCAGGGTGGGGAAAGGGGCAGCAATTACTCCGCAGATGGTGTTGGACCCTTGAGGAGTCCACAGTAAATCCAGAAAGCAGTGACTTCTTTCTCTGAAGAATGGCACAGGGCATGCAGAGTCGGGGGGCCAAGCCAGGGGAGCTCCCTCCAAGTGGTTCCAGCAGCCCAGCAAACAATGGCTGGCACACACAGCAGCTGGAGGAGAGAAGCATGGCAAAAACCTGGAAAAACCACTCTTCCCCTGCCCCACCTCCCCCGGTCCTCTCCCAAGCCATTAAGTTGGAATGCAAAGCTATCAGCCATCCCTTTGTTAACTGGTTCTGGGAGCAGGTAGTCGGGGCTGCACTTAAGCTCCCACACCTCTGTGTTGGTAAGAGAGAGAAAAAATTCCATGAAAGATTTTGAAACTCTAACACCTTGACAAAACAATTATTAGCCAGGGGAAACTGACCCTAGTTTTGATCAAAGGAGCAATTCATCCCATCCTGCAGTTCCTGCAGCCTAACAGCTATCTGTTGTTGCAGAATGTGCGGGTTGCCTTTAGCTGCCGACCCCATTCAGGCATGAGAAAAGGGAGTGAAGAAAAACCTATAAAGCCCAAAATAAAACTGTGGGTTCTTCTGGTTCTTGTCAGGTTCATTTACAGTGAGACAGAAACAGCAGTAAATTCACTGAGGCTCTATCAGATCAAAACAGCTCTGTTATAAATATCATTCATATAAACCATGTGGGCGAGACAGAAACTGTCAGAACAAGGGAAGGGAAAATAGATCTTCTGCACTTCAATAAAGTATATGATGTTTTTATAGATTATGGCATAAAAAATTAGCATATGTATGCCTATATATGTGTGAGTGCATGTATGTGTGTATACCCACACAGTAGTTTTAACTTAAATATTCAAATATTTTAAATCCAAATATTTTGTTTTAATAAAATACAGATATTTCAATGACTGTAGATAAAATTAGAATACAGTATAAATCTAGAACAAGAGCTTTGAAGAAGTGCCTAATGTTTTCCTCAGGAATTGACTCCATGACTTGATGTACTTTTAATTGGATGAGCAACATAGTCCTGCTTCATTTTGGAACTGACGAGTGGCTCAGAGGGTTGTGATTGTTAAAGGTGATGACCTTTAAAGGTGATGAGGACATGATGACCAAAGCCCTTGTTCACCTACAGGGTTGATAAAAGAAGATTCTTTCATGTATTTCCCTCCTGTAATTAAAATCATCAGCCAGAGTTTTAACGATATACCATTTTGATAAGTTTTCTGTGCTTGCTGGTGATGTGTTCGGGTTTTTTTTAACATATTACTGGAGTACAATTAACAATTCCTTTACATGAAACAGCTAGAAGTTGCCAGATGATTATATGCTTTTCCTTCTTTCTAACCTCAGCTAGACTTGGAGCCATGTCTTAGCTACGGGAGTTCATTAACTAGAGAAAGGTTAAGTATATATGTCAGTTCAGTAAAGAATAAATGAGAGAGAACACGCTAGCAAAATCATTAACATTGCAGTGACCATAGCTATATAACAGAAAAATAGGAACACATTAAAATGATGGGAGTGCATCAGGCCTTTTAACAAGGGAATTATCTTTGTTACATGATTTCTTGGTAAGAGAAGCTACATACAGATTACACAGTATCTACCAAATTGAGCAAATCTGTTTCTTAAAAACTATCATACTTTTGGGCACGCTACTAACTTTGAGCTTTAATTGTTCTGGATTTTTTTAACAGTGTTCAAGTGTTTTTTCTTGCCATTGTCTCTTGATTTTTTGCCCATGGAAGCTGAGGTCATTTAGTTCTACTGTCAGTGCCATGCATTTGCTGGCTCCAATCCCAAATTGGCTAAACACACAGAAACTTGCTTCAAAAGGGTAAACTATGGGATTCAAGAAAAGGTTGGTACTTAACTGCTCATGGTAGATAGTTTAATGCATTACTGAGCAGTCCTTAATGACCACAGGGAGTAAAGCCAGAGACAAAGAAAACTGAGGTTTGATGGAAACCAGGAACACAGAGGAGGAAATGTACAGGAACGGGAGTTCTAACTTTAAAATTGTGAAGCAAAAAAGCCCACTAGCTGACCTCAAAGCTTCCTCTGCTCTTCTCTGTTGGGTTCTCATGTTCACTTGGTGCCTATAGTTGTGTCTCTGGTCATGTTCAAAACCATTGCAGATTAATAGCATAACCCTAAGCGCAGCTGGGAAATCAGAGCAGCATTCATTTACTGCAGCTTTAGGTTCTTTATGTTAGTCTTGAATCAAAGCTGGCTATCCTTAGCTACATTTTCCATCAGTGGAGGAAATCAGGGACAGCTCAAGGGAGTATTCAGTCTTATTTTTTGTTGATTACTTCTGCATATACTAATCTGTTGTTCTCTACCTTCTTCTGTCCACTCACTACAGTGAAAGCTTCAGGTGAGTTACTTAGATTAGACATTTAGCATAGATCTTTAGCAATATCTTTTCCCCAGTTTCCTATTTCCCTCCCACACTCCCTTCCCAACCCATAGAACCCATAAAGTGGTAGCTGAAGCCACAGGGTGACATGATGGAAGGGCAAGCAGAATTTGTGCCTTGCATCAACTTGCATTAGTGGGACTTCTCCTCTGTCAGTATCTGAGAAGACAAGATTGTTGAGATTTTGGGAGGATGGATGTAAGTAACATCCAATCCACTGGAGAGTTTCTCTGTGGATTTGTTGTAAGCAGATATCTCCTGTTGGGCCTGGATGTGGCACTTCCAGAGAGGAACAAGATTCAGAATATATCTTTGAAGTGGATGAGATTGATTTTAGACAGCTGCCGTTTCAACACTCTTGATTCTTTTGCAGAGTCACTTATTGCTCCCCATTTATTGTAAAGAGTCATGAGGCATCTGAGCCTATAGATCTCTGCTGAATCTATGATCTTGAAGCTTAACACTGAGGCCTTCTCTTTTTTTTTGGAGTTTATGTCTTTTGTTGAGTGTTGCTGTAAGGGCTTAAGTCAGTAACTTTTGCACATGCACGTATGTATAAAGTCTCAGGAGTTCCGAAGGAGGAAGATAGTGTAGAGGAGAAGGATGACTGTACTCATCTTTGAGGCTGCTGCTAAAATGTATTGGCAGGCCAGACCAAGCACATGTGCATTTGCAGTACTAAGGAATCCAAAAAACTCCAGCTTTCACATTTTTAAAATGAAAGAAAAGTTTGGCAATATCCTTGATGGAGTCACCATTCTGGTGACCTCCCTACTGCTAGGATGTCAGAAACACCTCCTCTCACCAGGAGTTATCCTTCCTGCTCCACCATATGTTGCCAGGATTATCAGTAGCACAGCCAGATACAGTGGGGTGGCTGTTTATCCAGAGGTGAATCAGAGTGCATGCACTGGGCCAGCATTGTCTGTAGAAGGGGTACCCTGAGTATTGCTGATGCCTGAATATATAGACCCCCTTTGTAAGGTAAGTTTCTGTGTCTCTTCTTGACTGCAGATGATGAATGATGTTTTTCTATAATTTCATTTTCTGCTGCAGCTGCCATCCAGCCTTCTAAAGTAAGAATCTATAAGCTACTGCTATAAGTCACTAGGTGGAAGCATCTACCTTAATACTGGTAGCAAAACTTATTAGGTAAGTTTTTCACTTCCTATCTTGTCTTTAATTTTTGCATCACATTACACAATGTCTCATTATTAAATGCTATTATTGTCTGATTTAGCAAGGTACTTCAGCACAAGCCCAAATCCACCCTATATACTAACCCTCTAAGGTTTGGAAATGCACTTTACTTTATATAGTGACCAGTACTTGTAGGTTTGGGACTTCATGTGGTGATACGTGCAAGTATGTGTTTAAACAGAGCCCACAGGAGCAAATGCTTTAGTGACTGAGCTGGGACTAACACAAGTCTCTCTGCCTTGCAAATGACTTAAGCAAAAATCCAGTATGAAACCTTCGCAGAAAGGCTCTCTGAGCCCCTTCTTTCTGTACCAGTAATTTCCATTATCTCCACACTGTGAATCCTGTTCTCCCTTTCTTCTCTCCACTCAGAATAATTGTTTGCCTTGAAGAGGAGTCAAGATGCCAATTAGCTGTGTGTGACCTGGGTAGCCTTGAGAATGGAAAATGTCACTAATTTGTGTATAGGTCTTCTACAGCATCATAGCTCTTAACTACATGGCCACTTCTTCCACCAGGAATTGGTATCCTGATTTTTCACCAAATCTGTTCTGGTCACTGTAGCCTGGAAATGACCAGGTGGAGAACAGTGATGTTACATAGAAAAGGAGGCAAGTGGAGATGGGCCATCTGGCTGCGTATTGCATTCTGGCATGCCAGAGGCTAAGTCTGCAGGGTGATAATTTCTAGGTCTCTCAGTTCCTAATCTACTTTAGACAAGCAGCAGGGCTAGTTCAATTTCAGCCATCTAACCTAACCTGGCACATTTTGCAGGAAGGTGGATTAGTGAGGGCTGAAACTACCACTTTGCCAACAAAGCTCCACAAGATGATATGTGGATGAATGTCAATGAAATGTACTGCAAGCAACTGTCTGAGGTTGCCCTGGCAGTGTTTTACCCTTCTCAGCCATGGCAATTCTGCAGCAGGAGGGTAAACCAGCTCTACCCTTATACAACTCTTCTTCCATTGGCATGTTCTCTCCCAAGTGCTATTTTTATTGTGGTTAATACATGAATGAGAAAGTACCGAATTTGCTTTTCATACCATGGACTACAATGATGAGAAATAAACAAAAAGAAATCTGGTTTTTACTTGTTAGCTGAACAGTTTTGATTTGAAAATCACTGACAGACGTCAAACGTGGGACCCCACAATGAAATGTTTACAGTGCCATTTCATAGAGGGACTCCACTTTGAAACTGAATGAAAGTATGTGGGAAGTTTGCAGAGCAGGACATGTGTAGGGGTAGAAAATTAAAGCATGATGGAGCCATCAGCATTCAGGGTTTAGGGAAAAAACTGGTATTCATATTCCTTATGTTTCTTCTCAATTGACAAGATGATCCCTTCCATTTGTGGTTATTGTGCTAGCCTTTGTCTTGATTTCTCCATATTTTCAATTTGCTAGCTTTGGCTTAGTGTTGTTTTCCTTTAAAAATGGTACTAGTAAACTGGGGAGCTCCACAGTTTTTATTTTGAAATAGAAAGGAAACAATTTCTTTAGGTTTTTCTTCTGTTTGTTTTTCTTGTATGCAATATGTTTCATGCAAACCAATGTATTATTTAGCACTGACTCTGTGCTTGTATTTTAGTTTGACAAAGAAATGTCACTCTTATTTCTACCTCATTTTCTTATGCAAGAGCTAATGCTGCTTTCTGTAACATAAATGAAGAAGACTAACTTTTATAATTTGAGACTTAGAATGAATTTATTAATAAAATCTGATTTGTTTACTGTTGGCAAACCCCAAATACTCTTCCAAAGAGGAATTTACTCTGTTATGCCTGAGGTTATATATAAATGTGTATTATACCATGTGCTTTATCTGTACAAAGCACATTTGCTTCCCAGTTCACTGTTTGTTGCAGAAAATAGAGAAAACAATTACAAGGCAACATGCTTTTTCTATTTAAAATGTAAAAATTACAAGCTGCACTGAGTTGAAAAACCCCTAGTAACTCTATGGTACTCCAAAGCACATTCTACTGGTTGTGAAGTATAGAAAACAGGACCATGATGAGACTTTCTGGAGATAGCTGATAGTAGATAAGATGTTTATCTCCTGTGCCTTCTGCTGACAAAGCTCCCTTTGCAATTTGGGTTTGTGTTTCAAGAGGCAACATACAGATGAGTGCAGAAAGTGTTCTTCCTTGTACAATTGAACCTCAATGTCATTTTTGTACTGCAGCCTAGAGATTAACGGAAAGTATCTGTCCTGGGTTACGCAAAAATTCTTGTATCCACCTTTTCTTCAAACATGCCTTTTTGACTTTTTGGTGTTTTGCCTTCTTTAAAGAGACTGACCTAATTAATGATTTATGCATTTGACCACCTGCAGTGAGAGCCCAGGTGCTGTAAAAAACTGGACAATTGGTGCTGGTCAGTCAGTCAGCAGAGTGCTTTGTTAACAATGTGCAGAGCAGCCACCTAGGCCAGTGGCTGAAGACTGCGTACCTGATACCTCAGGCTACAACCTGGGTGTTAAACAGGGTAAGGGAAGAGGCAAATCCTATGGGGCGGGGTAGTGTTTCTTTTTCTTTACAAAGATGACTCACCTGTTATGGGTCCCTGAATATTCACACCTTGCCTGAAGGTATTCATCTCTTGTTGCTGAGCCGTGAAGGGCCATGATGGACTCAGCTGCACTGACACATGAGGCAGCTGCAACATCTTAGAAGGTGTCAAAGACTCCCAACATATCCCGTGACTCACGGCATTACATCATCCACTGTAAAACTTCCCACTCCACAGAAGGCACCAGAAGCATTCCCAAACCTAAGCATACATAACTCTGAGTTTTGTGGTGTCTCCCACCACGCAGGGCTTCCACTACCACCACCTCAATGGATCCGGACTGTGAACGACACTTCAACAGGACTACAAACACTGCTTTGACCAAAGAACATGGAAACTGTGACAACCAAGTCTCATTGCTAGATCCATGGGTGTCTTGTGGGTCCTTCCAGTTGCCTGGGAGGTCCACAGCCCTGCTCCAACTGCTTGTGCCAGCAGCATCTGCTGCTATCAAATCCCAACCATTCACCATTTCCTGCCAGTGCTGACTCTCCAACTGTTCCTGCCGGGTTTTCTGGGGACTGGGGAGGTGAACCACGGGGAAGGGTGTCCATCTTCTCTCTGTCCATGTGTGTTTTTCTGGGTGGGGAGGCTGGGCCACCATCTCGGTTTGGTCCAGTGGGTGGGGCTTGGGAAGTTTCTCATCGTCGTTTGGTTTAACCCAGTTTTATCAGTATTGTTCTTGGCCTTCTTCTTGGGAAAGAGTTGTTTTTCACTTACATCCGGACTTATTTGGTCTCTACATTATAGAAGCCAGAAGTGTTGGATCAAGGGGAGAAGACTTCTGGTCCAGGTCTTCACCCCTCCAAATTCTCTCAGTCTGAGACAGTATGGTACAAAGTGGAGTGAGCATCAGAGCAGGAACAGCCTGGGAGAAAGGGATGCTCATCCGTGTAGTGAGGGGGTGGTTTAGAGGCTATGCTGGAAGCATATTCTGTTTTAAAAGCTCTGTGTGCCATAGAGCAAGGGGTACTATAATGATAGGCAAAATAAAGGGAAAAACCTCATGATAAATTGATATTAGAGTCTAAAACTGAAAGACACATATGAAGAAAGAAGATATGGGCTGAAGAAAATGAGGAGAAAGATTCCTGGAGGTCAGCACTATGAACTTTCCGTCTGCTTTTCCAGGGAAAGTGGCAGAAATGTCATTATTTGGACCTTGTGAAACTAGTATAAACAAGACCTGAGAGAGGCCCTGCTGCAGGCCCAGGGCATGGAGGGGCAGAGGGGTGAGGATAAGCAGAGGGATGCAGTGGGGGGATGCAGTGGGGGGACCCAGAGGATGTATTTCTTCACTGAGTCACAGTGGGGTGGGACAGCATGCACCTGGGGATCCAGCTCTGCCTGACCCAGCTATTCCTCCTTGTCCTGTCTAAGCACAGCATACAGCTCAGAGGACAGCTGTCCCGGGGCAAGGGTGAGCACTTCTGCCATGGTGGTCCTGAAGTCTTGCTGGCCATGTCCTGAGGCAAGTGAGAGCTCTGGCACACTGGTTGGAGTTGTTGGAGCATTTGCTCAACCAGAACTGAGAAATAATCTTAGGCATAGCCCCTGCTCAGAACAGGTTATCTTACTTGCCACCCTCAGAAAAACCAAAAAACCCAAAACAAATAAACAAACCCCCAACAACAACCCCCCCACCAAGTTAAAACAAAAATGAAAACAAAAACAAAAAAAAAAAAAAAGAAAGAAAAACCACCTAACAAAAATGTAAATAAGACTGCTGCACTTGCACAAACTTCCCACAAACCTGCCAGTCCCCCATACCCATCCCAGTAATCTCATAGGGCTGTTGTGTTTGGTTTGATTTTTTTTTTTTGGTTTGGATTGGAAAATTCCCATTAGTTGTCGTTCAAAAATTGTAGCAGAAAAACTAGAAAGTGAAACCAGACAGATACTTAAGAAAGATGAATGGCCTGCTCTCGTTACTTTTCTTTCAATTTCAGATGGAGCAGATATGCTCTCTTCTCAACTTGTCCCAGAGCTGACACTCTTTGCTCAGGCTTTGTCCTTACTGTCCTTCAAGGATGCTCTACCCTTGCTAGCCTTTCACTTCTGTCTACCTTCCCTTTTGCAGTGACACTCCTGAGGTTTGGGAACATGAAGATGATTGTGAAGAGAAATGAGAGGACAACTGGTGCAAGGCAGGAGGACTGCATCTCTGTGGAGGACCAGCTGCATGACCAGGGGGATGGAACAGCAGCAACTCCCCGTGCTGCATCTAAGTTACCACAACTCAGTGGGGCCCTGTGGCTCTGCAGAGCCTTTTCCCGCCCACTTCACCCCACCAGCATCTACCACTCAGTGGCCTGGCCTCACACTCCTCAAATCCCCCTTTCCATGGGATTTCTGTGTCTCGAGGCAGCCCATCCTTGGTGGGTGGGAGGAGAGGAGTGGTCCCAGTTCCCAGCCCTGCTATTCTTGCTGAGTCTGTGGAAACCCAGGATGTTCAAGAAAGCACAATATGAAATAAGGCAGAGCCACGACATCTTTGATTCATGCTCAGTAACCACATGAGAGGATCCCATGCTTATAAAACTATAGTGTTTTAGCATTAAGAAAAATATTTATGAAGATGCAGCCAGCACAGCTGACCTGCAGGACTTCTATGGACTGATGTCCTGATGTCTCCTTCCTCCCACAACCTTCTTTTTTTCTGCCAGGTTGTTGAATCTTTCCTCTATCAGCATTTGTTTGGTTGTGTCATTTCAGGGAGCAGAAAAGATGAGTGTGTCCCCCCACCTCTGCCTCACTCCAGCCAGCCCCCTGGCAGATCCTGGGTGTGCAGTTATCTCATTACTCCTCTGCTGTATCTGACTGTTGAGTTTCACATCTTTCCAACTGTTCCCATGACCTGCCTACAATTTTGGGAACACCAAAGTCTACCTTCTTGAAGGCTCTGCTTTGGTTTTTCAGTCTGTCAGAGCCTGTTCTTGGCCTCTCCTGACAGTGCTGTTAGAGTGGGCTGTGATGGGCTGGCTTCAACAGCTCTCCCCTATCGTGCTCTTCCCTCACCACCACGAGGATGCCAAAGAAGTGTTCATTGCAGAAGGGTGCATATGGTTGTGTGCATAAGGTGCATAAGCATATACACATGTTTGTGTGTGTATATGGATTCCTCATGCTAGATCTGGTGCCAGCAATGGGGTACAGTGAACAAACATGTTTTTTGGAACTGCTAAGGATCCTGCAGTTGCTCAGAGTGAAGGCTTTTTTTTTTTTTTGGTGGTTTGGATCTGAGGATGTGAAAAGGAAAATTCAGACTGGAGGCTAGCAAAGCATTTGCCAATAATTGTTCTAAATCATAGAAATAATAGTAAATGTATAATAGTGGTGTTCAATTCTAAGCACTATGAATATAAAGCAAGCCTTAGGAAATAAATGGGTAATCGTAGTGGTGTAGGTTGATGGACAAGGACTGTCTCCATTAATTTTGCAGTGAGAGAGTGCAAACAATACTCAGTGTCTTAGAAAGTGAAACAATTTAGAACATTTTTTAAGAATGAATGCCGTGATTATCCCACTTACGACAGTCGTGCATACAATCTGGAGAGATCTGTTGGGACCCAAAGTATTTCAAAGCTGAGTTCCCTAATTAGATGTGTGCAGCAATGTCAGATTGACAAGTTTTCAGTTACAGCAAGACAAAGGATCGATCATAAAGAGCCACCAAAGGGAAGATGTATAATATTTGCATTATGCAGTCTTCAGGATATGGTAATGACAGCTCTGGAGCTTGCCCTGCAAAGCATCACACTGCACACTACAGACAATACTTGCTTCTCTAACTCCACCAGCAAACCTTTGAGTGACACTGTTGGGGGCCAAGTTTCACCCCTTATCTTTAGTCTTAGGATGCTGCTAATGGCAGTAACACAAAGGCCAAAAGTACAGGCAATGTTTTCTGCAACAGAAAATTATGGTCCTCTCACAGGAGGCCTCGGAAGCCCAGAAAACTAATTTTCTATGGCATAGTGTAGTAGGTACCACTACCATATGGTAGTGGCTAACAAATTAATCAGGGAACAGGGATACAAACATATGCCTTTATAGCTTATGGTATAGGTAGAAGCGGGTGTTGGCCGAGTGGTGTAAGCCCCTGCCTGTGGAGCCAGTTCCTCCTCTGAGGACGCTGGTTTGAATCCTGTCACCGTCCGAGCTGCTCGTCTGTGGCAGATGAACCTCAGGAGTAAAGGGAGTGGGGCCAGTTCTGCGCACACTGTGCCTCACCTAAAAAATCCATTGCGCAGGCTTATCCCAAGATCTTCATTCGTGAAGTCTAGCCAACAACCATAGGTAGAAGCCCTATTTTCTCCACTTAGTCTGTATGTTTTAAAAGGAATAAGTTATATGCTCATCATTTTCCTTGTTGTCTAAAATCTCAGCAACAAAACAGTAGGGAACTCTCTCTTTTGGCTTGAAAAGTATTTTCTGCTCTCTGTAAAATGCGCAGATCTAGTGATCCAAGTTAAACATTATTGGAATTTCACCATAAGTCAAAAACAATATTAATTTTGAGCCCACATATTTTTCTTATGGTAGGGTATAAAAGTTTAAAATAAGTACACCCTGCAGACAATCTGTAAATGGTAGAGTGCAATGGATGAGACAAGGAAAGAAAAACAAAACAACATGCACATTTAACAACAGAGCAGCAGCAATGTTGGGTGGTATGAACTTCTTTGACATGATAGCAGGAATGAGAGGTTCCCCCCCCTTTTCCGTGGTCTAATTCAAAGGGGAGTGAAGGCTGGCATCATGCCTCTGAGCTGGATCAGAAGATTTCTGTTCCATACAAATCCATAATCAGGGTTACTTCTCAGTGGGAAGCACAGGGATTGTTAAGAATATTAGCATGTTATTTCTGAGCTGCCCCATCCTTTACTCCCTCCCTGCACGGGGGATACTACATTGCTGTTTGTCTGAAGTCTAAAGGCTGCTACAGCCATCTTTTTCAAATTAAAATGGCAATGTAAAGTTTTGTAAATGTTAGTTCTCCTAATTGGTAGTGGCTTGTATAATTAAAATAAAATCACTAATACTTTCTCATGGGTTTTTTTTTTGTTTTTTTGGTTTTTTTTTTTAATTATCACTGAAGTTCATTTTTCAGAAACTCAGACAATGTCTTCATTTTTATGAAGACCCATACTGACCTCTAAATATCTGATTTTTTTTCAGTGAATGTTTATGCCCATCTGGTTTGAATTTAGCATTCTTATGAGTCATTCCACTTTGATAGGAACACTCTGCTATAGAAAACTTCTTTTAATATTTTAACATTTTAAATCAAACACTGCATAGTGCATTACCTAAGCCCTTCTACAATTATGGAAATCAGTGGGTTCATTTTCTTCATTGGACATTGAGTTTGCTCTCTTTCGGAATTAAATGTTGTTCCTGGTAGAAAGGTCTACAATGCACATGTGTTCAACTGTTTTATCATCATTTGTTGCCACATCCTTTCCCAGACTTTATAACAGGCTTTTTGGAAACAGCCTCAGTAGAGGAAGGATGAGTGATTCTATAGGAAGTAAGGATGCTCAGCACTTCCTTACATGTGACATTTAACCCAAGCAAAAGTGCTATATTTATTTTACTATCAATGCTGATTTTATTACTTCTGGTGTTCTTACTACACACATTTCCTGATGTTAAAGATATAATCACTCTTTTGGGTTCTTTTTTTTTTTTTTTTTTTTTTTTTTTTTTTTGTGCAGGAAAGATTTTAAATAGCTATTTTAAGAAACTCCAAGTGTATTCCAAAAGAAAGGGAAGGAAAAAAGTTAAAATTACAGTGCCGCAGAGATAATTCTATTTAAAAATAAAATCTGAATTTGCTGGTATGTTTTGTTGAGCTATAACTGAATCATCACATAAAATAGAATGGGTCAGCTCCAACTGGAAAAAAATGTAATATTTTAAAGTATTGTTTGTTTGCACTAAGTGGAAATATGTTCTAACAAGTTCAGACTCCACTTCCTTTCTTGACTATTTAAATACATTTTAGCTCTTAAGTAAATATAAAGTAAAATTTAAAAATTGATGTTTTCTCTGAGACGCCCCCAACTAAATATGAGTGAATTGCTTTAAACTACATGAAAGTTACAGTACTTTACAGTATTTTGATATGGAAAAATGTAAAAAGATTTTTTCCATAAGCACAAACTAATTAAGCACTTGGTTACTTTAAGCAAATGCTTAGCAATTTTAGAACTTATGTATCTTCCCACATACTTACAAAATAGACTGACACTGAAGTATTTTTCCAGTTTATGGCCTATAATATCCTTCTTCAAAACTCCAATTTTTCTCTTACTTCTATGAGGGTAAATTTGGATTCAAGTAACCAAAGAGGGGCGTATAATTTTCCACTGATCTTTAAGAGAAAATGCAGAATGACATCATGAGGATGGAGCTTCTTTAGGATCCAAAATGATCATGATTTTATATCCATATGCTAGGGTATAGTTCATGCTGACCAGGGCAGCAGGGTAGCTAATGTGCTTTAAGCAAGGTCTGCTCCCTGCAACAAAGCAAGTTTTTCAGTGCTATGCAGGTCAATCATTGTGTCTGATTTATTTTGGTTGTATTTCAGGTAAGGTAAAAAAAATGACAGGCCCTTTAATAGAGGTTGAAAGGTAGTCCCTTCATTTTCATAATTCCTAGCTGGCCTGTAACATGAAGAATGCTTTTGTAGTTCAAATTAGTCACATTATCATGATGGAATAATGAAAGAAGAAAGGATTTATTTTAAGTACAGTTCAGAGGTGTAGTGTTGTCAGACTAATGTCAGGATACCGCACTTTAAAAATAACACTTAACCTTCATCAGTCAGGCAGATAAATACTAAAGGCCCTTTGTAATCCATTGATAATTCTATGCTNTTTTTTTTAAGATCAGATAATGGAAAACTTCTGACTCTTTAAGAAATCTGGGGATATTATATTGTAGAATCATAATTTTGACAATTTTCAATAATAGTTTTTCACCAATTGCTGAACTTTTTTATTCCATTTGCAAAGGCAAAAAGCAAAATACTTTCACTCATTTGTTCAGTATATGTATACAGTGGTGTACTGTTCATTTTCAAGGAAGAGTTCTAACATATAACAGGCATAAGAAACATCCATTACCTAGTTGTATGCAGATAGGCTCTCTGCCATTTTACCTGTAAGCATTAGGGAGAGGTAGTTGAGAAGCTGCCCTTGTGAGCATGCAAATTTTGAGGGCTGTTAAGCAAAACATTTTACATTAAACATTTTGAAGGTCTGACATTATTTTTTTTTTTTTAATAGCATCATGCAGCTAGTCTGCTCCTTTTGGGCATATCAATAATGCTACAGTACCTAAGTGTCATACAAAACTAGCAAAGCACAGAAAAGTGTCCCCACAGAAAATAATTCTATTGTTGACTTTTAATTTAATATCCAGTGTATAAAGGTAGAAATAGGACACTGAAATGCTAAGGAGTGGGCTCAGTTCCTGTTTCTACTGCAAGTATCTTCTCTGCCATAGTACATGCTGCTTGGGATACAAGTACACCCTGTGGCAGATTCGGGTCTGACACTAACCCTCTTTTACACTGACATTACATGGATGCAATGCCATGCAAAGATCCTTTACTTTAGTCAGACTGGGGGGAAAGGTGAGGTTCTTGCTACTGTGGTTGCTACTGTAAGCATGCACTGACCCACCATGTAGTTGGAGGGGGTGTACCCTGTTATCCCAGATACCTTAATAGTGACAGCAGGTAGCCAGCCTCTGCCGGGGGAGTCAGCTATGAAAGCAACCAAATATATTTTATAATTTTTTAAATAATTTTTTATAATTTTTTGTATTACCTTTCCTTGAATTTGAAAATAACTTTCTGTGTGTAATTGTGGGAACATCTTTGCAGTTTGCAAGACATGAAGATTGGAGCCTTAGCTGCACAGCTTGCTCTTTCTGAGCAGAAGGGTTAGCAACAGTAAATTGTTAAAGCTCAAATTCATGAGCGCTCCAAGCACTTTGAACAGGAATCAGGAAGAATTTAGGAAGCTATTCTAAGGCTGAGAGCCTCAAGTCTTCCACTCCTTCACTGCCTGATGCTGCAGGGGATGAAAGTCTGCAACCTCTTTAGTTTTCCATTTCCAAACCCCAGGCAAGTGTAGCTCAGCTCCTGAGCAAGGGGATTGGGACCTCAAAAAGGCCTGGGACATAGACATCTTCCTGGGGCTGAAGGTCTGCTGGAACCTGTTTAGGAGCTATTTCTCCTTCCCATATTGTACCTAAAAAAACAGATTGCTCACTAACCCAGCAACAGCTCTTTTAAAGCCCAGCAGTAGCAGGAAGGGGTAAGCGATGTGCTGCTCTGTGCTGGCTCTCCTGTGGTTATCCTCTGCAAGGTGGGACTAATCCCCTGACCAGTTTTCCATGTACTCTGCCCTTGCTGGGGCAACTGTTTTTGCTTTAAAAAAGTAAAAAAATACTTGATTGGGAAGAGTAATCTGGTACATCTTTGTAGTCCTCAGAAGGGAAGAATATAAGCATCTGATCCAGCATCTTCTTATACGTCTTACCTCCATCTACAAGAACGGCAGGAGCCTGGGCTCCTGCAGGCAAATAGGGAAATTGAGTTTGGGTCTCCCATATACTGGATGAACACTCCTGCCACTCCATTACTGTATAAAGAAACATAGCTGCCTCTGCCAACTGGCTATTAAGGGCATAAAAAAGCAGGCTTGTTCTGCTTTTGAAGGGGAGAGGTTAGCCACAGAGCTCAGAGGAGAGGGAGCTGTGGCATGCACCTCTTAAACCATCTTTCTCCTCAGTGTGGGTTTTTCTGGAGCACCTCCAAAGACCACTAACTCTCCCCCTTGCTGGAGCTCAGCATCCAGAGAAAAGGTCTAGACTCCCATAACCATAACAGGCATCTCAAATTAGGTGGTGCAAGTCCTGGCACACGGTGATTTGGTCCTGCAGTGTCTGTGTTTGTTTAAAGAGCTATGCGCTGAGCCAGGTCAATGCCTATTGAATTAGTCATAAAAGGCTTTCAAGATTATAAATGGAGAAAGTGCTGAGTAACTTGTGATTCAGCCTTAATATGATTTCTAAGTACATATTACTAATACATTCCCTGTTATTACACTCCTTCCCCCTCAGTTTGACACCTACATCCGCTCCTCACACAAAGCCAGAGCTGAGAAAGGTCCACTTATTTCCAGTAGCTGGTAGGAAATGAGGAGGTGGCTCATCCTCCACTCAGCATTTCTATCACCCTCAAAAACTCCCTTGTTTAAAAATATTTACTCGGTGCTGTGATCTCTTCTTTGAAAAATAGTACTGACAGAAACCAGTTGATTCAAGGCAAAGTTGCAGGTTCTGCATCCCCTGCACATAGCAATCAGTAGTTTTTGCCTTTATATTTACCATGAGTTAACTGCAGGATTTTTAAAGAAGAGTGAAAATTGAGCCATCAGGTGGTTTCTGTGGTGGAAGCTTGAATGCTCTCTCTATATAAAAAAAGACAACTTTGTTTCTTTTGGCATTATCTGACATGAAGTTAATGGTGGGTGGAGGCTTCCCAGGAAGGAAATGTGCAGGGCTAAAAAAATGAAATTGTGGTGGGCCGCCACCCTCTAGGGCCTTGGTGAAAACCCTGAATAATTATCTGAATGCTGTGGGTGATTGAAGTTTGAGTCCTCATTGACCAGGGTTTTGCAGAGCACAAGATGTTGCAGGAAAGCCTGTTTGTACACCTTTAGGTTGGTGGGAAGAACACTGACCTCATGCTCCTCCAGCGAGGGCAGACCCTTACTCACTGGAATTGAATTCAATCAACTATACTGATAATATATTGTCTATATTGAGACCTCTGTTATGCCAAGAAAGGTCTCCCTTGAAGAAAGGTTATTTCTGTTGTAAGGATCGGCCAGCCTGAAGTGCTGGAGAAGATTGCAAACAGTGATGCCAGGCTCAGAAAGGTTCCGAGTGCCAGAGTCATTCTCCACCCTAAATGAGGCCATGGCAGTTCCCAGAACTGGAAGCAGAGCGACTCCCTTATCAGCTGGCAGGAGGAGAATGACACACACAACTGCCTATTCTCCTTCCCCTGCTTTCTTTCCAAGGCCTGTCAGGCCACCCTGAAGTGACCAGGTTTTTAATTCAGGCACCTTAGTTAAGTCCCTTAAGTTAGAAGTGTTGAATCTGGGTTCTGAAGTGCAGATTACAGCTATGACAGCAATTTAAGAAGTTCCTCTCCCACCTCCTCAGCTTTACTGAACACCGAGGACCCCAGAGTTTTCTGGCATGGTCCCAGTTTGGAAATTTCAGCACATGGCTGGAGATGCTGCCAGTTTAGCATCATGCTGGAAAGTCAGTGCAGTGGTATAGGTGAAGCTCTGGGGTTGCTGAGGTGAGCACCACAGGAGTCACACAAGGCAGGGAACAGAGGGAGGTTGTGGTTGCCCAGGCCAGATCTTCATCAAGGAACCTGCTGACCATGAATGTGGGAAACACTGCCTCTGTAGAAGTGAGATTCAGCAGATAAAGGCAATTTTTTTGACATAAGCACCATGGATTTTTCTGGAAACACTGGTGCTGTTTGTCCCCAGCTGCAGAGTGGCTTGGTCACTTGCCTAGGAAGGAGGCAAATATATGCTTCAAGTGCTCCTTGGTTCAAGAGACTGAAACTTCAGCTTCTGTAGCTAGCTGAGTGCGTTGGCTACCAAGCTTAGACTATTCTAGAGCAAAGCACCCCACTGAAGCTGCACAGAGATGTGTAGACCTTGTGGATCTGGAAGAAAATCCTGCTAAAGAGAGCCTGTTTCTCTAATTGTATAGTGAAGGGCCTTGACTGGAAGGAGGGAAAGTGTTGGTCTGGTCTCTGCTTCCAAGCCTCTTTATAAATTTATTTTAATCTGTAGATATAGACAAAACCCAAATCCCATGCCTGAGATGCACCATCTTTCTCACAACTCTCCCACCACACCCCATCCACTCACCTGAGCCTGGCACTGGCCACAGGACACTGAGCAAAAAAGATCCACTGGTAAAAGAGGCAGAGACAGCCTCAGTGAGGATAGAGATGCCTCCTCAGCATTCTCAGTATTACCTTGGACACTTCAGAATTTTCCCAGCTACAGTCTCCCTAGGAACTGACAGTAGGTCCTTACCTATGTGGCAGAGCAGTGAGGAGTGCTAAGATCACAGACAAATATTAACTCTGCATCACCTCAGAGGGGTAGGTACTGACTTCAGGTGGATATTAATGTCACTGTTTCATCCATGATCTGTAGTCACAGGTGGAAATCTTCATCAGCTCTGCTCCATAGTGTCAGTGTTGTACCTAGCAAGAAAAACACAACCAGATGGAAAATCCTTCCCAACATCTTTTAAATGCAGACAAAAGAAGACATGAGCAAAGATAGAAATCACAGAAGAAGAGGAACTCTTGGGGGCTTTAATGGTATTGCTCTGGCATGCAACTGCCTGTGACCCGGTGTGGGCATGCATGGTGCAATGCAGAGTGAGCAAAGGGCGACACACCTGGGGTATCAGCAAGTGCACCTTCTGCACAGTATCAGTTACCTCACCAGTTCAGACAGATTGAAATGGAAGCTGGGAGTCATTTCCTATGAAAAATTGCCACAAGAATTTCAATTTGTGATTTTAATTTAGCTTTCTTTAGGCATTTGGACATTATCCAGTGCTTCCTGGTAGCTGCCATCTTGTTTCAAACATAGACTCACATGAGTCACTGTGCTGCCAAATTTAGAATTCATCCTGCAAATGCTCGGCCACTTCTTTCTATTCTTTCTTCCAGTCCCTTGGGCATCCCTAGGTCTTCACCATACCACCTGACCTCCTCTTTGTGGTGAAATCTAGTTACTACAAAACATCTTGACCTCTGAGAGGTTAAGCAGGCAAACTTACGATAAATCCAGAGACATGTGGGTAAGCACTTACTGACAAAAACAGTTTTATGCATTTGCAGTTCAAGGTTTCATTGGAAGCGCTGTTCATAGAACACAGAAAGGCAAGAAATTCACATTTAGGACTGAAAGTCAATCAGACTGAGGATGTGGAGGGGTAAATAACATTATTGGACTTAGGCATATTGTGTAAGGAATGGTCCTTCCCATAAATAGTTACTGTGGTACAAATTGACTGTTTAATGTTTGCGTCCATAATCCTGGATGAGATTATTTCCTGCATTACTGGAGTGATCAGAGAGCATCTTTGGAACTATCTGTGATAGTAAGGTAAGATTTCATGCATGTGCTCTTTCAGAATTGTGGCTAGAAAGGTTGGAGTGGCAGAGTACTCCAGGTCTTCAGGAAAAATGTCTGTAACCAGTTTTATTCACTCTTTCTTTTTTAGAGGTCCTGTCACAAGGTTTGTGCTGTAAAAACAGCTTCTGCTGGAAGCATCCTTTCCATAAATGTAATGTGTACAAGGTTTTGACACATTCATCTGCAAAATAATCACAATTACAGACAACCTTCAGATTATGTAATCAACTGGGCATCCAGAACTTATCCTGAAGATAGGCAAAGGAATTTGAGTCTCAGACCTGTTAATTTTGCAGCTCTTTCTTTTACCACATTTTTTTCCTCCAGCTTTTCTTCTGCATGGTAGAAATAATTATGGCATTCTTTGGACTTGTACAGGAGTCACAAAACTATTTTTTCTCCCACACTAGTGTTATACTTTAATGTAATCAGAACTGCAGTCTTGTTTGAATTACCCTTGTGTTGCATTTGGATGCTGCTGTGTCTGGTGGTCAAAGCAATGGGAAAAGTAGCTCATGATCTGTGAAACACATGAGCTACATTCCTGTGACATTTAGAAATATTTGGCAGAGAGAGAGAGTGTTGATTGAAAAGGAGCAAGGCAGTGCTACCTTTCTTTTTCTTGTAGTTTGCTTTGTGTTATGGTGGCTTAGAATGCTATTGCATAACAAATTTTAATTGTATTTTTTGTAGGCTAGGAGGCCAGTTGATTTACTTTTTTTAGTTTGTTCAGAAAAAACGTATTCATCACCACACACCACTGCTTGTTTCCCAGTATGTAACTGATGCCTCCAGTGGAGAAAACCTTCTGAAAATCACTGCACACTAAGATGACTGATCCTTTAACAGATGGACCTTGACTGAGTTCTTAGGTTTTATTACCTATTACTATGTTTATTCTCTAGAAGAGCAATTTCTTGAATTGAAAAACTGTGGCAATATAATAACCAATACATCGGAAATAAACATCTCCTTTCCCTGCTGAGGACAGAAAAGAAAATAAATTTTACATTCTATACTAAGCCCCACTAAGGCAGTTTTTAATATGAAAAGGAATAACAAATTCTTAAGTGGGAAAGTGGCAGAACTTAATACAGAGCTGAATACTAGTGCATACTTTGTCACTGTGTCAGAATCTCAACTATCCAAGCCTTGGTGAATTTAGTCATAAAAACTTCCTCCACATGGATGGTATCCAAGGAAACCTCGAACCATATCCATACACACTCCCACTAAGCTCAACAGGGTGTGATGAGATACATCCTTACACTATGTCACAAAAGCAAGTCTGACAGGCTGCAGTACAGCATTCCTGTTATTTCAGGCACTGATCAGAAAAGCCACCAAAAGCTACCAGGTGCCCAGGGAATTCATGTGCCAAATACTTTGTGATAGGTCTAGAGCAGACCAAGTGTGAGCACTCTGCACCACCTCATTCAGGAACCAGGCTTTCCTCACTGTGGTACCTAAGGCTGCAGAGCTGTGAGTAGCTCCTGACAATTCCTAACCTGGAGAACTGTCTGTCTTCTGGCTGAAGAAGTCATGGATCTCAGACGTAGAATGGACTTAGGAAACTGAATGATTATTCTTCCATTAGGCATGAAGCATTCACTTCTATCCCACTATAAACAATACTAATGTGTGATAGGTAATTGCTGTTAACAGCATGTAAGTATTAATTTATGGTAGGTATATGACACATATACTATCTGTGGCTTTGCAAACCCAGAAGCAAAAAGCCTCAGCACTCTACTTACTACTAAAGGACACACACTCTGAAATGGCTTCTCATGTTGTGACTTTCTTTTAATTGGTTACACTTGCTCCTCCATAGCACAACAATTTACCTGTGGTCCAGCTGGCAGGTAGCTGTCCTCAGTCTTCAAGGAATCAGCTGGTAATGCAGGCCCTGTATACCTCTGGACAACAGCTCTTGTAAGCACGGACCATGCCATTGTCTCACAGATTTTGTTATCCAGGGTGAGATCCATGGTGTGATCTGAAGGATGAGATGACATCAGTTCAGATGATGAGGTGCCTCTATGCTGAATTAGTAGTGGGAGGGAGAGGGGATGGACATGGCTATGACATCTCAGCTTTCCTCTCCTACTAATGCATGTTAACTATTCATATTATTCAGTTCGTTTTCAAACAGAATAATTACCTTTTTTAAAAACAGAACAACTGTTCTTAAAATGACGTGGTAACTCACAGTCTACATTATCATGCCTATTCAATTAAATTACAACCTATATTGTGCCAAATTGCTGAAAGAAAGCCTGTTTAACCTCATGCAGTGGTCTCAGGGCTCCATAGCTGTGTACTTCAGGGACCAGCTCTGGTAACAGAGGTGTGATACTCACTGCTGTCTTTAAGAGCATTTGTTACTGGGGAATTAGTAGTTTTCCCATTGCACCCAGGAGCCTTGGCGCAGAGCCCTCATGTACTCAGAACTGCACGACTGTGTGGTGGTGTTGTCTTTGTAATGCTTCAGCTTGATCCAAAAAAA